>OW052233.1:1800000-2197514 GCA_932527175.1 Operophtera brumata | reverse complement strand
AAAATCATAAGAGCTTCATTTAAGGCGTTATGTTAAAACACCGAATGGGTGGAGTCTAGCAAGAAAACAATAGCTGCAAGAAAGTGACAGTGCTGTTGCTCACTTGAACCCGGGAAGAGGTGAGGTATAGATTTCTTCAGCTCGGAATTAACTGACGTAAGCGACACATGATAAAACTTCACTTTGCTTCTAAACTAGCAATAAATAAAAATAAAAAACTCATATATTAATCAAAGTAATAAGATTACCTGCTGAATAGTATAAAAAATTACTTTCTCTAATTGAAGGAGGGACTTAAAACGGGTTAAAAAATAAAGCTATCAAAGAAAAGTTTCACCAACCGTGGTTCTTGTCTATGATTTATTTAGTTTACATCCACAAGTAATAACTGTATTAACAAGGAATTAACATCAAGTTTGTAACCTTTACTGTTACTGAGTGAGCATGTAACGCAACGACTCCAAAATTTTAACATATCGTCTTAAACCACAAAGATTATATTGAGAATTGTCTTATAACCCAGGTTAATTTACTCATGCTCTAAACACGATCAAACCTAGAAGAATCAGAATACCACTAGATATTTCTATTTGCTGAATTCTGGTTTGAGCCTGCCATTTCGCCTGTAAATAAATCACAAAAAACTCGCTGGATCTGTATACATTTCGCGTTAAGTCGATCAATGCGAACGAGCGAAGTTTCGGTCCCAGTAAATATGGTTCGACTTGCCGCAATATGCTTAATATATATAACTTATGGACTTATGGAGCGAAATTGGTTTTTGAGTTTTCTTTTGTGTGTGACAATTGGCTCACGACTTGGCAGACAAACCCGAGGCGATAACAATAATCCATTTATTGGTCTGAGCCATGAATTTGAGTTTAATTTTAGGTCTTAGTGATTGAACGAATCTAACATTTGGAGAGAGTGTTTGTGACGGACGGGAATGACGAGAATTGAGTGTTAATTTCTATAGAGCTTAGTTTATTCAAATACTTATAGAATTATAATAAAAATCCTTGTATCATCGTCATCATCATCAACAGCCTTTAGACGTCCATTGCTGGACGGGGCACTTATTAGATTAGAATTTAAAAAAACAATACATTTATTTACAGAAAGAATAATATAAGGTATGTACAAAATACATATGAAACAGTTGTGCTACCTGAAGACCGCTGAATTTAAATATCTGTATTTTTTTTTAAGGTAGGTACTTTAAAAACAAAAGTTTTGTTTAGCTTGCTTTGATGCAATAGCGAAGTATTTGCTTAAAAGTCAATCTTTGGCTTCTGCTACCAAAACATAATCACAAACTTAAACTTTAATATCTCTGGGAACAAATACAACATCAATATTTACAGGCCTCACGTTCAACGAGTCCTTTTTAAACTTAATCTGGCCAGACTCCAGGGTCCGCGGAGTGAAGTGTCTCAGTAAGTGCACCAGCCCAGCCTTTATCTGTAATCTCGCTAGTCTGGCGCCGATGCAGATCCTACCGCCCCTTCCGAAAGGCATGTAGAAGGTGTCGCTCAGCGGCTGCTGGCCGTCTTTAGAGAATCGCTCGGGGTCGAACACTTCCGGCTCCGGATAGTACTTTGGGTCGTGGTGGATCTGAAATATAGGTGTGAATACCTTGGTACCCTTGTCTATCTTGATGTTGCCAACAGGCAGCACGGTATCCTGCACACACTGCCGCGTCAAGTAGCCAATCGGAGGAAACTTCCTCATGCTCTCGCTCAAGACTTTCTCCAAGTACAGCATACCACTTATCACATCGTAGTCTAATACCTTATGGGTATCGAAAGCTTCATCAATTTCTTCTTGTACTGTTCGCAAAATGACAGGATTCTTTCCCAGTTCCAACAGAGTACAGAACATCACCGTCGCACTCGGCTCTACCCCAGCGATGAAGAAAAAGAATGCTTGAGCAGAGAGCAGGCCTACTGTTGGGTCCATTTCACAGCCGGTGGTAGGGTCCTTCATAATTCCACCCTTTTGGATTTGAAGGGCGATGTCTGCAAAATCATGCCTTTTCACGCCCTCTTTGTCCCTTCGTTCCAACACTTGTCTCATGGAGTCAATAAAGAACTTCTCATGTTCAGCAAATATTTTAATGCCCAAGAAGTTGGTCAGCTTTGGGCTGAGATTCAACAGCACAAATTTCAAGTTTGTTATAATTGAGGGCTTTGACAGAGCTTGAGTAACTTTCAGAAACGGTGAATCGAAAATAGATTCTGTGCCAATTCCGAAGACTGAAGCTACTAATGCAGCGCTGCAGTAAGTGGTCATTGTGTCGAAGGCTTTACCTCCGTGGACTTCAGGGTGTTGCTTCATATATTCCACGAAATCCTGCGCTCCTCTATCCATGATGTAGTACATGCTCTTGAGCTTGGTAGATGTGAAGAGAGGAGTCATGTTTTGCCGCATCAGCTTCCATTTTGGGCCGTTCAAGAACAGAACACTTTCTGTCAGTTGATCGCCTTCTATATTTTCGATACCCCTGTGATGGAATGCATTGAAGTCTGTTTGTAGGATGTGCGAGACGTTGGTCGCATCTCGGATGAACAGCGAAGGAGTGAGGACTGATCCAACGCCTACTGCCGGCTCATTTTCATAATCCCTGTAGAGGTCTCCCAAGACTTCGAACATGGCACGTTCTTCGGTCACATATTCATAAAAGACTCCTAGGAATTTGTTCTTAGTGTGGAACTTGATTCCGCGTTTCTTCCAGTAGCTTTCATTGTATTTTCCAGTAAAATAGACGAATGCTAGGCAAATAGTACAGGCAAATAATATGAGTTCTACTATCATTTTTCTATAGCGTTAGATGTATTCTCAGACTTGAATGGCCAATACCGCTCGATTGTGGTGTTTATATACTTTTAATGCAATCTTGTTATTACCAGCTTTGATAACTAGAACGGGAACAGCGATACTGTTTGTAAATAAAAACTTGTTGTGTTGAGTCATGATTACCGTCAAAATAGGCGCTATACATTTGCTACCTACGTGTTTCATTCATCCGCCGATTTCGATCCCGATGTGGGTAATAATTTCCCTCACAGTTGCGAACCTGTCGAAACTTGTTTGTTTGTTGTTATAGGAACTCTATTATTTGTGTGAAAATATTATTAGCATTTCTATTCAACAGTAGTTTATTCAACAAGGGACTAAAACGAGCCATTTCATACGAGATGTTGACTATAGAATTGAGTATGAATGTGTTTTAGCCCCGAGTTAAAAACTATACTTTTCACTTCGATTGCGAGCAAATATATTTTATTTTATTTCTTGTAAGAACTCTAGAGATTTCGCGGCAATACCATTTTTTTCTTTTTCTTCTTTTTGACAAACTCACTGACGCAGACATCAAACAATCGCCAAGAAATTCTAGTGCAACAGTTTAGGTACCTACTTTCAGTCCCACATTCAAAAATAAATTCAAATAAATATATTCCAAAAATGGAACATCGAACAGTCGAGACTTAATTTATTAATTTTGTAGGCTGTTGATAATAACAATAAAAAAATTAAAAGTACTTTAATCCCTAGAGGCTAACTAATACACTTTAGTTAGCCTACTCTTAGCAAAAATGGCACACTTTTAGAGGATGACAAGCGAAAAAATCTAACTATAGTAGGTACTTATCTCATAACAACAATCCATGATTTTTGTATTGTAATCAAAGATTTTCAGCTAACTTTACTTTTATTTAATAATTTAAATAATTGTAATAGTGACTCTGCATTTTATAAAACTCTTGGAGATAAAGGCATTGTTGATTTACATACTGATTTAATTGTGAAATAAAATTATAAATAGTATAGGTTTTATCTCATCACAACAATATGATTTTTATATCGTAATAGTTACTCTGCATTTTTGTAGTGTAAATAGTGACTCTGCATTTTATAAAACTCGTGGAGATAAGGTGCCTATTGATGATTTATTTAACTAATGAATTGTGAAATAAATTGCATATCTGCACAGATAGGTGTCAAATCGTTATCAGAAATTAAGGATGGTTACCAACCTCGTGCAAACTGTCGAGGTGATTAGTTACCCAAACGTTCATGTTATAAACAAGTTTAATTTTTTGTAAAAACGGTGATTTAAATTCTGAAAAAAATACTTATATATTATTCAGTCTTATTATTTTTTATACCTACTACTTGTATGACGGAACAAGCAGATAGCCCACCCGCATGTTAAGCGGTAACCTCTGCCTATGAACAGTGCATTCTCACATAGGTCACGTCCACCTAATAATTACCGTATTATTCCGCTCGATCGAAAAAAACACTTAAACACGGGTAATTTTGTTGGCAATGCTGATTTCATTTGAAAGATACCTACTAACGCGACATAAAAAAAAGAAATTGGCACCTAGTAGTGAATTTTAATTTATGTCACTTGGAGTAAAATAAAATTAAAAACCAATAAATATCTGAAGTCAGACGCAGTGCCTTTGTCGTAACCGCCATACTGAAGTTCGAACTGAACGTTTAGTTTGTTTTTTCTTTCAAAACGGATTGACCTGCTAATCCCCTCGGGGGAACAGGCGTGTGTCTATGTATGTATTACGAGGAAGTACATTATGTAGGTACTTCCTCGTAATAAGTGATTGCTAAACAGTCACTACAAAATAGCTAGATATTGATTGTTGCAATCGCAATGAATGGATATTTGCCGTAACAAGCCCCGTTAGTTTGTTTGCTTACAAATCAACATCAAACTGAAGGCACCTGATTTCCCACATTTGATGTCCACAAGTCAATTTGATGTGAGCTCAATCTTACTGGTAGTTCCAAAGCAAGATGAAATGTGTTCATTTTATTACGTTAATGCTTTGTGTTTGTTGTGAGTATTATGTGCAAGTTCGTAGCCAAGAAAAGCTTCTTCTTCTCTTCTTTTAATGGCTTCTGAGGAATACTCTAAACAATTTCGCCAATGTCAAGTAATATAAATAAATCAAGTCGTTAAGTCTCCATCAAGAATAAGCAAACAGTCATGACTTCATCCACCATTTTTGAGAGAAACGTTTTTTTTTTTGTCTAATATCAGTTTATTGTGTTTTGTAAAGTTATGTCGTGTAATTTTGGTGACATTTTAACCGGTGTAACGTAAATAAAGAGCACAAGTGTGGTGTAGATAGATAGAAGTGAATTGCGTGTTTTTTCGGAATGGTGGATTTTGTCTTCCGGAACCTTAATTTTTCTGCCACCATTTTAACCTGGGTGAGACTTGACGGAGGCTCTTTATTACTTGATATACATTTATAATTGAATTTGATTGAATTAAATAATTACAACTTGAAATTGGCAAAATTGTTGGAAATAATCCACAGACAATAACAAAAAAAAACTTAACTATCAGCTACTTTGCCAAACTTATTCAATGACAAGAAAACTAATTCGATTAAAACTGCCATTTTTCAAAGAAACGTCGTCATTTTTATTTATTTAGATTTTAATGTGTTTTTTCGAGTTATGTCGCGTAATTTTGGTGGCATTTTAACCGGTATAACTTGAATAAATAGCACATGTGTGATATAGTTCAATTTAAGTGTATTGCGTGTCTTTTCAAAATGATGGATTTTTAACCCTGTAAAAACTCGGGTTTTCTGCCACCATTTAATTTGGGTTATGACTTGACGGAGATTCTTGACGACTTGAACATAAAAAATATAATTTATCACTTGACATTGGTGAAATTGTTTGGAGCACTCCAAGAGCCATTATAAGAAGAGAAGAAGAAGAAAACTTATTGAACTTTTTCATATTGTAGATACTTCAAGCCAATACATAACGGTAAACAGCCAACAGCCGAAATCTCCCTGTGAAAGCTCCACACAAAACTCTCTTATTGAACACTTCTTCAACATAATCTTCACCGAATTCCACAGTACTCCACCTGTCTGCGTATGTGTGCAGATGTGTCCTGGACAGTCCACCTACTGCTACCCCAACGGGTGCTTAAATAGAGATAATTTAAAGAGAGTAGATAGTCCACAAGCCACGGCACGAGCAGGGAATGATAGAAACCAGTATATGTTCATTGTGGATGATAAAAATGATTTCCCGAAAGACTTCATGTTGTCTTTTACGGAGGAGTCGAAGACATGTAAGTTGTCTGAGGATGCTTTAACTATTAGAACCGGTAAAAGCGAGTTAGTCTCACCTGGAGAGGGTTCTGTACAACATGGCTGCCATTATTTTGTAACTACTAGAGCAATGAGGAGTTTTCCAAGTGTCATTGTTAGTTTAGTTTCTTCACCGTCAATTGGCGAAATTGTTTAGAGCACTCCTCAGAAGCTGTTATATGAAGAAGAACGAGAGATGGCACTCGCGTAAATTTTGGGTTTTATTTACTTTTTAAATTTGGCAGTTCTTTAAGCCAATTTAAATAGTTTTTAAAAATACATAATGCTTTAATTTGATGTAATAATTAATATCTTTGTGATAGTTACGTATTTTGAAATATTTATTGCTCCAAAACTGTCGCCAACGCCATCTACCGAGAGATAAATAATGCTTAAATGACACTAGTAAAACTCCTCACTGAAAATTATTATTAGTCCTATTTTTTTACGCATTCCCATGGGAATTTACATACCTATAATAGGCTCAATAATAGTGCAGACGTAAATTAAATGCATTATCCGTGATCAGTGGCTACAATGGATCACCCATGGGTTACCACAAGGACAATACTGGGACCATTTCTGCTTTTAATTTACCTACATTTTGCATTCAGGTAGGTACATGACAGTCACTCTAAAACTTGGATTATCCTTGGTATGGTATAAAGGCCGTTACATACGGCTGCTATAATATGCATTAATGTAAATTACATCCGGCTTTACATTATCTTTAGGTATCGCACAAGCAGCGGGTAATGTAATATACCTACATAATTTCCCTTCATTTGACTGGCGTGCGTCTCGGCGAACGATATATCGGGCGGGATGTATATCTCTTTACATCTTCGTATAGAATAGAATAGAATATAATATTTATTTATTAAGACAAAAAGAGTCCAACTTATTAGTAACACGACTTAAAACTAGGTTAGTACTTAATAATAAACAATGATTTAGTCCTCTGGACGAGCTTCCAAACCAGAGGACAATCGAAACGATCAGAGAACACATCGCATAAATCATAGCCCATAGCTCGGCATCTTACGATACGAAGATGTAAAAATATACATCATAGTACACGTGTGTGGTCTCTTGAAGGGTCTTATGGCAAGATGTATTGAGATGTAACGAGCTTTAATATACATCTATACATTATAGCTCGCGTCTGTGACGGCCTTAATGTTACATAGTGTTTTGTATTTTAACGTATTGACAAGCAGTTTCAAATGCGTTTGAAAGAGTTTATTTTTATTTTTAACTTGTCTGGAGAACCGATGAGTTCACTGGGATCCCCTGGGGGATCAGGTTAGAGGATCCTGGTGGCCTCACTCGTCTGAATGATCCACCTGCACTGCGCCCGCCATTTAGAGATAAAGACGAAAAGTCTCATGTCCCTGTAATTTCACCGTTACATAGACGGCCGAAGGGTCAACGGCACCCATACCTAACCTTTAAACCGGGACACAGTAATGCGAGCACTACTGCTTTGCGGCAGAAATAGGTACCTATGGTGTTACTACTTCCCTGGAAGAACTCTTTCACAAAAACGCTCTACTACTACTACGAAAACGAAACACGGTGTAGCTATTCCAAGGATATTCCGAATTGGTTAGTAAGTAGCGTAGGATTTTCGTTTCGTATTGGTTTTCCTGTTAAACTATAACTATATATATAAACGCATTAAATTTTGTATTTTTTCAAAATTCTAATCTTACTTACTTAAAAATCTTATCTTTTTTTTTTATACTACTTGAATGACGGAACAAGCTAATGGCCCACCTGATGTTAAGCGGTAACCTCTGCCTATGAACAGTGCATTACCTCATAGGTCACGTCCACCTAGGACGCGCCCTATGTGGCATTGCACTGCGCCCGCCACCCTGAGACATAAAGATGAAAAGTCTCATGTGCCTGTAATTTCACCGGCACCCTTACCCTTCAAACCGGAACACAGCAATACGAGCACTACTGCTTTGCGGCAGAAATAGGTATGGTGGTAGTACTTCCCCGGACGAACCCTTTCACAAAAAAGCTCTACTGCTACTAAAACTGGTTTATATCCGAAGATATAAAAAGGGGCGGAATTCTCGATTTTCGTACATTTTCTTTAGAGATCCGTAGAAGAACCATTAAAGCACTGTAATTTACCATAAACTTGCCGCGCTTGGTAGACAAATTGGTAATTAGCAGTATTAGTGTTCAGTACTCAGGTGGATGCTACTCCCTTGTGTAATCCTTGTGCTCTGTTGTGATCGGCCTAATAATATACCCGTTTCTAAAACTTATTTTCTATACTTATTGAACGACCTTTGTGGCGCGGCGGGTGAAGGTTCGCCTGCGACGCAGGAGGTTGCGGGTTCGATTCCTGCCAAAATATCTATTTATGTGCTGTATTATGTTTAGTATATCAGTTATCTAGTACCCATAACACAAGCTCTGCTTAGCTTGGGGCTAGATAATGTTGTGTGAACTGCCCAGCATTATTTATTTATTTTCTTTACAGTGCTTTCACCGAGAGATCCAGTGCATGTTAAGCGCCCTGAAATATTCAAAGACAACTTAAAATACAAGAAAATGCACAGCGTCGAAATCAAGAATCGTATGCGAGAGCAACTTAGAAATATTAAGTCAATACAAAAATTTGAGACTGCAGACTTGTCCAAAACGAGATGGCCAATGATCAGGCGAAACAAGGCAAGCTCACGTAAAACTAATTCAGAGATAGGGAGGAGAGCCCTAGGAATGGACAACTCAAACTATTTTATGACAATGGTACCCAGAGATGACACTGCATTACTTTCAAAATACTTTAAAAGGGATATTGCAAAAACTCTTAACGGCGATGACGCGAGTGTAAAAGCTTTCTACTTATTTGATAATTCAGATAGTGAGAGTAATGCCACTGAGACTACAATGTCCCTTGAAACATTAATAGACAATTTAATTAAAAACAGATTCAGGCCAAAACAAGATGCAGCATTGAATGAGACTAAATCTAACGCTGTTGCTGAAGACAACATGAAAAATAAAACCAAAGTCGTATCGGAAACAAAAAGTGATCTTCTTATTAAAACCAAATTATCAAATGACACAGTTAACTTAAATTCAATAAATATCAAGAATGATAAATTGCATAACAATAAATATACAGATGATTCTGTAGCTCCAAGTACTAATAAGTTAAATGAAATGATTAAACATCTATCCAAGCGTATTGAGAAACAGAACAACACCAGCATTGAAATAGCCAAACGTGTTGTTGGTCACTTCGACGATGAAGACTACAATTTAATCACAAATACAGCAGCATTAAAAAACGAAATAACCTTTCCTGCAAATAGTACTAAGAAACTTGATGACACAACACCAGTCAATCAGGAAATCAAGTTAACAACATCAGCTGACTTCAAAGAGACAATGGTGACGAAGAAAAACAGGCACAGGAAAGTAAAGAGTCTACACAATAGCAAAAGCAATTCGCAATAGATCAATATTATCACTAAAACACACAACAATATTTTTCATACCAAACTGGTCCAACTTTTTCATTAGCCCAGGGGATCGATTTTTGAAAGCCAGCGAGTGACTAGAAGTCAGAAAAATTACTATAAGTCACCGATTTCCAAAAATTCGTATTTTTGGAAGTCAACGGTGACAAAAATTCTCATACTATGATATCAATACGAGTGCCTCTACCCACTCGATTTGAAATCACTCCGTGACTATTTTGGCACTGACATTTATGAATAGTATTTACTCAATTTTACTCTTTATCTTGGGGCTTTACTATTCCACCCACACATAATTAGTATCTATGGTCTAACTGGTAACACCTGGGAACTCCTGGGAAAACCTGTGAGAACACCTGAGACATAACATATCCATACTCTATTTTTTGATAAGAAAAGCTGGTACAAACTGCCTTAATTGGAATGCATGTCAAAGACAACGACTGTGAAATATTTGCAAGGTGGTAGACAGAGTATGACTCTGAAAAATACGACATTTGGTAAAAAGTGATTTCAAAGTCATCGATGACGTTTTGTCATTCGTGACTTCTAGCCACTCAGTGACTCTCAAAAATCGATCCCCAGGCAATTAAATTCAGATTGAATTTCTAAAATAATAAAGTTCCAATGTCTTAGCAAACGAGACTGATTGATTCCTATACCAAGAACTATGCCTTCCAATCATCTACATGTTTTTTTTTTTTTTTTTTTATACTACTTGGATGATGGAACAAGCCAGAGGCCCACCTGATGTTAAGCGGTAACCTCTGCCTATGAACAGTGCATTACCTCATAGGTCACGTCCACCTAGGACGCACCCTATGTGGCATTGCACTGCGCCCGCCACCCTGAGACATAAAGATGAAAAGTCTCATGTGCCTGTAATTTCACCGGCACCCTTACCCTTCAAACCGGAACACAGCAATGCGAGCACTACTGCTTTGCGGCAGAAATAGGTATAGGTAGGTAGGTGTGCCTGAACCTTGAGACCATTGGCAAGGACTTATGGCGACACTGATATGCTATCGTACACTTTTTTAACGTGTTCGTCCTGGCTATTACTACAATCAAACCTATTTCTGCCGCAAAGCAGTGTAATGCTCTCGCATTGCTATGTTCCGGTCCGAAAATGCCAGTGAAATTACAGGCACACGACTTTTCGTCTTTATGTCTCAGGGTGGCGCGGGCGCAGCGCAATGTTGCATAGTGCTCGTCTTACGGGACCTATGAGGTAATGCACTGTTTATAGGCAGAGGGTACCGCTGTTCCATCATTTTAAGTTACCTCCTCCAAGTGAGTTACCCCAATTTCCTTACTAAAAATCCGTGTTATACGTCCAAGTTGAATGCTTGCTGACTTTTAGTCCGACTACGGCCTATGGCGACCGTTGTACAGAGCAATGTAAGAGCATTATGTAAACTGAGTGATTGTGTGTTGAAAAATCTTGCACTATAAGTAGTATAGTATTCATCAAGAATATAATTCGTAGCCTTTTGAGACTCTTTATGTGCAGAGCAAGTCACCCTTGCTTTAAAGGATTGCATAATAATTTAGAAGCTTGACACACTTTCACAATATCACGTTAAAAATATTGATTTTGGGAAAAATTTACTTTCTCTGATATAGGTAGGTTTTAGTAGTAGTAGGGCTTTTTTGTGTAAGAGTCCGTCCGGGGAAGTACTACCACCATACCTATTTCTGCCGCAAAGCAGTAATGCTCGCATTGCTGTTTTTCGGTTTGAAGGGTAAGGGTGCCGGTGACATTACAGGCACATGAGACTTTTCACCTTTATGTCACAGGGTGGCGGGCGCAGTGCAATGCCACATAGGGCGCGTCCTAGGTGGACGTGACCTATGAGATAATGCACTGTTGATAGGCAGAGGTTACCGCTTAACATCAGGTGGGCCATCTGCTAGTTTCGTCAATCTAGTAGTATTAAAAAAAAAAAAGGTACGTTGTTTATCGCTACATAATATCAATTAAGTAGGATTGATTTAATATGCCAATAATATTTAGTGTGTTTCTGTCTCTTTGTTATACAATAGATATTAAAGCTGTAGAAATAATAATATATAATTATTTTTTGTTATCTTCCTTAATTATTTGTAAATCTAGCTGTCTTGTCCGCAACTTCGTCCGTAGATAATAGTCTTAAGAAGGTAGATAATTTAACGTAACAGAAGGAAATGAAAACGCTCTTAGGATATTACCTGAATTTATTTATTTCTATACAAATAAGCAGAGTTTGTGCTTAACTTGGTGCACACGAGATAATCAATCCAAAAACTGGCCAAGTGCGAGTTGGACTCGCATACGAAAGGTTCCATACCATCGTACAAAATGTAGATACACTATGTACTTTTTTTTTTCTAGTATCTACCTATTACGACCGACGATCTCTGTGGCGCGGCGGGCGAAGGTTGGCCTGCGATGCAGGAGGTTGCGGGTTCGATTCCCGCCTCGGAACAAATACTTTGTGCGATCGCAGATATTTGTTCAGGGTGTTCTGGGTATTTTCTATGTATAATAAAAGATATCTATCGATGTAAATAAATAAATAAAATAAATAAATAATGCTAGACAGTTCACACAACATTATCTAGCCCCAAGCTAAGCAGAGCTTGTGTTATGGGTACTAGATAACTGATATACTTAATATAATATTATACATAGATAGATATTATTTATTATGCATAGAAAATATCCAGAATACCCTGAACAAATATCTGCGATCGCACAAATATTTGTTCAGAGGCGGGAATCGAACCCGCAACCACCTGCGTCGAAGGCAAAGGTTCGCCCGCCGCGCCACAGGGGTCGACAATATATTGCATATATTATATTCCAGGCAATATATTGTATTAAGTATATCAGTTACCTAGTACCCATAACACAAGCTATGCTTAGCTTGGGGCTAGATAATGTTGTATGAACTGTCCAGCATTATTTATTTATTTATTTTTTATTACGGTTCAGAAGATAAAGCCGTTATTAAGATCGAGCAAATTTTCCCTCATAACCGGCTGTCATGGCGGGCTTGGCTGGCTTACTTGCTGTCTAGTGTAGTGTAGGCTTTGTATTCGTGGTCTTTGTGGTAGATAATATGGACAGATTGCTACGAGAAAGTTATACATACATACATAGACACACGCCTTTTTCCCCGAAGGGGTAGGCAGAGCCACAATAGGCCTCAATTCACAGTGGGTTGCACCATCGTGGAATATAGACGTGACAAGTGGTGAGCTCATCGCCGCCATTGCTTCCCACGACTGACTCGGCTAACGCTTTCTTCCAGTAATAACACATTCCATAATAAGCTACCAGCCAGGACAAATCTTATACCAAAGAATCTTATCAACAAGTCCGGGTAATCCCTTAGTCGGCTTTTACGACATCCACGGGAGGAGACGGAGGGGTCTATTCTTAGGCCGGACACACCACAGCAAAGTTATAAGCTGAATGTATACTACGCTAACTATGCTACGCTATGTATATAACTGAGTTAGTCTCTGAAGTATGGGAGCGGTAAGGGAAGGGTGTTTTCGTTACGTCAAAATGAAGAGTGGCTTCATGTCTTCTGATAATTTGAGAGACGAAAACACCCCTCCCGTTCCGCTCCCATACCTCAGGGACTGACCAAGGTCAACATTGCTCTCAGAATTAGCAAGTTGAAGTGGCAATGGGTAGGCCGTATATCCGACTGGATAAAAGGTTTTCAATTGTGACTACGAACCGACGCAGTGTAGGAAGGTCCTCCTATTGATGGACCTAAGAGATTTTTAATGTCGCAGAAAGTCGGTGAATGGAGGTGGCTCAAGACCGGTCATCGGGGCATTCTGTAAGAAAGGCGTAGGCCAGCCGCTTCGTCCGTGTACGAAACAGTACACGAATCTCCAAAAAAGTATTCGATCGCAACTGGTTACGAATAACCAGTTGCGATCGAAGACTTTTCGTTCTTGTACGAAACCAGTATCCCAAGAATAATATCAAACATTTACAAAAATATAAAACGTCAAAGCATAGGTATGGACCACAGATAAAAGAATGTACCATGAAGTTATAGATTTACCTATAACTTCATGGTATGGACATAAAGATTTCCAGGCAATACAAAACAGTTTTTTTTAAATAGTTTCTTTCATGGCATTTTTTTTTCATTCTATTCGTCTATTTTTGTACTTTATTGTTATTTTTGCTGTTGTTTTTTAAAATATTTTGATCTTTATTTCCATTTTATTAATTTATTTTTCTGATGAAGTGTAAAATAAGATAAAAGTAAATCTAAACTAGTGACTTGTAACCATGATACTTGTACTATTATTTATTCTGTGCCATGGACTTAGTATACTAAGTCCATGCTTATAACCATCGAGCAACGCAGGCCTCCGTACCGGAGGGGAGACGCCTTAGAGCTGTCAACCGATACATATTTATTCAGAAATTTTTGGGGGGGGCTTCACGCACTCACTTACAGTTTAATGCACACTTTTGTAACCAGTCGTTCTATCGCTATAAACGCACACATCTATAAACAGCAACACATCAAAAATCTTTATACACACATAGATGCTTTCTGTGTACAAACATCATGTTATGTCACAAAATTGACAGTAACATCCGTTCTAGGGACTTCCAGCACTCAAGTCGATAAATTAATAGTATCGATAACTTTTTGGTAGGAACTTACTTTGCCTACTGTATATATTCTGTGCTACCATCAAGGGTCATTGAAGGGATTTAAGGGCGGCTAGGTATGGGGGGGGAAGGGTTGAACGCTCTCTGTGAAGGAGGAGTTCCGGAGTTGTTATCGAGGATAACATACAGATCATTTTGTGGATCACTATGAAATTTTAGATTAGTAAAAGGTAGTAGTAGGCTGGAGAGAGAGGGGGTAAACGCGGAAACTTAGAGTATAGAGAAAAAATCAAGAAAATTTTGAGTACCACAGGTACAACCAAAAAAAAAAAAAAAAAAAAACAACCACTAGCTCATGAGATGATTAGTTCTTGGGAAAATTTAATTAGAATTTTGTTCAAAGCCTACAATAATTTCATAAAACTATGGGTCGGCAAGTCAAAAGAGACGAAAGGAAAGGAAAGGAAAAAACGCTTTACTTAGCTGCCGTCATCCTTCTAACCTTCATAATCCATGTCGGTTCTGGCCACGAAATATACGATGTATTATATCTGTCAGTCACTGTTAGTGTCAAAAACCAAAAATCATGATCCTAAGTGCCAAAAAACTACATTAGTCATTAAAATGAAAAATAGTTTTTTTTAAAAATTTCAGGCATAATTATCCCACGTCACATGGGATCCTAGTGTGGGATCACAACTATGTAGGTATGTGTTGGGTGTGTTAAGTTATGTTAATGTTAAACAATGGTAGGTAAAGTAATACTTAGCGCTTTATCTAGTGAACAGAATATCGCGTTGAAAAAATTATACCTAGCAATTTTTTTTTTACTTCTTTGATCAATCAAAGAATAGGATTTGAATAGGAAAATCCCACGACACAGTACGGACACTCATGACACGACTTTTCTTGAAAATGAGTAAATGAGTTCAAACTGGGAAATGCTTTTGTTAATTTATAGTGATCACGTATCCCACAACCTAGGTAGGCATGCAACTTTTTACGAAAAACTATCACACCTCTAGATTTGTAATATCACATAGTAATTTAAATTCATGTCAAGATGTCGTTCCCCTCTGGCTATGCACAATTTCATTTGGGCATACGCGTTAGTAAAACTGTTTTCGCCCGATCATTAGGGCGAGCGAAGCGAGTCCTCTACTATCCCATGCAATTTTGTGGTACACTTAACGAAAAAACTATCCGTTGTAATTTAGCATAGTAATTTAAATTCATGTCTTTGTTTAAATATAAATAATCACGGAAAAAAAGCTTGCTAGCCCTCACCAAGCATGTTTTGCTTTTGTTAGTAATAAAATTGTATCATGATGGGCCGATTGCTCTGTCAGACTGAACCGATCGTGTGACGCATAGAGTAAAACAGTGTGACAGTGCTACAAATACTGAAATGCCAAATCGTTACATTTTCAGCTATAAATCAAGGTCTGGAACATCGAATTTACGAAAAGATGGTGTTTTCTTTCACATTGTACTTAAGTGAATTTCATTATACATATATATATATTTATTTTTATTTTATTTTTTGATGCTGGACACAGTTCACACAAGGTCATCCAGCCCCAAGCCAAGCACAGCTTGTGATAAGGACTAGATAACTGATATGCCTAGTACAGTACATTACATAGATATTTATTTTGCATTAACATAGAAAATACCCAGAACACCCTGAACAAATATCTGAAGATCGTACAAATATTTGTTCTGAGGCGGGAATCAAACCCGCAACCTCCTGCGTCACAGGCGAACCTTCGTCCACCGCGCCACAGAGGTCGTCAACTTATGGCATAAAATGAATAATTTCAAATTAAAATCATAACAGTTACCTACCTTGTTACATACCAAATTTCCAATACCTTCATGGTGATTGGATTAACGGTTAGAAAGTTAGGTTAGGCTAGGCTATTGGCTCCCGAATAATATAAAACAAATTTCAATAGCTTGTAAAACATATTAAACGAGCATTTATTTTATCGATAAAAAATCTACTTTATTATTGAGGCACATCACTAATTTAGTAGTATAAAAGAAAACACGGGCAACTCACATACAGGAATTTTTGAGAAATAAAAAAAACTGTTAAATGAGCACAAAGCTATTTCAGTGTGGATTGAGACTGTTATTGTTAGCAGTTGCTTATTTAATAAAAAAAAAATTAGGTTTACCAACAGTCTACACATGTATGTCGGAGAGAGAAGTCATATGATGAATCTGTAGAATAGATCTACTGAGATTGAAAGCTTATAAACACCACGTGTACGGCTGCGAACAATCGTATTCTGTCGTGTCGCGCCACCCAAACGAATGCGCCCGAGTCTTGTTTACGCAAAGACGCAAAGCGATCGACGCTCAGATATAAAAGGAGCGTACGAAAGCGCCAGAGCTCATTATTACATCGGCGTTGGCAGAGTGCACACGATTTAATCAACAAAATACAAAATCAAGTTCAAATTCAGTTTGAATAAAATCTTAGTGAAACCACTTTTGAATTTTCCTCATTTGCACGAGACCCACTGGAAAGCCCCTAAGTTGCCATTTGCCGCTCGGAGGGATCTTGAGGATCCGACATGCATATATGAAGAGGTACAAACTATATACCTATCTTTAGCTACAGAAGAAACCAATGGGGGCTTTTCATTTTCATTTTTTTTTTATTCAATTTGGCTCAATTGATGGCCCTGACTCAACTGTGGTTGTCAAAATCAACAAATGCATCGTACCTATGTTATTTTGTGTGATAGTAACAAAATACCACGAAAATATATCACTTCGTTGTTGACTTTTACATTTCACTTTATTTTTACAGTTAAGTACACAGCAGCGACATCTATTTTCAAGGGTTTGTAGATGATTTGGTATGGCCGTAAAAACCCCTCATTATAGGCAAACACAACGTCTAAAGATTGTACAGTAACCTCACAATGGGCGATCAACGATTTTTTTAAAGCATCTTTATTTACATTTAACTGAAAAGAATAAAGTTATTTAAGTATGATCAATATTGGCGATTTTGAAAAAATTAACCACGTAGTTTTATTCTTATTATAAACTAGAAGCAACCCGCGATTTCACTCGCATAAGTTTTGATCCTATGGGAACATCTAAATAAAATTTAAAACTATTCCAGTGGTCCAGCTATCGCCGTTCTAAATTTCATCCAATCCTTAGAAAATTTAGCATTTATAATATTACAAACATACACACATACTCACGCCTGTTTCCCAGAGAAGTAGGCAGAGACCATGAATTTCCACTTGCTACGATCCTGGCATACCTGTTTCGCTTCATTCACTCACATCACATTCTTCATATATGCTCATTGGTTAAGGGCACTCTTAGCCTGGCCATTCTTCAGATCGACTCCTGATCTATTATGAATACCTTCACCGAGGTCTCCCCCTTCCAACTGTCCCATTCATGCTCATCTTATGAACTAGTTTCGTTAATCTACCATCATTCATCCTTTATATATACCCAAACCATCCAAGCATACCTTTCTCAATCCTTGTCACTATACAAGTGCTCTTTCATTTTACAATGCTCTCTTAACACACAGTTTCTTATTCTCTCTCAAAGTCCACCATACATACTTCTCAAACCTCATCTTCACTGCATTTATTCTACTTTCATGTTTATTCTGCCTTAGCAACTTTAGCTACCACCAGATACATTAGTGTTGGCACTAACACCCCTCTATGCACATCCAGTCGTCGTGCCTTTTTGAATACGTTCCGGCTGATAATAAGGCGTTAAGTTCACTTGATTTCCAGAATTTACACTCATTTAAATATCATCTTCATGCTTGCCATCTCTTGTAATCAAAGTTCTCAAATGTACAAACTTTTTGATGTTACACTTGTTGTTAATAGTAGTGTGATTTAATTTTATTTCTTTAAATATAGTTTCACATGACACTTACGTTGACATATCATATAATACACCTCTGCTAGGTACATTTAATCCTTTTACCACACTGGTTCTTTCACCATTGGTCACAGGCCACTTTCAGGGACACTATATCTCAAGTTGGTCACTGAACCAAGAAAGAGCCTGTGACATGAAGTAGTAGTAGTTAGTAGTTACCGGTTAGTTAGTGGTTACATAGCCGTCAAATACGATACTCGTTAATGCCACATGTCACATGATGTCGAACGTGTTTAATAAATGGTATTTAGTAATCAAGGATATTAAGTAATCATCCACCTCTTACTGACATTACACGTTATATACATGTTTACGTCAGCAGAATACATCCTGACATGCACATTGATGTATTATACACATTTATATCTATTCTTTTGGTCACTTTTATGTCGCCCCTCTATCACACGCTTAAGTGGAGCTCGGTTTAAGAGTGGGCAGGGTAGTCGTAAGGGAATTGGCTTTCAGTACGAATAAATCAAGTAACTTGGCAGTGATTTTAGAGTAATGAATGACTAGTGTACTGAAGTGCAGTCGTAGTGAAGAGTGAATCAGTGTTATTGAATAAAATATTCACGGTTTTTTTTGTTAAACCGTTCAGTTTTATTATTTTACCCCGAACACTAACTCAAAAATTACAAAATCTAAGATGGCCACTTTTGTTTTTATACGGCTTAATTTGACTTGGTCAATTTTTATGCAATAAATTATAATAATTTAATTGAAATTCAGGTACATGTGAAAGGAAACACCATCTTCTTGTAAATTTGATGATCCAATCATTTTTTTACAGCATAAAACTGAACAACTCTGCATTTTTCTTGGAGCACTATCTCCCACGCGAGTCGATTCAGTCTGACAGAGCAATCGGCGACAGCTAGTTTTTTATAAGCTGTATGCCCTCGAGGGCATTTAATTTATAGGGGAACTACAGCGGGGAATGCCTTTGATGGCGTCTCCATTCCGTGTTGCTCGATGCTTATAACCGAGGCTTCGCACAGTGTCGTGATGAAGTGAGTGATGAAGCAGTCACAGATTATATTATGTCATTCCTCCACAGAATAAAGTTCTCGTATATCAAAAATATTTGTCTTTTGATTTTGGCGGCAACACGTTTCGTGTTTCGGCTCTTGCCGTCTCTTGAATTTCGAGTAGTTCCTGTATGATCCATTGGAGCTTGATCGTCCTGTTTGATCCATTAACATTTGTAGTCAGTTTTCAAATTCCTGTTGAATCCCTTGTCGATTTTGTTAGTGAAGTACAGTCGGCGTAAAAATAATAAATATCTATAGGTAGGCCAATAAAAACTTTGATAAAATTGTTTTGATGAAAAATCTCGAGCAAAAATTAAAGAAAGAAAACTCTCGATTGAAAAATCTCGAATTAAATATCTCGATTGAAAAAATCTTTAATGAAAAATGTCGAACGATTAATCTCGAATGAAAAATCTTGAACGAAAAATCTTTAGTGAAAAATATTTTATGAAAAATCTAGAATGAAAAATCTCGAACAAAAAATCTTAAATGAAAAATCTAGAGTGAAAAATGTCGGACGAAAAATATCGAACGTAAAATCTCGAACGATTAATCTTTAATGAAAAATGCCAAACAAAAAATCTCGAATGAAAAATCTCGAAAGAAAATCTCGAACGGAAAATCTCGAAAAAAAATCTCGAATGGTATATCTCAAATAAAAAATCGTGAATGGAAAATTAATTAAAAATGTCGAACGAAAAATATCTAATGAAAAATGCCGAACAAAAAATCTCGAATGAAAAATCTCGTACGAAAAATAGTTAATGAAAAACATACACTCATCAACACGGTCTAGGGATATTTCATACTCAATTAAATAACTCGAAAAGTACTGGCCGCATTGGAATCTTTTATACACCGATTTGTTTGTAATTTATCTCAGACTAATTCCAAATTCAAATTTTTGAAAATTCTTTTGTTTCGGTGGCATAAAAATGTCTTGATGTGTAGGAGAGGGAATTTTCATTTGTGCGAAATTTAGAAAACAATACGAATTACGTTTAGTTACAGTTTTTTTCATTTTTAAACGAAAGATAAAGTTAAAATTAAGGCATTGTAGCCATGCAACGCCAACATTTGACGAGGGCGGAAGATGTTACGAGCTGTGGGAATGCTGGAAGCTGGGTCTGTTCAGCGTAATGTTGCTAAGGCCATAGGGACCCACCAAAATGTAATTTCAAGATTGTGGACACGCTATCGTGCCACAGGTGAAGTAGCGGAGAGGCACCGGGGGCCAAGTCGCATCACTACCCCCAGACAAGACCGATTTTTGCAAATTACTGCGCGAGCTCAACCAAATGCAACGGCGACTCAATTGGTCCAAAGGCTGCGAGTGGAACACCAAGTGCTTGTGAGTGGCCAAACTGTAAGAAGGCGACTGCATGAAAGCAATCTACGCTCTCGTAGACCACTCCGGGTCCCACCTTTACGGAGAGGCAATCGTGGACGACGATTAGAATGGGTTCGGAACCACGTGGACTGGGGCCGTGAGCAATGGTCCAATGTGCTGTTCACGGATGAATCCAGGTTCGGCTTCCATCCAGATTCACGAAGGACGCGTGTTTGGCGAGTTCCTGGACGATGGAGCCGTCTTCAGAACCCTCAGGAAGTTCACCCATACCAAGGAGGAACAATTATGGTTTGGGCAGGAATTCGTCGTGGAGGACGGACGGATCTCGTTTGGGTGCGGGGCAATATGACGGCAGAACGATACGTCCAACAGGTGCTGGGGCCCGTAATCTTGCCCCACAGAACACAAATGGGGCAAGATTTCCTGCTCATGCACGACAATGCCCGGGAGACACACGACGAGAACGTTAGCAGCTTGGTTACATACACACAATGTTAGGGCCTTACACTGGCCTGCTCAATCGCCAGATCTAAATCCCATTGAGCATGCGTGGGATATGCTGAAACGAAGAGCTCTGAAGGAAGTTCCTGAAAATCTGGCTACAGAAGATCAACTTTTTGCGCACCTCAGAAGGACATGGGACAATATTCCGCAGCAAGACATTGACTACCTTGTTCTGAGCATGCCGAATCGTTGCCGATGTGTTATGAACATCATGGGCGCTTTCTCAGACTACTAACTTCAAGTTTATAAACACAAATTAAATGATTTTTCTATTTTTTTCAGTTTTTGCTTATAAATTAAAAGTTAATTCATATACGGTTTCCGTCTATGCTTAATTTTTTTCCCATAAAATCCTGAAATTTTAATCGAAGTACCTTAACCATTACTAAAAAATGGTAGAATAATATAACGTATCTTTTAAATATATACATGTCATATAAATATTTAACACATTGATAGTAATTCGCTTTTTTAAAAATATCCCTAGACCGTGTTGATGTGTGTAGAATGAAAAAAGTCCAACGAAGAATCTGGAATAAAAAATCTCGAAAGAAAAATCTCGAATGATATATCTAGAAAGTCAAATCTCGAATAAAAAATCGTGAATGAAAAATTAATTTAAAATGTCGAACGAAAAATCTCTAATGAAAAATCTCGAATGAAAAATCGAATGATATAACTGGAATAACAAATTTCAAATAAATAGAAAAATAATAACAATAAATGAAAGAGATATTTCAATTATGAAATATCTCGATTGGAAAATCTCGATAATGCAAAATCTCGAATGATTTATCAGCATGAAAAATCTCGAACGAAATTTATCAAATTAAAAAAACTCGATCTTCAAATCTTTAATGAAAAATCTTGAATTAAAAATCTCAAATAATACATCTAGAATAAAAAATATCAAACGAAATTTCTCGAATTAAAAATCTTAGGTCTTACTCCTTGCAAGATGTTTCTGTGATACGTGCAATTTTGTAACTATGAGAGAATAATATCTACCCCTCAATCAAATTTCATGAAGATCGGATTAACGGTTTGGAAGTTATGCTTGGACAAACATACATAAATACATACATACATACATACAAATGCCGATTCTTCTAAGTTGACTCAGAGAACACGCTTTACTCGTTCAATAATAACCCTAACTAGGGAGATTATTTAGAAAGAAAACAAAGAAAATGAAAGAAAGTGCTCTATTTTCGTAATTTTGCCCATAAAATATTTACAACTATGCATTTCAAAGTAATACAAATCACCTAAGTGCATGTCGCACCACGCAGAGTAAAGGGATATGTAGTTGGGATCATCATCATTATCATTATCATCATCCTCGTCCTCATTCCCGAAATTTTCGAATCGCCTGAGTTTTAGACCAATTCAAGCAAAGATCTCTCAATCCATACTTGGTTAAGTACGATAGATTGCTGCACTAACGTATCTTCTACAAATAAAGTAAATCGTTTACCAATAAAAAATATGAGCGCGATTCAAAAATGTGCACAACGTAACAAATTTGGTTGTTGTTTTGTTTTAGTATTATCGTTCAAAATTAGCGCAATTGGGGCCAAGTTGGACATTTTAGCGTCATCAGACGGGACGAGATCGGTTGCGCGTGATCAGGTGGGATAGACCCATTATAAATCTAAAAATATTCACCATATATTAAGTATACCTGGTCAAAATCAACATATAATACTGTAATTAAATTCCTAAATAACGTAACTACTCTCACTCATTAAATCACAGGTTGTACAATATTTATGTCCATAAGATAAAATATTTATTGATATTTCAGGTCCCAATCAACTCTTATAACCCGTATCTTTAAAACTACTTATGACTAAAAACGTTAAATCTTTAAAAACAAAACAAAGTCAAAGTAAGTAAGTAAGTCCCAACAGTAATAACCCTAATATTGTGTTGGTTATGTATCATATAAGCATCTACATTATCTTTTACAAACATCTAAATTAGCTTACTTTTACTTTGGACATGTATTATTTATTGATATTTCAGGTCCCAATCAACTCTACCAAGTTGTATCTTTAAAACTCCTTATGACTAAACACGTTAAATCTTTGAAAAAAAACAAAATCAGTCACTCAAAGTAACCCAACAGTAACAACCCTAATATTGTGTTGGTTATGTATCATATAAGCATCTACATTATCTTTTACAAACATCTATATTAGCTTACTTTTAGTTTGGACATGTACTATTTATCGATATTTCAGGTCCCAATCAACTCTACCAAGTAGTATCTTTAAAACTCGTTTTAAAGTTTCGTTTGAGATTTTTTATTCGCGATTTTTCGTTCGAGATTTTTCATTCGACATTTTTTAGTCGAGATTTTTGGTTCGCAATTATTCATTCGAGATTTTTAATTCGAGTGGTATTCATTTGAGATTTTTCATTTAAGATTTTTATTGAGGTTTTTTGTTTGAGATTTTTCATTCGATATATATCGTTCGAGATTTTTCATTAATTAGATATTTTTCATTAGATATTTTTCATGTGAGATTTGTCATACGAGATTTTTCGTCGGGTTTTTTCGTTTGAGATTTTTTATTCGAGATTTTTCGTTCGAGATTTTTCACTCGAAATTTTTTGGTCGAGATTTTTGGTTCGCAATTATTCATTCGAGATTTTTAATTCGAGTGGTATTCATTTGAGATTTTTCATTCGAAATCAATGAATCAATGTTTGTTTTGTTTAAATACTTAATAATACCACTGTATACAAGTAGATATTTGTTGCTTGACTGTACCAAAGTTCTTTGAAAAATCATTAATGGATCATTCAGGAATAAAAAACTAATTAAAATAATCATTTTAAATTGATCCATTGGACAATGGATCAGTCAGGAACAAAATTATAGGCATAATGGATCAAACAGGACAATGGATCAATCTCAATAGATCAAACAGGAACTACTCTGAATTTCAGGCGGCGTCAAAATATTTTGTTCATTGGACTCGGATCAATCAAGGTGCTACACTTGAGCTCATTTTATTGAATCAATTCCAACTATAAAATAACAAAAAATACATCTTTCTTTCTTAGAGCAACAAGACCACCAGTATTCTCCTCTAGAGTATAGAGTACCATACCTATTTCTGCCGCAAAGCAGTAGTGCTCGCATTGCTGTGATCCGGTTTGAAGGGTAAGGGTGCCGGTGAAATTACAGGCACATGAGACTTTTCATCTTTATGTCTCAGGGTGGCGGGCGCAGTGCAATGCCACATAGGTTGCGTCGTAGGTGGACGTGATCTATGAGGTAATGCACTGTTCATAGGCAGAGGTTACCGCTTAACATCAGGTGGGCCTCTTGCTTGATCCGTCATCCAAGTAGTTTAAAAAAAAAGATAAAAAAAGTTCTATCCTCATATGATGCTACTGCATACAACCAAAACTTCTGAACCAACCTCACTGCATATGCAATGTGTGCGTAACGCGCTTTATACGCGCCGAACGAGTCGAATTACAACGATTTTTTTCTCATTGTCTTTCCCATTTGTTATAATTAAATGGTATTGTAATGCTTACTTTCTTATAAAAAACGCCTTGGAAAAAATATTTGCAATTTTCTTAGTTCTTATCCGGTTTAACTAATAGAAAATACTGGATTTTAATAAAAATAGTTTAGCTTGAACTACCGTAAACTGAAAGGGCGCGCCAACCGGCTACTGGATGATTTACTAGCGTCCGAGCCGTGTCACGAACGAGGCACGGATGTAAAATGATACGAACCGTTTATATGAACTAGTTCATGCTCCACCGTGCGTCCGAGGCTCGTCCGAGGCTCGTCCGAGGCTCGTCCGAGGTGCACGGGACGCACGGTAGCATGAACTACTTGAGTTAGAATGTTCATAATAGTTCGTATTATATTACATCTGTGCCTCGTCCGCTTGCCGTACGTGCCACGGCTCGGGTCATATACAGGGTGTAACATAATATCCCTATAGGCCCGGGAAGGGGGTATTCTACACATCATGGTGAATAACTTTAATTCTACGTCTTTTTAAATTTCAAAGTTTTTCATTCATGAAATGCCTCGTAAGAATCCTGAAGTTCCTCCAAAAACGTACGTAAAACCACATGAGGACGTTACGGTACGCTAGGGTACCTTGCGTGGGGCTGCTTCATGTTCTGTTAGGTACATTTTTGGAGGAATTTCAGGAATTTCTAGAGGAATTTCAGGATTTTTACGAGGCACTTCATGAATGAAAAACTTCGAAATTTAAAAAGTCGTAGAACTAAAGTTATTCGCCATGATGTGTAGAATACCCACTCCCCGGGCTTATAGGGATATTATGTTACACCCTGTATAATAAAATCATATTTTATAGATACATGACCTCTGTAGCGCGGCGGGCGTAGCGTTCGCCTGCAACGCAGGAGGTTGCGGGTTCGATTCCCGCTTCGGAACAAATATTTGTGCGATCTGCAGATATTTTTTCATGGTGTTCTGGGTATTTTCTATGTGTAATAAAAAAATATGTATCTGTGTTATGTATTGTATTAAGTAAAACAAGCTCTGCTTAGCTTGGGGCTAGTTAACGTTGTTTGAACTGTCCAGCGTGATTTAATTATTATTATTTATTTATACAGGATCCTCCTGCAAACCCTGACAGTCCCTACAGTTGATACTTATAGCTTGGAAATTTTTGGTAGATTTCCATATATTATAATATATGTCCCACGCCACGGTACGCATGTACATGGGGAGTAAAATCGAAAATTCAGTATGTTATCATACTCAACATTTCATATTCATGCATTGCATTTCATGCGCAACATATTCGCGCATCTTATACTGAACTGGACTGGAGCAAACTCCAGTCGCGCGTTGGACCTGACCGCACACCGTTTTTGATTTTATTTTTTAATTTTATGCTCTTTAACGGCGTACCATAACTAGTTGTACCTTAAAATACGTTTTCTGTAATGAAAGACAAGGTACCTAAGTACCTACATACCTTATAATAGTCTTCATAGCCCAGTGTCGGCCAAACCCACCTCATCACTGATTTTACTTTTTCAGAGTTTTAGCATCAGTGTGAAAACTTTTTGCGTCAAAAATTCCCAACATCTTGATAACTCTTTTTGTCCCGAAGACATAATTTAGAATTGTTGAAAGTTCCTTTTTTGTTGAGATAAAGCTTGTATCTTGGAGGACATTTGTTAAAAATGTCCCAACTTTTTAGATTTTTCTTACTTTTAAACTTTAGCAAAGACGTATCCGTATACTTGGTAGGTACCTTTATTTATAAACTATAGATATTTTTCTTGAATATACCCAAATTGTAGTCCTGTAGTCCATCGCTCTGTGCTTCGGAGGGCACGTTTAGCTGTCGGTCCCGGCTGTTATTGATTAATAGCAGTCGATAAGCCATGTCAGAGGCTCTCGGGCGGCTTGACAAACTCTGACATCAGAGGCCAGCACTACCTCATACGAAATGACGACGACGACGTAGTCCTGTGGGAAGAGACCCAACGGGAGCTCATTCCACGCTCTGCAGGTACGCGGGGGAAACGAGCGCATATGTGCGAGACCTCCACGTTAAAAAAGTGCGAAGCTATTAATTCTAGTTCTGTTAGGATTCAAACAGTTCCTCTGAGCATTCTAAGTGAATTCAAAGATACTAAGCGCGCCAATATCTCATCGGTAATCCTAACAACTCTGCGTTGTAAGGAATCCAGAGGTTACAGTTGGTACTTCGGTGCACCATTCCAGATGTGAGAGCAGTATTCTATGTGGCCCGGACCTGCCCTTTGTACAGCGTAAAACGTTGCCTCGGTGTAAAATACCGCTTCGATCTACCGAGATTTTTGGAGGCAACAGCAGCTTTGAAAAAAGACCCCTGAACTGTAGGTACTTCGATAGAAATATCGACACCAAGGATTGAGAGACTATTTGAAATGGGAAGGGTGAAAAAATGCGGGGCAAAACAACAATTGGAGAGGTTTTTTAGAAGTGAAGGCACCGATTTGAGTCTATTCTGTGGTCTTGGTGGGGTTAAATTGGACAAAATTTAGTTGCCCCTATTCTGAGAACAGCAAGATAAAGGGAAGAGACTACCTCTAAACTTTAGAGGTACTTCGCTTTAGAGTCTAAAGTGATCCTCTTTCAGTAAAATCTGAGCAACCGTAAACGTCACGGTAAATCATGCATTTATCACATGATGAATTGAGCAAAACTTGTACGTATGTAGGTACCTACATAATTATCTACTCATGTTATGTAAATATAGGTAGGTACTTGATATAGTCATCTGCGTTAACAACGTAGGTAAATATTAAATTATTAATAATAGACCTGTAATCTCGTGGGCCGGTACCAATCAGTAGTCAACAAACTATGTTTAGTAGCCACTTTACGTTTGGACTGGACGCAAGGTTAAACCATGATTCTCGCAGTGATATTTGTATCTTCAATCGTAATACTAACTTTAGTGTATCTGAACGGGAAATACAATGAGAACTACTGGCAGAAGCGTGGGGTAGTTTTTTACAAGAAGAATAAAGTGACAGGTCTATTTTGGGACTTCCTCTTCCAAGACAAACCTTTCTTTCAACTCTTTGATGATATCTACAAAGAGTACGCTAACGAACCTGCAGTGGCTTTGGGATCATTTCTGACACCGGCTTTGTATGTGAAAGATCCAGTCAACGTGAACCATGTACTCCAAGCGGACTTCCATAATTTTAACCATCGAGGAATAGCTTTCATTGAAGATGACAAACTGGCTCAAAACGTTTTGATGCTGTACGGACCGAAATGGAAACTTGTGAGACAGAGCCTCACACCCCTTTTTACAACGGCTAAGCTGAAGAACATGTATTATATTATGGACAAGAGTGCGCAAGACTTTGTTCAGTTTTTGAAGATGAAACCTGAAGATATTCAAAGCGATGGCTTTCAAATTTGTAACGCATTCTGCTGTGCTGCCATTACTGCATCAGTTTTTGGGATTGGTCGCAACTCGACTTTTGATTCGCCTTTTATACCGTTTGTACAAGAAGCTTTACATCCGACGTTTTGGAAAAATATAAAATTTGCTCTTGCAAGCCTGGATGCATCACTGTTTAAGACTCTACGTCTATCACTCTTCTCAGTTCATGAAGACTGGTTCATTGAAGCTATTAAACAAGTAATAAGACAGCGTGAAAAAGAAAATGTAAAGAAGAACGACTTTGCTGATTTATGCGTGAGCTTGCAGAAGAAGGGAACAATGAAGGATCCCGAAACAGGCTATGAACTTGAACCGACAGATGAGCTGCTAGCTGCTCAGGCTTTTTTTTTCTTCCTCGCTGGACTCGAGCCGTCTGCGTCCGCCATGTTCAGTACAATTATAGAAGTTGGTAGACACCCTGAGATACTGCAAAGGGTTCACGAAGAAATTGACGAGACTTTTGAGAAATACAACGGCCTTCTGACTTACGATGCTATAATGGAGATGAAGTATTTGGATAATGTGATAAATGAGGCCATGAGGATGTATCCTCCAATCGGGTTTTTAACTAGAGAATGTGTGCAAAATACGGTGCTCCCAGTTGGCAATATCAAGGTTGATAAAGGAACTAAAATATTCTTGCCTATTTATGAGATACACCACGACACCAAATACTATAAGAACCCTGAAGTGTTTGATCCGGAGAGGTTTTCTGATGAATGCAAGGTGAGCGATGCCTCATACATGCCGTTTGGGAGAGGTAACAGAGTTTGCATAGGGTTGAGGTTTGCTAAGCTCCAGATAAAAGCTGGAATAGTTCATGCACTACGCCGCTTTACAGTAAACACTGCGGTGCAGACGGGAGGAATTAAATACAAGAAGGAACAAGTGCAAGTGCGGCTGGCAAATGTTGATTTTGAATTTATTTCGAGAAAAAGTTAAGAGATCTTAAACCACGATGTTCAACTACTTGTTCTTAATCCTACATACTTATTGGTTACAAATTAAGATATTCTTTTCATGAAGTCTCATAATTTATCTACTTGCGTGAGTAGAGATCATTTACTGATCTACATTATCTCTAATGTCACTGCCTCTAACGATAGAAACCTACCTAATATGTTAAGGTGGTTGCCTTCGCTTGTGGCGCGAAATTCATTTTTTTGTGTTTTTTGCTCATTACAGCTCATATTTATGTGATACTATAAATTAAAACTTGTGGCACAAGTTTTAATTTATAGTATCACATAAATATCAATAGTTTGGCTATGAATGTGCTTGAAACAAAAAAACACTGTAGGTAAAACCCGTTGAAGCACAATCGTAGCTTAACTTATGATAGTTTTGTGATACTATAAATTAAAATTTGTGTGTTAGGTCATAATGGTCATATGATTACCGGCCAATTAGTTTTCGCTATCTGAAGAAGTGTTGATGAGCTGTGATGAGCAAAAAACACGAACAAATTTGAATTTCGCGCTACAAGCGAAAGCATCCACCTTAAGTAAGAAATAGTAATAAATGTAAGAACGCAACGCATGCACACATCCGTTTGATAAAATGATAATATCAGCATACAAACAACACAATGTTTAATCGCTATCGGCATAGTGGTCTGCAATAAATACGACGCCCAAACCTCATATCGTTATTGTGTCTTAGATGCAAAAGCTTGATAATTTTACAAGTACTTACTATAGTGTCACTAACTTATTTAGCTTTTTTTGTAGAACTACCTAGGTATTATGTAAGGGCCAATATTGTTGTGTTCATCATTTGTTCAACGCACGCTAGCCAATAAAGCAACTATTTTTTTCGACATGATTTTAATAAAACTAGGCGCCTAGGTGATTTCAAAAACATATTTTTTTCCAATAATCAAATGTGACCTAAATATTTAGATACAGCGCGAATCAAACCCAAATATCTTCTTCTCTAATCGGCAAAGCCTTGACCAGTTCAGCATGTCAACAGAGTTATTTTTAATACTCGTAGATTAATATTATAGAATTAGTATTATACTCGAAACATCCAAAAAGGACACATGATACATGCGTCCTGTTCTACCACATATAGCGCTAGCAATCCTACGTTCACTCGTCAACAGATGGCGCTAACAACTGTATACCTATTTCCTATAGCGCATCCACTTGGCAACATAATCAGATGGCATGGCACTAAGACGCTCTATCAGTACGTCACAGGGTAATTTTAAACACCGAATGTTAATCAAATCGGTGGGCCATCAGCTTGTTCCATCATTCAAGTAGTAAGTATAAAAAAAAAATTGTCAGTTCACAATTAATTTATTGTTAAATAAATTAAAATTTTCGAATGATTGTTCGCGTAGGTAATATGTTACTCCATGGCAGGTGCCAACTTACGGTGAACAGTCCGGCTCGTTCACCGGTAAAGATGGCAGCTGCAAATACTCCATGGTAGGTGCCAACTTACGGTGAACGGTCTGTAGCGGAGGCCTGCGTTGCTCGATGTCTGTAGTCAAGAATTCTTAATATAAGCACAGATAAAAGAATACTATACTAGTACTATAAGTACCTACGCTATTCCGAGTCCAATACCTACTTACTGAACATTTTAAACTTCCCTTTACACGACTGAAGAAATAGGTACCTATTTGTCCCGGTTCCGCATTACCTACCTACCCTTTACCTACCATTCGCACAGTGTACAAGGGTATCTAGGTACCTACCTACTATAGGCAACAATGACTTTCAATGACTATGAAGAGTGTCGTATTGTAGAGATAGGTACCTAGGTATGCAGTTAGGTAGATACACACATAATTACTCGAACGTGCCATTGCACGTGCACAAACGATTGATAATAATAGCAGGTAGATACCTACCTACTAAAAATAGATACCTAGTAAATAGTTAAGAAATTATTGACTTAAGTACCTAGGTACTTACCTATGTTTTAACGCAGAATAAATAATAGTAGGTACCTACAAGGTTATACTAGCATTCGCCCGTGGCCACGCCGGCGCGCCGGCGCCGCCGGCGTGGTACCTATTAGGTGAGAGTTGGATATTATCGCGCGCCTGATATCTCCGCGCCCCTGCATATATCAAAAACTACGAATAGCGAGTGCCTATAGTGCTAATAATATCGAATCTCGAGGCAGACGACCGTCCCCGCGCGCATCGTCAGTCCGTTCCGAGCCATCGGAGAAAGTCCACATATGTTTGAAAATGTTCGGCACTTCGACTATTATTTTGAGACTATCTTCCCTAAGAGGTGAGCCCTTTACTTATGAATGTTGCATCATTTATAACACATGCATTTAGAAGGCAAACATACTTAAAATTGCATGTGTGAAGTAGTTTTAGCAATATTCTTTCCTGATGTTTATTTTTTAGGGATTACAAAAAAAAAGACCGTGTTTGATAATTCCGTGACCTAGGGCGCGGTATTATCATGTATGAAAAAGTACTACTACCTTTAGTAAAATTATATTGACTTTATAGGATGAAATATCCAATGCCGAAAAACGTGAACAACGGGGCAACTCCGAAAAAGAGGATGTTGTGGGATCTGGATGACATGAAGACATAAATAATGAGAGCCATATGTAAATGGCAGGAAAATAATAACAGCTGCCAATAATTTTATTTTAAGCAATTTTGAGACTGATTATTCGATCTGAAGTTACAAATAGTTGTTTTTGTTAGGTTTATAATAGTTTTACCAACCGTAAAGTGTATATTAACACGAATATTTTTAAAAAAATACTTGTAAGAAGCCGTAATTTCTAAGGATTTACATTGAGGCTGGTTAAATTATGATACTGTTGAAAATATAACTTTTTGAAATAGAATGTTGTTAGAAGACTATATAATAAATAATATACATTTATATTACAATAAATATAATACACAATATGTAACTAAAAATGGAGTTATTTGTATTAGCACGGTATTATCGAATTGGCACGAATTTAAAGGTCATGGGCACGAAATTAACGTACCTGTTTGATAATATCGCGTTAAACAGTTTTTTGGTTTTTCAATAATACCTTATTTCTGTGTTTAAAGTTTTGCGAAGCTGTACATTAAGCCAAATATATTTCCTACTACTAATAATATCTTTTATTTTTATAACTTTAACCTACGCTTAGTTTTAGGCATTTTCTCTTAGGGGCTCGGTAATATCCAACTCTCCCCTACCTCGGTACCTACTTACACGGATCTGAAAGACACTTAATACCTTCCTCTTTAAATTCCCTCTCAGAACCATTGAACTATTATCTATTACTAGCGTAGGTAAGTACCTTATTACAACTCACTGCTCACAGAACAGAGCAACGAACAAAGATTTGCAAAACAACAACAACCGAATTCCATAAAAAAATGTAGTTAGGTAGGCAGGTAGGTAGGTACACTGTATCGCGAAAACGTCTTTTTTAATCTAACAAGCATAAATAAGTAAATCTTATCTACCCCACTACTGTACTCTACTGTTCCCAGAACTACTAGGTAGTAATAAAATGGAACAGTAGACCTTGCAAGCACAAACTTGTAACTTGTTGTTTTCAAAGTCGAGCCGGTGGTAGTGAAGAGTAGTTCCTATTCGATCCATTGAGAATGGACCAATTTCCATTAGACTTTGATCGTCCTCAAATTCCTGATGGATCCCTTGTCGATTTTGTTAGGGAAGTACCTACCAGTCGGCGTAAAAATAATAAATGTATACAGGTTTTTATTTATTTGCCAATAAAAACTCCTAACATGACATCACTTTTCGATAACTGTCACGGTAGGTAGGTACCTACCTAACAGAAAAACAGATCGCTTCTAAAATACGATCTGCAGAGGAGCACCAACAAACTGACAGAGGAAAGCAAGAGACGCTTAGCTCGGTTCACTCGCTCGGTCAATTACTAACGTTAGGTTAGGTAGGTAGGGTCGGTTCGCTAGTTTACGGCCTCTTAGTGGACTTGGCAACTTTAAACGGTCAGAAAAAAATTATGTTACTGTTGATAATCTGTCCTGATAATGTATTTCGATAGATAAAATATTGTAGTTTCTGATTTCAAAACTGTTTGACGCGAAATGATCTTAGTTTTTTTTATAATAAATTTTAATCCCAAAAATGACCAAAACGCTAGTTTTCGGCCACAAATTTCAGTATTCGGCCACATGGTATTTAGTTTTCGGCCGCTACTTATAATGGATAAAAAAGTAAGACGAAGCTATTATAGTTACATTAAAAACTCGTTTTTTCGTAAAAATGTTTTTAGGCCTCACCAGAAAAACTATAAAAATAAACAAAATCAAAGTTTGACTTCGTTTTTTTTAATAATTTAATTTGAAATGTCCTGTTAGGTAGAAGTTTAGGTACTCACTTCTCTGTCTTATAATTTTGAAGTCTTTAAATTTAAATCCTTTTATTACTTATACATTTTTCTTTTTAATTCTTTTTTTCTTTACTGTTGAAATAGTAATTACAATTTTTTTTTAGTTGTTAACAACCACAAGTCTTGCATCATCAACTATGGTTTTAACAATAATTATCATGTATTATATTTTCTCGATCAGTGTATGCAATTTAATTAATTATATAGTAATCACAGCCTTTAATTCAAATAACTAATGACATTTCAAGTTGATCAAATTGATTACTTAACAGTCTTTTACGTTTATGGTTATCATCAAAATATCATCTTATTTTTTTTCTTACTCTTTCTTATATATGAAATCATATTAATTATAAGTAGCAGTCACTAATTTCGGATAGTTATAAGCATTTTAAACATTAAAAACACATTAATAATTTGACGTTTTCACTAAATTTTTTTTAAAGATGGCCATTATTTAACATTAACATGAAGCTTTAACAATTAGGTACCTACATTCAATCTTTTTAACCACCCCAATTGAAAATATAATCACTAAAAACTAAGACAAATGAATTAATTAGGAATCAATATTGCATGCATTGCATTAGAAAGGCTTATCTTGTAGGGTTAGTTGTTTGAGTCCTAAAAAATTTGTAAATTTAAATGATACTATTTAGTGCAGAAATCACATCTTGTATTCCTTTCTGCATTTTCTTCTGTGTGGTTTATTAAAATATCATCACACCGGTACTTTATTCTTTCGTTTTCTTTGTTGACTTTTTACTTTTGTCACCTTTCATGTTGAAAATTCTGCTTTCTTCAACTGCTTATCTGATCTCTTTCCAATCTCTTCAATTTTGACTTCCTTGTCTTTGTTTACGCACTTCTATCCTTTATGTTGTCTTTTTTTTTATCTTTAGGCTTTTTGGCATGTTTCAAGACGAAATTGCTGCTGGCGTACGTATATTAATAGTTTTCCTTCAGGGATCCGGTATAAATAAGTATTTATACCGAAGCTAGGCATCCTGAATAAGGTAAAGCGTTACTTCACACCAGGACAGCTTCTCAGTTTATATAAAGCACAAGTCCGGGCTGGTATGGAGTACTGCTGCCATGTTTGGGATGGCTCGGCCAACACCAGCTTGCTGCCTTGGACTCGATCGAACGTAGAGCTTTCAGGCTTATAGGTGAGCAACATATGGCGGAGACTAAGATCCAGAGTCTCGAGCACCGCCGTAAGGTTGCATGCCTTGCGATCTTCTATAGGTTACATTTCGGTGAATGCTCCCAGGAACTGCACGATCTGATCCCACCATCTCCTTTTCATCATAGGACGAGCAGGCGTATGGCTCAGTACCATCCTTACCTCATTGGTATACCTTCTATTCGCACAAAACGTTTCAGTTCTACCTTTATAATGCGAACTGCTAAGGAGTGGAATACACTACCGTCGTCTGTCTTTCCTGAAAACTATAATCTGGGTCTCTTCAAGTCAAGAGTGAATAGGTGCCTTCTAGACCTTTGTGCTTCATCTTCGGCCACATCGTCACTTACCAACAGGTGAGATCGTGGTCAAACAAAGGTCTATCAATGTTAAAAAAAAAAAAAAAAAAAAAAATATTAAAAGCCTCTCTATATTCCATAATTGATTCTGGCATTTTGCTTGTTATTTAATAAGGTGTGTTATAGTTTGTGTCAGAGTCAGCGTATTCGAAAGGTTCTTCTATTATGGATAGATTTGGTGGTAGAAAATCAGCAAACTTAATCGGCTAGTCTTGATTTGTTTGACTTTGTGTAATGCTAATGCATAGTGTCAAAGTTTTAAGTTTTTGGGATATTCCGCTCAATTTATTTCATTTCCGCTCAGATTCTTCTCAATTTCTGGTTGTTTTTTCATCCTCAACTAATAGAGATGTCAACAAATTAATTTTGGAGTTTTTCCTGTCTTACGAACATGTTTCATACAGAACATCGTCATTTTGGATTTCAGAAGTCCTTTTCTCGAGTTTTTTTCATCTTCTTTAGAATCACAGACATGTTTATGTTTTTTATAGCCAGAGTTGGTTTTAAATGTTAAAAAACTTTCTTTTGTGAAACGAAATCTACGCTCGTTATTTCGGGTTTTTCTCAGTTTAATTTAAACTGAGAAAACTAGTAATTCTAGTAATTCTTTGTTTGAATTTGATGGTGATATTATGCTGTCTTTATAAGTCGGGATTTCATGAAATTTGAAAGGTTCTTCTATTATGGATAGATTTGGTGGTAGAAAATCAGCAAACTTAATCGGCTAGTCTTGATTTGTTTGACTTTGTGTAATGCTAATGCATAGTGTCAAAGTTTTTAAATTTTTTGGATATTCCGCTCAATTTATTTCATTTCCGCTCAGGTTCTTCTCAATTTCTGGTTGTTTTTTCATCCTCAACTAATAGAGATGTCAACAAATTAATTTTGGAGTTTTTCCTGTCTTTCGAACATGTTTCTTACAGAACATCGTCATTTGGATTTCAGAAGTCCTTTTCTCGAGTTTTTTTCATCTTCTTTAGAATCACAGGCATGTTTATGTTTTTTATAGCCAGAGTTGGTTTTAAATGTTAAAAAACTTTCTTTTGTGAAACGAAATCTACGTTCGTTATTTCAAGTTTTTCTCAGTTTAAATTCCCCGGTGTGTTTTGGAGACATTTAGTATAATCCACTGCATATTATGAATTTAATTTGATTAATGTGTTGCGGTATAAGTGTTTTATTGTATCCCGGAACAGTGCACAAAAATTTGTCTTTGCGATAGATCTATGTATTTATGTAGGTACTGGCTTTGTTAAAAACTATATTTGATAATTTAATATTATTAGTTGAAACCTGAAGAAAAAAATTTATTAATATAGAAATTATACTAAGAAAATCAATCTAGAACACTTATTGAAATTTATGCCTATTTTTCTTAAAATTGTGGCCGAAAACTGAATGACGCTATTCAGTTTCCGGCCACAACTTTTCCATACAAATTCAGGTAGGCCGAAAACTGAGTTACAATTTTATTTCGGTTTTAGTTTCCGGCCATCAATAAAATGGCCAACTTTGATTCATCGCTATTTATTCATAATGATGTACTTTGGTGGCCGAAAACTAATAAGCTAAGCCATCACATGGCTCATAATCGGAATCAGAAGAGAATTTCAATATATGCGTAGCCAAATAAAAGAAAGAGACAATTGTATTATAGGCTGTGTTATGCTAGTTTTCGGCCACTAGGCCGAGAACTAAACATTTTGGAAATTTTCGATGCTACTTTCCGGCCACCTTAATTATCGTAGTTTTAAATCAAATATTGCAATAAACATAGTGGTAATATGTTAATAAGTCATTTCTACAGTCAATTAAATGCACATCAACATCATTTACTTACAAAAACATTTAAAAAATACCTTGGAGTGACACGCGTGTCACTAATTTTTTCGTACAATTACGCATGCGGTGGCAGCTTCGATACTGGCGTCAAACTGATAAATTCACTAAATATTACTAGTGAAGGTTATTTAGCCGAAAAAAAAACCAGATGTCATGCAACTATTTCTACATTAATTGATCATACTTTCGCACAAAAAAAATTGCTAGGAATCGCTATTATCTCAATTTTACTATAGAGCCTTCGCCAAAAGGCCGAAAACTGAAGGCGGCCGGCTAACTAGCGAACTGACCCTAGTAGGTACTACTATACTTACAAGCTACTTTTATACCTACCTAGTTTACCTTTTTAATATTGTTTATGGTAGGTATGTACCTACTTTGGTAAGACAAGGACGGTAGCACACCTGGTAGTAGGTACCTAGGTAGGTGGGTTGGTACTCAAAGATAATCAGTACCTAGTGATTCGTTCGTAGGTAAGTAGGTACCTACTTACGATAGTAACTATTATTTAATCGTGGTATCGGCGAATGCGTAAATCTATAAGACGAGCTTATGCTATCATTGATATACCTACTTACGACAAACCTATACAAAGTAAGTACCTACATCTATATAAAGACTCGTACCTACTTTTATAAACTGGAAAATATTATTACGACGACGTCCGCTTGTGCAGCTAGACGTACCTAAATCAGTACCTAACTTAGCTGACTATTAGTCTGAGAACGTATTATATAGACCGATAAAATGTAAGTGAAAACTTTATTTTTATTTTAGACAAGGGCAAATCGAGTGAAGGAAATCAGATTGCGTGAGTACTCGTGTGAACGTCTTTTTTCAACTAGGTACTAAAAATAGAGGGCTTTGGGTTACAGGCGGTGCTAGTAAGTAGTACCTACCTAGATTACTATAATAGATAGAAAGAAAAAAAAACATATTTAAGCAAGTTTGCTTCTTTTTTTTATTTTTTTTATTTCTTCTTTATTAACAATGTTTGAAGAAACAAAGTCGGTGCTAGAATAAAATAATTTCATCATTAGTGTTTTACTTCTTACAAAATGGCAATTAACCAGAAAAAATAAGTAGGTACCTACCTAGTTTTTTTTATTGGAATTTTCCGGTCAATTTTCGTCTTTCTCAGAGTCAAGTTCGGTTTATTAATAAGGACTTAGGTAGTTTTTTTTGTAGGGGCCTTCTCACTTACTACATATATTTTAACTTAACATATAGGATGCACTACAAAAGGATCCAAGATCCCTCATACCCGTGTATCTACGAGACCTGGAGGACGGAAGATGCCAGCATGGTGATCCAGGACCTTCGTCCGGAAGACGATGACGCAGCCCTCAATATATTGGAGGAGAATATGGTCACTGATGAAGTCCTGTGCGGCATTCAAAGTAAGTACCTACTAATATTTGGACTAAGTATTTTATTTTCTTTGGAAAACAAACAGATAACATAAAAACGAATACTTATTCAAAATATTATTCTACTGACCATTTAATGTTTTCGCATATTGCGTCTAAAGTTTGCTTGCTTATTGCGATGTTAGACTCGTTCGTTTCGTTTCGTATGAGGTAGTGCTGGCCTCTGGTGTCAGAGTTTGTCAAGCCGCCCGAGGGCCTCTGACATGGCTTATCGACTGCTATTAATCAATAACAGCCGGGACCGACAGCTTAACGTGCCCTCGGAAGCACAGAGCGATGGAAATCCGCACATAACTTAGAAAAGTCATTGGTGCGGAGCCTAGGATCGAACCCGGTATCGTTGGATTCTGAGTTGCACTATTGAACCGTTAGGCTACCATCGCTTTTTTAGATGTTAGACTGAAAGCGAACAATAGTACCTAATAACAAACGGTAGAAACATACAGCGATCTGTCACTATCTAATTCATCAAAGTTCAGGTAAGTTAGAAAGTGAAATAGCACTCGCGAAACCAAAAGTGAGCGAAAAAGTTTTTTATTTAAAAATCATTAGGAAAGTAATTTTCAAAAATAAAAACAAGGTCCTCTCGGCGTAGGAGAAAAATGGTTGTTACTACGAAAACAGAGACTAGGTAGGTAGGTAGGTAGGTACCTAGTGCAAAATTCCTTACAGATTAAGTTATTTTTTTTTAAATTTAAAACCTGAGGACATGCTTTATATGATGTAGAATAACATAACATAATATATTTTTTTGTAGGTTTTTCGGTAAAGGTCATGGAGTTTTTTTTTTTGAATGCACTACATTTCACATTGGTACATCCACGCCTGAAACTATTTTTATTTTAGGTACAGTACACAGATAAGTAGGTACTTAGGTAGTTATCTATGTATTGAACGTTCGGGGATGTGAAGGTTATTGAAAGTAATTAGCGCTCTGCGTACCTAATATTTTTTTCGGTAATTGGTTGCACTAACTTAATAAAATGGAACTGTTATGGAACTGCTCTAGGATGAGGATGCGTCTAGGATGTTATGTTAGTACCTGGCCTGCATTCAGTTATTATCTAGGTTTCTAGACAAACTACTTAGCTTACGGCCTGATGTAAATTATATATCTTGTGTATTTGTCTTTAGTTATTACCTTCACATGCTCTGGTGTCCAGCCTAAAAATAGACCCCTCCGTCTCCTCCCGTGGATATCGTAAAATTCGACTAAGTGATTACACCAGGGGATGGGCAGCAGCATCTACCGTGATCCGCCTGCCAAGTGTGGTGTTTATGGCAAATCCCCCCATTGTATTATATGGGGGAGGCCTCATCCAGTAGTGCACGTCTAGTCTTTTGATGATGATGACGGCCTTCACATACGCAGGAAAAAGTTTCTGTGAAAAGACCTGTAGGTAAATCACATGTGGGTAATCAATCAGGGTGTAGGTACCACCTTTTTTTTACGATGGGAAAATGCGTTTCGCATGTCCATCAGCTCGGGGAGAGCTGAGGGGGTCTGTCGGGCTCTCCGTTGGCTAGCACCCAACGGCATACCGACTAAAAACCCATCGATATTCCTTCCTTCACCTTAATGCCAGTGCATCATCAAACCACTCATCATCTGACGAGTGGTTTAGAGATGCACTAACACTTGACAGGGTCACGGAGTCCCGATTGGATTCTACCGCGGCCCTGTCGGTGATTGTTCGCCTAAAGCGCACCCCTCGTTCTCCCCCATGTGGGGGACGGGAATATCCTGGAATACGAAGGACATTCCCCGGTGTAGGAGACCTGTGCAATGCCAGACTGGGGCTTCCCGCACCCAAAAGTGGCTGGCCAAGGGTGTACCACCTACGCTGACGGACTATTTAGGTACTGAAACATAAAAAAACCCTGAGTTTGTGGTAGGTACTTAGAGGTAGCTTAGGTACAAGTGTTTTGGAATTGGATAATAAGTTCAAGAGGCAGCAGTTAAATACTTATGTTAAGTTAATTATAACCTACAACATGTCTGCATAAAATGATCTGAAAAAGTCAAAATTTAAAAAAGTTGTATTCAGGCCAAAATCGATTACGTTCATGTGCAATTTTAGTACACCCTGTGTTCTTGGTGGAAATAAACCTTTAGTTTATAATTACATATTTTTATCAAAGGAAGAGATAGAAAGGTAGTGATAGATAGGGTTTACCAAATTATTGTCTTATCGGTAACTAAGGAGATACCTACAAAAGTTATTTTCGAAAGGAAGAAAACGTTTTTAGGGTTCCGTAGTCAAAGACAAGGAACCCTTATGGATTCGTCATGTCTGTCTGTCTGTCTGTCTGTCTGTCTGTCCTTGTATGTCACAGCCTTTTTTCCGAAACTATAAGAGCTATACTGTTGAAACTTGGTAGACAGATGTATTCTGTGAACCGCATTAAGATTTTTACACAAAAATTGAAAAAAAAAACAATTATTTTTGGGGTTCCCCATACTTAGAACTGAAACTCATTTTTTTTTTCATCAAACCTATACGTGTGGGGTATCTATGGATAGGTCTTCAAAAAAATCCCTAAGTCGGATTTTACAACATCTACGCGGAGAAGACGCAGGGATATAATCTTAGGCCGGACACACACGGTTGTTGCCTAAAAAACCTAAATTTAGAATTTTGAAATATTTTCAGAGCTGAACGAAGACCCAGTAAGCCTGAGAGAAATGCTTGATTTCTGGAAGGAATGCTTCCAACAGCGGATGAGCATTGGATGTTACGAGGAGAAAGATGGGCAGAAGACCCTAGTAGCCTTGAATGTGTGCATCGTAGGGCACGAAGGAGACGACCATGAACTTGAGGTAGGTACTTTCTAGCTATCTGGTTAGTTGATCAAAGAGAGGATCAAAGTGAGGTCTCCCCCATAGAATCATCAGCATCAGCAACTTTTAGTCTTCCACTGCTGCTCCCCTATAGAATGCAATGGGGGGGTTTGCCATAATCACCACGCAGATTGAGTACCTACTCAGGTGGATGCTGCTGCCCATCCCCTGGTGTAATCCCTTAGTCGGCTATTACGACATCCACGGAGAAGACGGAGGGGTCTATTCTAAGGCCGGACACGCACGGTTAGTACCTAAGTACCTAGAAACCCTCATTTCTTTTGTTGCTAAATCCGTGGAAGGATACGGAGTACTATTCATAGACCGGACAAACCACAGCACCCATAGAATACAATGGTATTTGCCATAATCACCACGCTTGGCAGGCGGATTGGTGGATTGGTCATTGGTCTAATCAAAGTTTCCATCCTCAGTTAAAAGGCGAGAAATGGAGGAACGTTCACGACGCGATCCTTTACGCGGAATCCAAAGCCAATGCTTACGAATACATGGGCTTGGAGACCCTCCTCCACGCCATGGGGCTGGTTGTGAAGAGAGAGTACAGAGGCAGGCAGCTCGGACAGAAGCTGCTAGCTGCAAGGTAAGAGTGAATAGACGTCAGCGAAGCGAAGAACATGATTAAATCTCGTGTACGGTTCGATAGCTCTAATATACCAAACTTGTTGTCTGTTTAAACGAAAGCAAAACTCACCGCAGCTGTAGGAGTCCAGATTGATATTTTGATGGGAAAACAGATCCACAATAACACTGTTGCACCAGGACAGAACCACTATTCGATAGTTTCACTGTTTACAGTTTTAAAGGGTTTTTTTTTTTTATAAGACACACAGGCAGTCTTCTTGAGTTAGAAGACAGTGTCGCCTCCTTCGGTTGACGGCAGCGAGAGGAACTTCACGACCATAGTGTAGGATGGACGTGGTTTCGTTGGCGGGAACGAGTTTTCGTTTCAAACAGGTTTTTTTTTTAGTTCACACTTCATTATCTAGCCCCCAGCTAAGCAGAGCTTGTGTTATGGGTACTAGATAACTGATATACTTAATACAATACATTACATAGATAGATATTTTTTATTATACATAGAAAATACTCAGAACGCCCTGAACAAATATCGATCATGCAAATATTTGTTCCGAGGCGGGAATCGAACCCGCAACCTCCTGCGATCCTTCGCCCGCCGCGCCGCAGAGGTAGTCAACCCAACACTTCGTGTTACTGGTTTTTTATTGGCAGCCCTGAGGATTAGGTACCTATAGCTTTATACCTAATTTATTTTGTAAAAAATAAAAATCCTCCAACGCTGAACGGGTGAACCGATTTTGATCAAACAAAGCTAAGAACACTCCCGACAAACATATATTTCAAACAAAAAAAAACGAAATCTGTTCATCCGTTCGGGAGCTACGATGGGACAGACAGACACACACACACACATACACAGACACGTCAAACTGATAACACCCCTTCGTTTTTCGTCGGGGGTTCAAAATTATAACATTCAGTAGTCACATCATATTCCTGGCCCCACACTATGATTCCCAGTGTCGTGGGTAGCTACCAGAAACTACAACACCCAGAGCAGGAAAACATAATTTATGATATAATGTAAACATTTGTCACGCAGACTGCTGCTCTGGGTTTGATGACTGAATCAATCGCACAATACCACACGCGACAAGGTCGTCAAATTAAAAAAATAAGTCGCTTAGGGAATGAGTGTGGTGATAGGATATAGAGTGTGCCCCATAGGAAGGCTCCTTTGTTGCACGATGATTTTACTCATAATCGCAAGCAATGCGAGTGTAGTTACATGACTAACACCAAATTACCAAAATAAATACTCTTTTTACCACGTACCACGAAAAGTTACCACGTACTTTAGATGGGACATGAGTTCCCGTCTCACGACCTTCGACCGTGGTCGCGGTCGGTGCTCATGAAGAAGGACCTCTATGGTCAGAAAAACGTCAGCAGAATAATTATAGTAGGTACTAAGTGGGCAGTAGCCATAGCCGTAATTTTTCTAAAATGGTTCCAATCCACGTTAATTTAAATACTGTCCTTTTCACACGATTCTGAAACATTTACTAAAACCGTATAACTTTCCCAAAACAAGTGATTTCAGAAGCTTAATTTTAAGATTCTGTAATGCAAATGTGGTCTGCGACTTGTTTGCAAGCAGCGACCCGAGCCAGTAAATACTCGAAAATAAACATGTTCACGAGATTTAAGACTGCGACCGCTAAAGCCCAACAAAGCCTCAGGCATGCTATCTACATTAGTGATGTTACAATTACTATTATACTCCAACTCCGAAATTGATAATTAGAATAACAGACATATCCCGGAAAATACGTGTTAGTTGTCGTCCTAGTCCAGAAGCAAAAATCCCAAAAAATATTTTAAACAGTTGCGGATTTGCAATCTTGTTCGCCCTAGGCCCCAGGCCATGTAGTAAGTACCAGCCGCCCCTTTCTCATGAATAGACTATACTTAATTTACTTTATTGCCAACTTTTATCGAAATGCGCTATCCTTTAGAATATTTAGGTACTTTGAGTTATTTCATTTCATTTCATTTATTCAGATATTTTTTTTTTTAAATCATGTTTGAATACTAGTTACTTACTTAAAATTAATAAATGTCACATAGAATTTAGAAAACACAAACAAATTACATACAAAAAAACAATACCGACTAAAATACATGTAGTGTCACAAATGGCTTAAATAATCCTGTGTCATAAATTCGTCCACAGAGTAAAAACACCCCTCTAACAAAAGTTTTCTTAATTTATTTTTAAATAAGTTTGGACTGTCAATTGCTTTCATTTCGGTGGGCAGAGCATTGAATAATTTAACCGCTTGGTACCGACAGCCATGCTTTACCACATTTAACCTCGGACCTATTGGGACCTCTAGGTCCTTATTTATTGTTATCATCAGTGGATTTCTTGTCAAGACGATTGGCGTCCCCTCGGCCTATCTGGCCGCCCTAGGCCCGGGCTTACTGGGCCTTAGGCCACTGATTCTAAATATAATATTATCCGTGTTAAATATGACCTCCATCTCTGAATACGGCTGCCAGTAAAAAACATATCACGTGGCTTTTAAGGACAGTTGCTTGCAAAAAAAAATAACACAGAGATGTACATTTTGAGTAATGAGTAGATATGTAATAGGCTCGTAGAGCAGAAACGGCATTCGGTAAGGATTTGATATCCTCGTAGATCTGATTGATATTGTATAAAAGCCTAATTTTATGTTATGGCCTGCTCAAGACGAACTTCCCTAGTCATAAATGTCAAAAGCATAATGTGCATGAAAATAGCATGCCTGCAGGGTGCAAGGGTTACCACTTACCAATCACTTTATCACACTGTTTTGTTATACCAACGGCTCATACGCCACATAACTCAGGGAGACAGAAAAACCGGTGATATGAGAGAACACGACACGAGACTTACGTGTTACTTTAAAAATCATATTTTTCACTTCTACATTTTACTCCGGGTAAACTAATTTCGGACTCCGACGAACGGTTCCGATTAAAATACAACTGTCTCATCCCTATTCCCTAAACATAGCTTGCGGCCAGCAGCGGTGGCGGTTTGTTGAAAGTGCTTTTGTTTCCTTAAGTAGGTAGGTAAAGTACCTATAGGTACCAACTAGTGATGCCCAGCCCCAACAATGCAATGCAATGGCCGTTAAATACTTCCTTGATAAAGAACTTCATTGCTTTTGTTTATGATAAGAAATTGTGTTTCCGGTGGGTTATTCACGGGTAATTTTAATTACCCGTAGACGTGACACTAGATAGGTACCTACCTTCAACAATTCTATGACTACGAAATATCTACTGACGACAATGAAATGGTTTCTCCAAACATAAACTATAACACTTATTTCGTTTCCTGAGTAGGTATTACTTCAAATTGTAAATTAGTAAAGATTAGTACCTAATTTAAAATTGTATACCTAATAGGTTGTATTATACAATTTTGAATAAAATAGAGTGTGTTCAATCTGATACAAAAAAATACTGCCACTCTCTGCTACCTATTTGAATTAGACGATGGAATTAGATTATTCAAACTTCGACCAAAGTCTCATGTGCCTGTAATTTATATTGTAGGTCACATATTATTGTATTATATTGGTAATGTATTGTATTTGTTAGTTTAAGAAAATCTACAAAAAAAACTCTCTTCCCCAGGGAACCCCTCTGCCTGTCTCAAGGTATAAAAGGCACAGCCACAGTGTTCACAGGCATCGCTTCTCAGAAGCCGGCGACGAAGTGCGGCTTCCACGCTATAGCAGACTTTTCTATAGCCGAGATGGCAGAAGCTGGGCTACCTTACCCGAAGGACGACGAGAGAAGAGTCAAGTATATGGTCAAGAAATATGTGTAAACTTAATTAGGCCTTAAATCAGGCCAACTAGATAGCATTTTAGTTCAAATTTAACGATAACAGTGTAACTGCGCAGTAGGTTAATTAACAGAGTTCGATTATGCTAACCTTTTAGTTACACACCAGACAGACAGACAGATAACTAAAGTCATTGACCAAGCCCACCGGATTAGCAATCTGAAGTGGCAATGGGCTCATATATGCCAAAGAACCGACAACCGTTGAGGTAGGTAAGCGAGTTCTTGAGTGGAGACCGCGTCTTGGCAAACGTAGCGTGGGGCGCGCTCTGGCTAGGTGGAGCGATGACCTACAAAAGGCGGCGGCAGAAGGTGGATAAGAGCCGAACACCGGGCTCAGTAGCGCGTATTGGGAGAGGCCTATGTCTAGCAGTGGACTAGTGTGGGCTGATGATGTTGAACCTTTTACTAACTTACCTTTTACTTAACTTACCTTTCGAAGCGACGCGTGACCCGAGAGCTGGCTCTTATCTGGCTCAACGCATTAGTATTGCCATTCAGAGTGGCAATGCAGTCAGCATCTTAGGGACGCTTCCGTCTGGTAGTGATTTGGATCAGTTGAGCTACCTTTAGATCGCTTGCAGCGGTCTTCAGGTAGCACAACTGTTTCATATGTATTTTGTACATACCTTGGTATTATTCTTCCTTTTACTTAATTACTAATAGGAATTTACTAACTTTATGTAGTGTAGGTACTTTACTTTCGTTTTTATTTACAAATACAAATATATTTATTTCGTCAGAATTTTAGGTAGGTACAAGACAGTTCTTATTTAATATTGCATACAGAGTCGATAGTTAACTACTATTGTCAATCCAAGATGGTTCATATTACTTTAAGGGCATTTTATGCATAATACCTACTTATAATTTCAATTCGTCCGGGGAAGTACTACCACCATACCTATTTCTGCCGCAAAGCAGTAGTGCTCGCATTGCCGTGTTCCGGTTTGAAGGGTAAGGGTGCCGGTGAAATTACAGGCACATGAGACTTTCCATCTTTATGTCACAGGGTGGCGGGCGCAGTGCAATGCCACATAGGGTGCGTCCTAGGTGGACGTGACCTATGAGGTAATGCACTGTCTATAGGCAGAGGTTACCGCTTAACATCAGGTGGGCCATCTGCTTGTTCCGTCATTCAAGTAGTATAAAAAAAATAAGTATAAAATAAAATTAGGAATAAGTTTAGAAACCTGTGATTAAATTATTATAGAATAATCTTGTTTGATTTCTTAGTCCATTCAATAATCTCAGATTGGTTGGTTTAAAAGTCCCTTTTAAATAATTCTTACGCCATCTCCTAATGTTCGTGGTAAGGAATGGTACGCATCTATCGTTGCAAGGAGAAACAAAAATAAGTTTATCTAGAATATAAATCTGAAGTAAAAAGAATTGGTAAGAAGGCGTGATACGTGACGCCATTGTTTGAGCAAATTGCTCAAACTCTTGCACTCGCGGTCGTGCGTTTATTGTCACGTATTTACGATGTAAAGGTATTTAATGATGTAAAGACATCATTAAACCACATTAAACCAAACGCAGATTTATTAATATTATTATTATTTATTACGTAGTGACTTTTCAGTTAATTTCCACTATATTCAAAGAGGAGAAAGCAGCTTATAACGGGGAAAAATAGCTTGGCGCCGTGATTTCTCAGGGTAGCGGCTTAATGCCGTCTTATGCTGTAATAACATGCAAAAATCAAACAAAAGATAAAATACAGGATACATGAAATCATATAACAGACATACATACATAGACACACGTCTCTTTCCCCGAAGGGGTAGGCAGAGCCTCAATGGACCTTTTTTCACAGTGAGTCGCACCATCGGAGAAACTTAATAATGTAGACGGGACAAGTGGTGAGCTCATCGCCGCCATATAACAGACGTTAGGTAAAATAATTCTAGTGAAAAAATGCCAACATCTATTTCAAAACTAAACATCCCGGAAAACACTGTCGAGCATTTCTATCCAAACAAACCAAAAAGAGGCTGTATACATTAACATAACCCGTAACGAAGTCTAATATGTAAAATCATAATTATGTAAAATCTATCCATCAATCACGGTCACGCTTAACAAAACTAAACGTCTAGTTTGCATAATAATAACATGTTTATTAGGTAGCTAAAATACACTCTATAAGTACTCCTGCTATACACGACGTACAAGATAATAGGTAGCTAGTTGTCAAGGCCGTCAGGTTCAGACAATCTATAGACAAGTTGAGAGCGTACAATAACTATACAATTTTTTATTCAGACGCTGTGTTCTTTATAATTCAATGTCAATAGTCAATAGATTATGAGGATCTCGTAGTAAGTTGATTTCCGCATAGTGATAGTGTTTTTAAAAGTTTTCATTTTAAAACAAAAATTCAGATAAGACTTTACTGGCCTCATTACGAAATATGGCTTAAACCTGGATTAAGACCTGAGTCCTATTTCTCATAAGATACAAGTTACAACAGACTTAATAATAACTCTACGATGGACTTAGCATTTACACTATGAACGCCAAAATATGGCATCTTTGAAAAATAGAACGATGAAAAATGGGTTATATACACTGCCGGTTCACATTCTTAGTCCTTCAGATGTGGTTAATAATCAAGCAGCAATGGACGGGTAAAACTTGTCAGAATTGTCCCTCTTTATGCGTTTTGCCTCTCTTTCGGTTCGGACACCTTTTGAGCGCTGACTTGAAGTTCATACACTTTGAAGTCAATGACTTACAAGTTCTTCTTATCTTAGGTAATGGCTTCTTTGCATTATTTGCAACAATTTAGCCAATGTCAAGTGACATAATGAATTATATTTTTATAGTCAAGTCGTCAAGAGTCTCCGTCAAGTCATAACCCAGTTTGAATCTCTTTGCTTTTGACGACCAAACGTAATATTGACATAAATGATTATACTTCAGACATAAATAATACAATTGAATCAGTAATTAAATGGCTAGATGACAACAATTTACAGGTTAACTTATGCAAAACAAACTATATTCAATTTGGAACATGGGCTAATAAAACAAAAAAATTGAGCATCTCAAACAGAGATATTGACATTCTGGAAGTTGAAAATACTACATTTTTAGGAATAAGTTTAGATAGCCATTGTAGCTGGAAAGCTCATATTGACAAAGTTTGTAATAAATTAAATCGTTTCGTTTTTGCTCTTCATAGATTAAGGAAAACGTCTGACCGGAAAACAGTACTACAAACATATCACGGCTATGTTGCTTCGGTGTTGTGCTACGGGCTAGTACTTTGGGGGAATGGTACAGACATAAATAGAGCGTTTGTTGCACAAAAAAAATGTGTCAGGGCAATTGTTGGTATACCACCATGGGAATCATGCAAACCGGTGTTCGTGGATCTGAAATTGCTTACTCTGCCATGTATGTATATCTTTGAGTCTGCTTTATTTGTGAGGAAACATAGTCATTTGTTTATAAAAGCAAGTGAAATGTATGCACGTAGCACCAGGGATTCTGACAGAATTGTTCTACCTAGGGTTCCGCGGACAAAGCTTTACTTAAATAATTGCTATGCTATGTGTGGGAAGATTTATAACGCCTTACCCAGTCATATTAAAAGCCTTCCGCTGAACAAGTTTACCAAAGAATTAAGACTCTGGCTACTAAGCAATAGGTTTTACAATTTGAATGACTTTCTAGTTAAGTAGTATATCTGTATGATCTTGACATAAAATATATTCATGACATGTACCTATAATTTGTTGACATTTGTAATTTATTAGGTATGTTATATGTATGATCTTGACATAAAAGTATATTCATGACATGTTTAATTTGAAATTGTTGAAATTTGTAATTTATTAGGTATCTTATCTGTTTGATCTTGACATAAAAGTATATTGTTGACATGTATTATTTGAAATTGTTGACATTGGTAATTTATTAGGTTTTTATTTTTTTAATTTTATTATATGCATGTTCAAATTTAGCATTTATTTAGCTCATGCATGAAGTAATATTTGTATCCCAGACATGGGAAATGTGAGACATCCTAATTAATTTTAAGAACTTTTATACTACCACATTTAAACAAATAAATGATTTATGATTATGATTATGATTATGAAAAACTGAGTTTTTACAGGGAAAAAATACACCATTTCAAAAGACACGCAATACACTTACATTTCACTACATCACACCAACTCTGAGTGTACATTATCAAAGTCTGAGTGCATAGAACCACAAAATAAATAATAGTACGTAGAACAGACGCGTGATTTCCCTTCAAAAGTTCCCATAGCAACACACTCGTCATTTGTAGCTTGTACATTTTGGGAAATGGAGCCCAGGCCCAGACAAGGCCCTTGGTATATACGACTTTAACACAAAAGCTGTTGGTTTGTTTTCCGAAATCAATTTTCGCACTACTACCAACATGACAAACTGAAGGATCTTGTATGAAACTGAACTGTCACATCACAAACGACATCACAATATTCCACCAACAAATCAATCGTCGATTTGTGTACCATTGCTAAACTAGGGGCTGCCTGGTTTGAGAATAACCAGAGATGGACCAAGGAATATCTAGCTTGAGTTGATTTCGGAAAACAAACCATCTGCTTTTGTATTAAAGCCTGAACTTGTACCCAGTTCTCAAAACGTACAAGGCACAAACTACGAATTTGCTGCTATGGCAATGTAGTTATTTTTCAAGGGAAATCTCACGAAGTCTACCCACTCGTAGCGTGTAACTTGTATCTTTTGAGAAATAGTCCTCTCGGGTCTAAATTTAGAAGCCCAATTCTCTTATTTATTTTAAAGGCACACTGCAAGTTGGCTGAACCGAGACTGTATTGTGAATTGACTGAAAAATTGGTATTGTGCTCCCTCATAACAACAGTATAATCTACTTTCCGTTTCTTGCGAACATAATATTAGAGTAGGATAGTGCTGTATAATAATTGTAAAGAGTGAAAGAGAGAATTCTCAGAACTTTGAAACATTCAAGTTACAGTCACATTTTGATGTAACCACATTGCAGAATTCAATTTTTGACGTTTGTGACATCGACACTACAGCTGGGTTACCGTGAGCTCTTATAGCCATTCAGTTAAAAAACTATTCAGTACAAAATATCGGGTCCGTGATGTCCGCTACTATAACTAAAGGCACAGTCGCAGAGGGACAATACACTTCTGCAATTCAAGTTATTGAACGATGAGGAATGTCAACGACGTACCGATATTTTGTACTGAATAGTTTTTGAACTGAATGGCTATAAGAGCTCATGGTAACCCCCCTGGTCTAGCGCTTAACTGAGTCAGTCCCTCAGGTATAGCAGCAGTACGGGAGGGGTGTTTTCGTCTCTCAAATTATCAGATTACATAAAGCCACGCTTCATTTTGACGTAACAAAAACACCGTTCCCGTACCGCTCCCATACCTCGGGGACTGACTCAGTTAAGCGTTAGACCTGTACATCGTAACATGATCCGAAGTTTAATTTGACTATTTTTTAAATCGTAGCTTCCGAACGGATGAACCGATTCGAGATAAAAAATTTTGTTTGATAGGTGAATTTCTTGGGATTATTCTTAGCTATGTTTCATCAAAATCGGTTCAGCCGTTATTTTTTTAATTTTTGCCATATTAATTACTTGTTATTACGAGAATTGGGCTTCAGGTTGAAACAATCTTACGTAAGGATTAAAATCAGAACGAAAGAACAAATAGTTGCCTATCGCGGAATTTGACCTTTGCCCCGGGAACCTTGTTATTTAAAAGATAGGTTGCAAAAGCTGAATGTTTTACATATTTAAAATTGTTGTTTAAAGGAAGTGCACCGCTAGCCCGCTCCATAAAACGAAGTTTGACCTTCATTTGGATACTAATTAATTCTAGTCAATAAAATTGTGTAGACACAATCTACATACAGTCCAGTTATTTTGGAAGTGGAATGTTTGTAAACAAAGAGCCCAAACTTAACCTAAAAATAAATCGCTTAAATTAAAAGGTACAAAGCTAAAGTTTTACCCAAAATATAAGTCCGATCGACTGTTTTCGTTTGGGCAGAATAGCGCAAACTGATATCCGACTGTAGCCGAACGTATAGTAGCTCTGACCCGCTGTATAGCTCTGACCCGCTCACATCTAAAAGTGGACCGGCCGCGATTTTGCCGCGAAATCGATTACCCAATACCAGCGCAAGATTTTAGCGCGCGATTGCTATTGGTGGACAGAAGGTTCCATAGAAATTAGTCTATACGGCGCAGGTACATCGGGGCCACTTATATTTTGGGTAAAACTGTACAAAGGTATTATCTTATTATAAATATAAATCAATATCGATATTTTAAAAATAAAAGTTTAGGCACAATAATTTATAATAAGGTTTGTTTACATTTTGTCTACATCTAGTTTGGCTAGACTATAGAGACTAATTGACCAACGAGCGAAGCGAGCGGGGTCTTTGCATCAACTGCCCAAATTTGCTTTCATCTGTCCGGATGTATGTTGGTACTCGCGTACAGACAGTATTTTTCAACGAATCTTGACGAAACAATTTCTCTGTTTTTTTTGTCGTCGGCGAGATTTGATTGCAGTGGTATGTCCCACAAAAAGGGGGGAAGTTTGCTGCGGAGCCATTTACCGGACGATTTTGATATTTGACAGAAACATTCAGTACTCAATTCTAAACAAGAATTTATAATATGAGCAAAATAGATCTAGAGGTTGTCAAGATATAGGTTATGGATACACATAATGCATAGTTTTATATAAGTTTGTGCACGTGAGGTCTACTGTTCGCAGAACTACTAGTAAATAAGCTTAAATTTGATACCTATAGCCGATCCTGCGAAAAAGGGTCTAGTTCAGTTGGACAACAAAGTGGTTCCGTTGGTACTTTTTCAGGTAGGGAACTCAAAAAATTAACGAAATACACCAACACGGTAAATCCCCTAGTTTATTTCAAGAAAGATGGTTGTAATTAGTCTCCTTGTTCATTTAAATAGCTTTAAGGATACCTCAGAATTATAAATTATGAACAGTATAAGATTTCATAACATCCCAATAAGTCAACTTTCTAAGGATTCTTATACCTAGAAAGTTAAGAGTAATATTTTCAATGTATTTCAGCAGGGACTCTAGCAACTCATTATTTTCGATCCATACGGCTGCACCAACACCAGACAGAAATCTTCATACAAAAAAAACGCCTCGCGCCACTCTAAAAAGCCGTTTTAATTGAATATCTAGTAAAATATAGATAATTTTACAGACCCCTATCAGTACGCCCTAGGCTTTTATATAATTTTATTTATATAATTTTTGACACTACAGGTCTAGCGCTTAACTGAGTCAGACCCTGAGGTAAGACTGGAACGGGAGGGGTGTTTTCGTCTCTCAAATTATCAGATGACATAAAGCCACGCTTCATTTCGACGTAACGAAAACACCCCTCCCGTACCGCTCCCATACCTCAGGGACTGACTCAGTTAAGCGCTAGACCTATAGAACGTTCACCCTATTGATAAACACGTCCGGGGAAGTACTACCACCATACCTATATCTGCCGCAAAGCAGCAGTGCTCGCATTGCTGTTTTCCGGTTTGAAGGGTAAGGGTGCCGGTGAAATTACAGGCACATGAGACTTTTCATCTTTATGTCTCAGGGTGGCGGGCGCAGTGCAATGCCATATAGGGTGCGTCCCAGGTGGACGTGACCTTTGAGTTAATGCACTGTTCATAGGCAGAGGTTACCGCTTAACGTCAGGTGGACCTCTTGTTTGTTCCGTCATCCAAGTAGTATAAAAAAAAAAAAAAAAAAAAAAAAACTAGCCAAAGGTTAGAGGTAACTTCGTGATTTTTTCTATAGTATCCATAGTAGTAACTGTAGTATCTTTATATATTTTTTATTTGAATATTGTAAGTACTTGACTTTTTGCGGCATCGGATAACAAGTTTTTTGTTGGCAAGCGTTTTAAGATAGAAACAAACCGCTTTCAAAACGTGGTAAATATCTTCATAAATCAAAGACATCATATAAAGCTGGTGGCGGTTCGTGGAAATATGCTAATCCGCAGGTTTGCACATTGCTCAGTGGAGGTCAAGGTAAAATTGTTTAAAAGCTTCTGTCAATCCTTTTATACCGGCAGCCTGTGGGTTTCTTATACCAACAAAATCAGTTGGGGCCCTACGCGTCCTTTATAATAACTTGTTTAGAGCGATGGTGGGGCTACCAAGATTCTGCAGTGCGTCTGGCATGTTCGCTCATTTTCAAGCTGTAATGCGCAACAAGATTGCGTCGGCCAAAAGCAGAATGCAGGGTAGCCCCAACAGTATACTCGGGGCACTGGCAGGCAGGTACGACAGTCCTCTGCAGAGGTACTGGGTGTCAGCCCTTATAAACCCCAACTCTGGGCAGGTATATTGTATTAATTAGTTAATATATAAATAATTAATACAATATACTAGAATATAATATATTATATAATAATAATAATAATATAATGATAATAATTAACATAATTATGTATGTGGGTATTTAGTTTTAAGTATTGTTTAATATTAATTATTTATAATTTTAATGATAGTATAAATTGGATCATGTTGTCTGAATAAATGAATTATAATAATATTAATATAAAAATATTGAAGTTGGCGCAAAATTAGACAGTTTGAGTCCATGAAAAGGGCCTTGTAACCGATGATGAAGAAAGAACAAGTGTGGTGAATGGATTTAGTTCTCCTTTCATGCACATTAAACTCTTTATTTCGGTGTATTTTGAAAACTATTAATTGTATAAGAAACTGTCAAACGGGTATTAGTACATTTATCATATACACATTTAATCGATTTTGATGAGATATAGCAAAGTGCGCCAAACTCAAGCGCCCTACCGGTACACTCCTTTGCAAGACTCACACTAAAATTAACGGCTAATTTCAGGGCGGTCCAGATTTATCGGTAGAACTATTAAATATCACACACTAAACACTATGTGTTTCTAAACTCGGGAAGGCAATGTTCTCTAGGCACGGGCGGTGGGTCGTCAGTCATGAACGCGCTCAGTAGCACCGGCGCGCACACCGGGATGTCGCGCGACTTGAGCCACGCCGCGTCGCGACTCGATAGAGGGTGTCGCTTCACATCGGCGAAGCAAACTGAGATGGCGTCGTTGTTGTATGGAGGCCTGCAAATAAAGAGATTATCATCAGCCTGAAGAAGTTAACTGCACTATCGGCCTACTACGCATATGCGTACTCGTGGCTAAGATACGGAGTAATGCTATGGGGAAATAGAGTAAATGATAACGACCTATTCATTACACAAAATAAATGTGTCTGAATCATAGCCCAAATTGGTAACATACAAAGCTGTAAACCTTATTTCATAAAAAAATATCTACCCTTTCGGGGGAAAATGCGTGTGTCTATGTATGTGTGTATGTATGTATGACGCTACTTTCAATTTATATACTTGCATTTACGTTCATAAAAATAATAACCATTTCACGAAAATTCAAGTGGTTATTTTGATAGTTATTTGTATGGTCATCAAAATAACCACTTTAATTTCCGTCAGCATATTATCAAAAACACTATATCACTACGTACAAAACGGCCACTCTCTGCCCCGCGCGATCTGCGTCCCCCGCAGATAGCGGATCGTTTTGCGGGTTCCTCATACTATAGTCGGGCCGTTTTAGAAAGGGCTATAAATCTTTTTTTTTAATTATCTTTCTCTCTGGCACTCCTTAAGCTTAAGAACGCACTTTTGGTCTGTCTCGTTCGCACTCGTTAAGATTACGGAGCGCACTTTTTGTCTGTCTCGTTCGCATTCGTTAAGCTTACGGAGCGCGTTTTTTGTCTGTCTCGCTCGCACTTGTTAAGCTTACGGAGCGCGCTAGCTGACGTTTATAGCCTGACGACACAAAACGAAAACAATACAAATCAAAACGGCCCGACTATATAGACGAGTAGTCTTTGGGAACAGTTTATATAAGAGTTTATACAGCGCTCAGCTTATCGGCGCGGCTTGTGCAGTGTCCGGGATGTGACAAGGCTAAACGTAGGTTCAGTAGGTTGCGTTGTGTTGTGGCGCGTGAACCTAGTAATGTGAATCTATTCATAGGTAATAAACGTAACCGAATGCGTTCTGATGCGCCACGACACAGCCCGACACAACTATATGGACCTAGCTTTAGATAAGTGAACTCACTGGTCGTCGGGCGCTGAACCCCCGCCCGCCTCCACCAATCGTGCGAGGAGTTTCCTCCTGGCCGGGGGCACGTGTATCAATGCCACTAGTCCGTGGAAGGGTCCCGCGCCCCCCGCGGCCCGCACGCCCCTCCACCTGCACGCGGCGCGCGCCAGTACGGCCTCGCCCCCCGACACAGGGGGTAGGCAGGTGGCGGAAGGGTTACCCCATTCGAATTCTTCCTCCTGTGAATATTAGTAAATAAATCGAGACACAAGAATAAGTAGCGACATGTTAAAACTGACACCGCTATAACATAATATAACATCATATATCGCCATAATTTTTGCATCATTATCATGTGTCGCGACGCGGAGAGGAGTCCATTGAGCGCCTTGTTGTACAGGGTAGAGTTGACGGCACACGAGCTCGGGGCAGATCGCCCCTGAGATGGACTGACCAAATAAAGGCAGCTTTGGACGGTCCACAGCATGAATGCACCAGGAAAGCTGCGGTGCGAGATGAGTGGCGAAGGATTGTGAAGCGAGCCACAGACCCTGAAGTGACGACCACGATCACTCTGCTAAGAGTGTAACGACGAAGAAGAACATCATATATAGTCCTGATCCCACACTAAGATTCCCTCTGTCGTGTTTCAGAACTACGAGCACCATAGTACCACAACATGTGTGTTGTGGTACTATGGTGCTCGTAGTTCTCCAAACAAATATTTGCAAAACATACAAAAGTTTGTTAGATAATTTATAGTCAAGCTCATGAAATTATACGTTAACATGCACTACACTCCCCACCCAGGGTGCATCTCGTGTTTTTATACGGATAAAATTGATTGTCGATTTCGTGTTGCTATACAACTAACACTGAATCCGCAGACTGGAATGGGCTGGCCAAGTTATAGCAGCGTATGTTGACTAGTTACCGGTAAGAAGTTTCCTTTGGCGCGGCTCCTCGCGACGTAGGCCGGGTGCAGCACCCACCGGCCGGCCGCCACCGAGCCCAGCATCTTCTCGCTGCGGCCCGGCGCCGCGCACAGCAGGTGAGTGGCGGCCGGGTCCACCTCCGCCGTCTCCGACACACACCGCCCGGGTATACTATCATCAAGTATGTTAACTAGTTACCGGTAAGAAGTTGCCGTTGGCGCGGCTCCTCGCGACGTAGGCCGGGTGCGGCACCCACCGGCCGGCCTGCACCGGGCCCAGCATCTTCTCGCTGCGGCCCGGCGCCGCGCACAGCAGGTGAGTGGCGGCCGGGTCCACCTCCGCCGTCTCCGACACACACCACCCAGGTATACTATCATCAAGTATGTTGACTAGTTACCGGTAAGAAGTTGCCGTTGGCGCGGCTCCTCGCGACGTAGGCCGGGTGCAGCACCCACCGGCCGGCCGCCACCGAGCCCAGCATCTTCTCGCTGCGGCCCGGCGCCGCGCACAGCAGGTGAGTGGCGGCTGGGTCCACCTCCGCCGTCTCAGACACACTCCCGCCCAGGTATACTATCATCTCCGTTATTTCCTCGCGATTCTGTAACATGTACATAAATTAAACAAATCATTCGATCTAATTGGAAACGGCATGTTAATGCAAAACACTGTGCAGTTATTTCAAAGATGATTCGCGTTTTAGAGCCAGCGCATACTGCAGACTTTCTATCGGCCGATAGTTGAGACGGGTACTTAATCAGTATGAAAATGTATGCCACTTGAATACAGACTACTAATAATTAACAAATGGCCAGTCAAAGTTTTATATCTGTAGGTACTATACTAATTCGTGATCCTGGTTTGCTGGTCACTGACCTAATACAGGATGAGCAAGGCAGAACCAGTGAAATTTATATAGAAGGATAGCAAAATAATTTTGACTCAAATATAGTTCAACATCAATCTGCATTGTCAATCTAGTTAGCAGAGCTTTTTTGTGAAAGAGTTCGTCCGAGGAAGTGCTACCACCATACCTATTTCGGCTGCAAAGCAGAAATACTCGCATTGCTTGCTGTGTCCCGGTTAGAAGGGTATGCGGTGGGCACCGGTGTCAGAGTACAGGCACATGCGACTTCGTCTTTAAGTCTCGGGCGCAGTACAACGCCACATAGGGTGGACGTGACCTATGAGGTAATGCATTGTTAAAAGCAGAGGTTACCGCTTAACATCAGGTGGTCAGTCTGCTTGTTCGGCATTGACGCAGTACAAAAAAACAGTAATTTTGATGATTCGAATACCTACTGTTTTATTTCTGGTCCGTACATTGTTGTTCCATTTCGCCTTATTCCAAGCAAGCTAAGATTCATAATATTAGAGTATAATAGTTAGAAAGATTAGATGCATAAAATGAGTAGCTTACATCTACGATTACAAAAATGGATTTCAATAGAAATGTCAACTTAAGTACAGTTTTACCTAAAAAAATAAAAAAAAATAAAAAAAATAAGTCGAACCTATGTACTTGCACCGTAGACAAATTTCTATAGCGCGGGAACCTTCCTTCTACCAATAGCAATCGCGCGCTAAAATCTAGCGCTTTTATTGGTTAATCGATTTCGCGGCAAAATCGCGGCCGGTCGTGCGCCATCTTGTTCATCATTCGAGTCTATATAAGACTGCGCGTTTTTGTTTTTTGTGCTCTGTCTCGCTCACATATAGTGAGCGAGACAGAGCTATACAGCGGGGCTATACGTTCGGCTACAGTCGGATATCAGTCTGCGCTATTCTGCGCAAACGAAAACAGTCGATCGGACTTATATTTTGGGTAAAACTGTACAAAGTTCATTTAAATCAGAACTACACATCATCATTTATTTAAATTTTAAATGTAACCCAAAAATTCCGTTCCAGCGGGACTCGAACCCGCAACCTCGCCTGTGATCGGCGTTGCGTTTACCAGTTCGGCCATAGAACACTATGACGCTGAAGACGAAATTTGTGGGCACTATCAACTCGGCTATAGCGCCGATGGGAGCCATCTACAGGTGTTTCATTAGAAACCTTCTGTTCAAAGTCCAAATGTTATCCATAAAGTGTGGTTTACACTTGAATAAACTATCATTTATTTACTGATTTATTTAATTCTTTATTGCACAAAAACACGAGGAAATTGTACAAACGGAGGACTTTTTTTATTTTTTTATTTTTTATTATATCTTAAAAAATTAACACAAACAAAGTATTATACACTCAAAAGACCCTTATGGGTTTGTTCAGAGTGTATACAAACCTCCTTAGGTATAAATACATAATCTTACTCTGTAATACAGTATCCTCTTCACCGCTTAAAATAGGTAAATACATAAGTAAGTTAGGTAATTTAGGTAGGAACTAGTTATGTTTGTCGTACAAAAAACGTTGCATTCTGACTGAACCGATAAACTGGTTACCGGCCGGCATACGGCCATCAGTTGAGTCGTGTAATGCGCGCTAAACACGTGAATACAGGCTGTTCATAAAAAATGTGACTTTTATTTTTTAACTCTGTAAGTACTGTATTATTTATATATATTTTATTTATATTTATATTAGGTAGATTTTATGACTTTTAAATAAGCAAATTTTTCATTTTTATTAAATAAAAATGCTAAGCAGGATTTTCTGCCAGTCATCCTATCATCATCGTCACTAACACGGTTAGTAAAGTTATTATAATGTATAAAGTGCCGCCAAAAATAAACAAATAGTGCATTGTGATACGAGGGTCGTATTCACTAAATGGGAATAATATGATGCCAACTATAAGACGAAGAAAAATTAAAATCAGGATATGTCACGGTGTCAGGGTGTGTCGTCACTTACCAACAGGTGAGATCGTGGTCAAACAAAGGTCTATCAATGTTAAAAAAATGTATTAGGAACGGCGCGGGGTTACCATCGTCACGAGTTTGTTGACCTTTACGCCCATGTATCATACTTGTATCATGTATCATGTCTTTCAATACAGTTGTGAGGAAACAGATAAATAATATCTTAACCCCCAAATAGCTATCCTGAGTTTCATTTTTCTTCGTCTATAGTTGACATAATATTATTCTAGTTTTACAAAACTCCTTGATAGTAACTTAACATTTTTAAACTACTGAAAGAATATACTGCTAATGAAATTATCCAAGGAGTTTTTTATTGTGAGAAATTGCCAAGATATATGTCACCAGCGTCGCGAAGGTGCGGGTTCGACTCTCACAATCTAGGGGGTCATATCTTCCCATCAGTATTCGGCTGAGATTCATGACCCGGCCCCTATTCTACCACTGATAGGTATTAATCTATGCCCTCTACATACCCCTACATAAGACCTAGTGTTAATTTTATAAAAACGGGATTTTTTCACGTACACACGCACCGCCACGCCAGCGTCTCTCTGGAATGCCATACGGTGAAGACGGCAGCTGTAGTGACAGCGATGAGGCACCACAATCCACTGCGCCGACGACAATGACAAAACGAACACAAGCTATATGCCTACCCGCACGCCCTACTACACGCGCTGAGAGGGCTGTGGCTCGCACTGAGCGGATTAGTGCTAAACGGGACGCGGAGGGAGTGCGTCGCGTTCACTCACCTTGAAAAAGACTCCCGAAACGGGTCGCAACAATGCTGGTGCTTACACCGATATAACGGTACGTGAAAAATAATATTATGATTCACGAAAGTTATTAAGTAAAAATACCTAGTATGTTAATTGTATGTCATACTTACGTCTACATTAGAAGAGAGCATGAATCTTTTGATTTGAATGGGTTCTGGTTCTGTGACTTGAGGTAGGGGCGTCGTGTCGTCCCATCCCACAGTGTTGGGCTGAGATTCAGGACCCGGTTCCGATTCTGCAGCTGTGAAATAAAACAATGGTCAAAATCGGTGGATGGAGGCGGCTCAAGACCGTTTACCGAAGCATTCTTAGGGAGAGAAAAATGTGCAGAAGTTTGAACAAGTTAATGATTAACAATTACATTACAACAACAGTACGGGGCACGGGTTACGGCGCAGTGCAATGCCACCTAGGACGCGTCCAACCACCGAGGTTACCTCTTGTATTCTCATACAAGTTTTTAAACAAAATTTGCTTACGCGGGCTAAAAGTATACCTCTCAGTCTTATCCCGTGGATGTCGTAAAAGTCGACTAAGGGATTACACCAGGGATACGCGATCACGAATCCGCCTGCCAAGCGTGGAGATTATGGGAAATTCCATAGAATGCATGGGGGAGGCCTATAAAGGCTGCTGATGATGATGATGATATAATGTCATTGTTACATACAACCATTTGATATTATTCTACTTAGGCATATCCTGTCATCAATCATCAGTATATATATAAAATAGTTGTCTGACTGACTACCAACGCACAGTCTAAACTGCAAGTGCTAGAGCCCTGAAATTTGGAAAGTTAATTTTTTTATGGTCTGGGTTGAACTAAGAAAGGAATTTGCTAAATTACCCCCTAAGGGGGTGAAGCGAGGTCTTGAAGTTTGTATGGAAAAATTTGGACGAAGTCGCGAGCATGCCATTAGTAGGTAGAATAGTTTTCATACCTGGTACAGGAACATTGAGTGAGTCTCTGGTGCGCTTAGCTCTTTGCGAGCTCAGTCTGTTAGTGAGCGCCGCATTCAGCCGCTGGAGTTGTAAATCCACCGCTGGAGGCAAACTGGAAGCGCTGTTTGCGCTTTTAGGGCTTTCGTCTGTTGGGTTTCGTTTCGGTCCTGGTTCCGGTTCGATTCGGTCGATGCTTTCGACTGTTTTCAACGCTGAGCGTGGACTCTGAACGATATAATAACAATAATGATTTTAGCTTGAGGTTTTGAAGTACAATCGTCACATCAGGTCTTTATTGTTCATCTTAAGTTGGCTGCAAGTTCATGCGCAGTTCATATTTTTGGGTCGGATTTTTGGAGGTAAGTGAGGGGTGCGGAGGCATAGGGATTTTAAAATTATCGAAAAATATCCGATTAATTTAATCATATTTTGTATTTGCAAGGGTTCAATCAAATATTTGATGAGATTGAAGAAAGTGTATTTTAGACTAACAAATAGTAGCACTAAGTCCATTTAGTTATTATTTGAAAAGTATATGCATGTATAGAAATTTGGTATAATTTGAGAATAAAACTTTAGCAAAATATAAAAATTATAAGAAGAAAATAGCGATCTTATTCGATTGTTTCGAATACAGAGTTTAACAATTGAACAATGTACATCATGGTATGATTTGCCTGCAATCCCCATCTTTTGATAAAGATGGCCCATTTGAGGCTCTGCCTACCCTTTCGGGGAAAAAGGCATGTGTCCATGTATGTATGAAGACAAGAGTTGTATAAATGCCTCGCTCACTCGCTTATTTTTGTCGCATCGTCCTATCTCATTGTCCATAAATGTAGCATAGTTCAGGGGTATAAACGAATACATAAAGTACTAGCAGCGCCCCGTAGTTTCACCCGTGTAAGTCTCGATCCCGTGGGAATATCGGGATAAAAATGTGCCTATGTGTTATTCCGGGAGTCCAGTTATCTCCATTCCAAATTTCATGCAAATCCGTCCAGCCATTTCAGCGTGAAGAAGTAACAAACACACACACACACAAACTGCATTTATCATATTAGTAGTAGTAGGATTATCAGCTGGTTACCGATTTAGATAATTACCTGGTTTTGGTGAGATATTCGGGCCATTTTAGCGGGAGGCGTTTCATCTTGTTCCTGCAAACCAAGTGAAGTGTTCACGCTCAAAATTACGTGCATGTAGCCACTTGTAAAATTATTTATTCTGTGGTGTAGCTTGTGCCAAACATGCTTGGATATTCGTAAACTTTTCCGAGACCTTTTTCGAAATTAATCAACCTTACCAGAATAGTTATTAGGTAACAGTTTATAGTTACTTTTAGTAGTAGCTTTAGCTTTGTAGTTTAGCTTTTTTCTGTGAGAGTTCGTCCGATGAAGTACTACCACCATACCACAGATAAAATAATACTTATTTCTGCCGCAAAGCAATAGTGCTCGCATTGCTGTGTTCCGGTTTGAAGGGTAAGGGTGCCGGTGAAATTACAGGCACATGGGATTTTTCATCTTTATGTCTCAGGGTGGCGGGCGCAGTGCAATGCCACATGGAGTGCGTCCTAGGTGGACGTGACCAATGAGGTGATGCATTGTTAAAGGCAGAGGTTACCGCTTAACATCAGGTGGGCCATCAGCTTGTTCCGACATTCACGAAGTTACGAAAAATCCATATCTGTCGTGTTATCCACAAAGGGAGTTTCACTATGGAAATCATCAAATCAAGAAGTTGCAGTGGCAGTTCTATGGGGAAAAGAATGCAGTGGAGGGAGTTGCCGTAATCACCCCGCTTAGCAGGCGGATTGGTGATCACAGTGTTGGTATTAATTACTCAGGTGTATGTTGCTGCCCGGTCCCCTGGTGTAATACCTAAGTCGGCTTTTACGACATCCACGGGAGGAGACGGAGGGGGGTCTGGGTGCTAGCTGTTATTATGGAATGTGTTATTGTCGTGGGAAGCAATGGCGGCCATGAGCTCACCACTTATCACGTCTGTTTTCCACGATGGTGCAACCCATGTAAAAAGAAGCCCATTGAGGCTCTGCGTACCCCCCTTCGGGGAAAAAGGCGTGTGTCTATGTATGTATATATGTATGTTACCTGTAAGTTCAGTTTTCGCGGCGCGCTGTGATGTTCGGACGGCGGAGTGGCCGCCTCACCGTTAAACTGAGCCAAGAATCTGTTACGAATTTCCGAAAGTGGCTGAAACGAATTAAAAATTTAATTAAGTGCCAAGTTAATTTTATTAAAATTTAAAAGCAAGTTCCAAAACCAGTTTCCATTTAAATAAAACTGCATTGAAATCGGAGAACCCATTGTACTTTAGATCCTAATCATCCTATGCTGGTCATCATCAGACCCTGGAGCCTGATGTCGTCGAAAATGAACGTTTTAAGCCCAAACTAAGGTTCCAGCCATTTCCCTTCAACCAAATTGTTGCGAGCTGATGATGCTAGAAACGGCTGCACCAATTTCCACCAAACATAGCTAAAAACCATCACGCAAACATAATCTTTCATACAAAAAAAACCATACCCATTCCTGAGCAATGAAGCCACAGACACACAGACAGACAAACACAATTCAGTGAGTCAGACAACATAAGAGTAACGTGATAGAAAGTGAGGTAACTAATAATAGGTGACTTTAGCTGTAGGTAATTAGCGATGTGCTACCTGAATTGCACTTTATTGTGTGAGTGCAAGAGTTGCTATTTATTTAAATGATTTTGCGGAGTCAACCTTCTGTACCTTTACTATTATGTATTCTGTGCCCAAACTTAAGAAACCACTATTTTTTAGTAGGTTGTTTAAAAAAGTTAGATAACTATGGATCCTAGATTAATCAAACAAACAAATAATAAGTAAACAGTGTGGACCGTCATCCAGACGTCTGCTGCTAGGACTCCCTCATAGAATTCCACGGTAAACAGTATGGACCTCCATCCAGACGTCTGCTGCTAGAACTCCCTCATAGAATTCCACGGTAAACAGTATGGACCGTCACCCAGACGTCTGCTGCTAGGACTCCCTCATAGAATTCCACGGTAAACAGTATGGACCGTCATCCAGACGTCTGCTGCTAGGACTCCCTCATAGAATTCCACGGTAAACAGTATGGACCGTCATCCAGACATCTGCTGCTAGGACTCCCTCATAGAATTCCACGGTAAACAGTATAGACCGTCATCCAGACGTCTGCTGCTAGGACTCCCTCATAGAATTCCACGCCAAATGATCATGAACCGCTTCCATCCAGCGAATTCCGGCGACCGTTTCATGCATCGAGTGACGGCCGTCCTACTCTACATCTTCCGGTTACTACTACTGCTTACGTCACTAGAGATACCTATACTAACTTCAACTTGCTCTCGCTTGTGGCGCGAAATTCGATTTCAGCTCATCAACACTTCTTCAGATAGCGAATGTTGATTTCGCGAAAACTAGGAAACATAACTCACATTGATAGTATCTCATTTTTTTTTAAATCATTGATAGACTGAATAGTTTCTATGACTGCGATCTCACCTGTTGGTAAGTGACGATGTGGCCGAAGATGGAGCACAAAGGTCTAGAAGGCACCAATTCACTCTAGCCTTGAAGAGAACCAGATTATAGTTATCAGGAAAGAAAGACGACGGTAGTGTATTCCACTACTTACCAGTTAGCACTATAAAGGTAGAACTGAATATCATCAGTTTAGCTACGAATATCCTTCAATAATTTTTACAGTGTTTTTTTCTGTTCGTAGCATAACTGATGACATTAAAGAAATTATAAATAATGAAAGAAAAACTCACGGTGTGTTTATCCCGGACGGAGTCTGGTTGCTTGCCGGGCAGTTCGTGGACCACCCTCCACAGCCGCTTCCTCGCGTCCGGGGAGAGGCGTCCCGAGCCAGGCCGCAGGTTGGCGCCGAACGCACTGTCTGGAGTCTCCGTATTTCTGTCGACTTTACACGAATATATGTTAAGCCAGATAAGTTTGTGGCGCTGTACAATACAAATTAATACTAAATCGACAGGTTTCTATGAAAAACTTGCAGTAGTACATGTGTAAGTATCTCGCCGTTAGGTAAGATGGTGAAATCATTAATATCGTTTCCTGGAATACGTGTCTGTCTGAATGAAGAAAAATTTGACGTGAATTCTAAATTTTAGTTCGGCGGACATTCCAGAAAAAATGTGAAACTAAAAACATGTACTTTTGAAAGCTTCGTCCTCCTAATGAATGGATGTTACAAAAATGATAGTTATATCGTTGTATAGATCCATCTGACGGCTACAAAAAACTGTGCCCTTCAATGAATAATGTTAATAACCAATGACGTCATACCCTTAGGAAGATTGCTCTAAAAATTTGTCGAGACGAAATCGGCGCTCAATAAGAAGCGAAATAGCGACCAAACTACTTGTCCGACTGTGACTATTTAAACCGTAGTTCATACCCAAGAAAATTTCAGATATTTTAGCACCGAAAAAAACATTTTACACCCCCATAAGCAAATTAGTAGCGTGATTAGAAAATTAAATATAAGTCCCCACTGTATGACGTTTTCAAGAGTACTTACAAGGATCGTTCGGAGTGCGTATAGGGTCGGACGGCATCTCGCCGCGCCGCATCGCCTGCAGCCGCCGCCGCGTGGTCGGACTGAGCGCCGCCAGGTTGGGAGACGACAGCGCGTCATCCAACTGTATGACGTTTTCAAGAGTACTTACAAGGATCGTTCGGAGTGCGTATAGGGTCGGACGGCATCTCGCCGCGCCGCATCGCCTGCAGCCGCCGCCGCGTGGTCGGACTGAGCGCCGCCAGGTTGGGAGACGACAGCGCGTCATCCAACTGAGGGGTCCGCATCGCATCGCCACCTGATGCGCAATACAGAGAATAGAGTCAAGCTCCACCCCAAGGAAAGTCCGCGTCAAGCTTTAAGAGGATTTTTTTTTTCAACTTTAATAGACCTTTGTTTTTTTTTATGCTGGACAGTTCACACTTCATTATCTAGCCCCAAGCTAAGCAGCGCTTGTGTTATGGGTACTAGATAAACGATATACTTAATACAATATATTACATAGATAGATATTTTTTATTATACATAGAAAATACCCAGAACACCCTGAACAAATATCTGCAGATCGCACAAATATTTGTTCCAAGGCGGGAATCGAACCCGCAACTTCCTGCGTCGCAGGCGAACCTTCACCCGCCGCGCGACAGAGGTCGTTTGTTTGACCACGATCTCACCTGTTGGTAAGTGACGATGTGGCCGAAGATGGAGCACAAAGGTGAAGGCACCTATTCACTCTAGCCTTGAAGTGACCCAGATTATAGGAAAGACACAACGGTAGTGTATTCCACTTCCAAACACTACAAAAAAAGAATTAGTGAAATCGGTCCAGCCGTTCTGGAAAGGGTTTCATTTTTATATTATAGAAGATAAATAAATAAATAATGCTGGACAGTTCACACAAAACAAAAATATATACATTATATAAATAAATATATAATATAAATATATAATATAAATATATAATATAAATATATAATATAAATATATAATATAAATATATAGTATAAATATAATACAACATTATCTAGCCCCAAGCTAAGCAGAGCTTGTGTTATGGGTACTAGATAACTGTACATTACATAGATAGTTTTTGTAAAACATAGAAAATACCCAGAACACCCTGAACATCTGCAGATAATGTACAGATTAAAAATATATAATGGTTTTTGGTTATTGGTATTACCTTCTTTAGCATGATCTTGATTGTCGCCGACTCGTTTGGGCGTCTCCTGCGAGTCGCCCCCGAGCAGCCCTTGGCGCGCCATCGCTATGTATCGCGACGCGGGAGACATGTCCTCACCCGCTGAAAAACAAATACACTACATTTACTGAGACAAAGTCAAAAGTCGTGGTGTGTCCGGCCCAAGAATAGACCCCTCCATCTCCTCCTGTGGATGTCGTAAAAGCCGACTAAGGGATTACCCGGATTTGTTTGTAAGATTCGATGGTATAAGATTTGTCCTGGCTGCTAGCTTATTTAACGAATGTGTTATTACTGGAAGAAAGCGTTAGCAGAGTCAGTCGTGGGACGCAATGGCGGCGATGAGCTCACCACGGGCTTGTCACGTCTATTTCTCACAATGGTGCAACCCACGATGAAGAGGCTCATTTGAGGCTCTGCCTACCCTTTCGAGGAAAAAGGAGTGTCTACAACCCGTACGAATTAACTTGAGACTCCGCTGCAATGCTACCCCCTTCCCCTCCCGTCGACTGCTGGATAAAGGTCTTCACCCTCTTATTAAAAATCACATGCAAATTTAAAAAAAAAAACAAATAAAAAAAAATACTACGACAGAACATCATTTTGCACACCGTACATTGAAAATGACGTCATCGGCCCAGGTCTCAAGTTAATTCGTACGGGTAGTATGTATGTATGTATTTATTTCATTTATTTATTTATTGTTTACTAGCAACTCGCCCCAGTGTCGGGATGAAATGCAGCCATACCCCCCATTAGCTTCCGCCCGCGGCTACGCTCGCGTTATGTGTAGGTACCACTCAATTCTGTAACGGTAAAGGCCGACTTACACTAATATCAGACAGGTCCGTATCAGTGCTACAGTGATGCGGCAGTGCTACAATACACACATGTTCACACTCAGTTCTGTACGGATCTTCAGGCAAAATGTGTGCGACGTACTAATAACACGGAACTAGCAATGATAGCCTTCGCATGCGACAAATCATACAAAACAATATGTTCACGAACCAATGCGATCAATCGCTCGTCCTTCATTTTGTTTTAATGCAGCGGCGTCCGTGATCCGGTATAAGAATTTATGAGGTTGCTAAATTTATAAAAAATAATGACTCGACATTTGAAAAACACCGTAATTTAAATAGAAGGCTAGCAACTAACATAAATCTTAAAATGCCAGTGCCTAAGCTTGAAACCTTTAGGAAAAGTTGCGTGTATATGGCACCACTTATTTTCAACTCCCTTCCAAAACCGATTGTCGATCTACCGTACAATTTTTTTTGTGTGGAGTTGGATTAGTGGCTGTTCACGGAAAGCTTTTACTTAATATCCGGCTTTCTGAAAAAGGGTTCGTGTCGTTTTTACAATTATAAAACATGAATGTGACATAAATGTAATAAATAATTGATTAATTTGATTAATTTGATAGTACCTATTGATATAACTATATTGTTTTCATTTTTAAATTTGTATAACTATTAAATATTTGCACGCTAGCAGTAACTAGTAAAAATTTGTGAAACTAAATATCTATTAAGAACATTGTAATTACCATATTTTTAAGCGAATAAATGAATAACTAACTAACTAACTAAGAATCACAAAAATTCGTCGTCGCCGATTACGTCGGTGATTACGGGCGCCGGCATTGACACTGAGAGCACTGTCTCGTCACTGACACTGACAGGTGTGGACGCGTTCATAGAGAATGTATGAAAGAATAATTATCACGGTGGCGGTACTGTGCCGGAACTGTGTCTTCACTGGTATGTGTGAATCGGCCTAAAAGCGGATTTTGATAATTGAGGATTCAGTGCTCTCAAAGGCTTCATGAATTATAAATTGAACCTTACGATTATTAGCTTTAGGTGTGTGTTCCGCGGACGGTGCGGAGTTCCGCCGCGGCACTTCGGGCGCCGCGGGCGGTAACATCGCATTTTCCTTATCTGTCACCTCGTTCTCTTCGTTTGTCTGTGGTTCTTGGACTGATGCAGACTTTGGTTGTTCTATGGCCCGTTTTGGAGGTGACGCTGGAGCTGAAAAAGTAAACGGAATCATTCGTTATTTGTATCACTTGTTGTTTCTTGGTCTGCCACAAAAGCCAGTGTCAAGGTGTACCAAGCAACTTCACATTTTTTTTTTTTTTTTTTAACATTGATTGACTTTTGTTTGACCACGATCTCACCTGTTGGTAAGTGACGATGTGGCCGAAGATGGAGCACAAAGGTCTCGAAGGCACCTATTCACTCTAGCCTTGACGAGACCCAGATTATAGTTTTCAGGAAAGACAGACGACGGTAGTGTATTCCACTCCTTAGCAGATCGCATTATAAAGGTAGAACCGAAACGTTTTGTGCGAATAGAAGGTATACCAATGAGGTAAGGATGGTACTGAGCCGTACGCCTGCTCGTTCTATGATGAAAAAGAGACGGTGGGATCAGATCGTGCAGTGGAGCATTCTCCGAAATGGTACATGGTATGTACATGGTATACACTACACGGATTTTTGTATGGAAATTGAGGCTCTCAATGTGGGTGCGCTTTTCCCATTTAACCCATGCCTTGGTGTGTACAGAGACTTCCGTTCCGTCTCCTCTCGTGGATGTCGTAAAAGCTAACTAAGGGATTGCACCAAGCGATGGGCGGCAGCATCTACCTGAGTACTCAACAGCAATACTACGATGACCAATCTGCCAACCAAGCGTGGTGATTATGACAAATCCCATTGTACTTTATGGGTAAGTCCTCGTCCAGCAGTGGACGTTTAAGATGATAATAAAATTAAAATAAATAATGCTGGACAGTTCACACCACATTATCTAGGCAGAGCTTATGTTATGGGTACTAGACAACTGATATACTTAATACAATACATAACATAGATAGATATTTTTTATTATACCAAAACACCGTGAACAAATATCTGCAGTTTGCACAAATATCTGTTCCGAGGCGGGAATCGAACCCGCAACCTCCTGTGTCACAGGCGAATCTTCGCCCGCCGCGCCACAGAGGTCGTAATGCATTGAAAGAAAACATTTCTACTTTTATTCAAATTCGATTCAGAACGTTGGCAAGCCGTCAATGGACAGGTCTAACATACCTTTAGTGTCGCCTACGAGGTGTTCCCTCTCGCTTACTCTCGTGCCTTCCTTGGCGCACTGGAGCAGCCAGGCCGCGTCGACAGCCGGCAGGTTCCACTTGAGAGCGCCCATGTACTTGTTGCCCGTCGCGGTCGGGCAGATGAGGTGTGTCGACGCGAGTGCGTTCTCCGTGTTGCGACGGCAAAACCGTAGCTGTGTGCTATGGAATAAAGCACAGATTCAATCCAAATGTATTTATTTACAAAAACAGTCTTAAAGTATAAGTAAAAGTTTAGTACTCAGAGGGTCCAATTTGCCTATTGCTTTCGATCATTCGTCTATCTGTTCCTCTGACACACGGGTCCAGCGGCTAGTCCAGTACAGTCTTCATATTTGCACTATTTATGTATCTTACTGACCCAAAGCCAAATATTTAAACAAAAAATATTTAAAAAAACTGAGTGGGGCTCCCGTAAAGTACAAGTAAAGGGGGCGTGAAAGGGGGGGGGGGGGGGGGGTTCACAATTGACGGAGATATTGGTGAACATACATAAAATATACATACAGACGAACATAGCACCTCATCCTTTTCTGAAATTGGTTACATATTATCAAAATCATGACTATCAGCCTGCGATGATGATTATTGATAATGTTTGTTTGTTTCGTATGAGGTAGTGCTGGCCTCTGGTGTCAGAGTTTGTCAAGCCGCCCGAGGGCCTCTGACATGTCTTATCGACTGCTATTAATCAATAACAGCCGGGACCGACAGCTTAACGTGCCCTCCGAAGCACAGAGCGATGGAAATCCGCACATAACTTAGAAAAGTCATTGGTCTGGAACCTAGGATCGAACCCGGTATCATTGGATTCTGAGTTGCACTGTTGAACCGTTAGGCTACCATCGCTACTATTATTGATAATACATAATCATAACAATTAATTTTTATATGTCCCTAAGATGCCACGATCAGGTTGGCGTTTATCCACCGATTTCAGGCGATTGTTCCGCTACAGATGGAAGCAATGTTATAGGTGAGCACACCCTAATGAGAGGGACTTTTTCATTGCGAACTGGGTGTCGAGATGAGCTACTCACGTGGCTCCCAACAGCTTGGCGAGTTCGTCGAGGAAGGCGCGCTCCACGCCGCTGTAGGTGCTGAGACACGCCACCACGCCTTGCAGCGGGGGCGGGCCGGAGCTCAGCTTCATTGGACGATGGTAATACTGGATCAGCTACTCACGTGGCTCCTAACAGCTTGGCGAGTTCGTCGAGGAAGGCGCGCTCCACGCCGCTGTAGGTGCTGAGACACGCCACCACGCCTTGCAGCGGGGGCGGGCCGGGGCTCAGCTTCATTGGACGATGGTAATACTGGATCAGCTACTCACGTGGCTCCTAACAGCTTGGCGAGTTCGTCGAGGAAGGCGCGCTCCACGCCGCTGTAGGTGCTGAGACACGCCACCACGCCTTGCAGCGGGGGCGGGCCGGAGCTCAGCTTCATTGGACGATGGTAATACTGGATCAGCTACTCACGTGGCTCCTAACAGCTTGGCGAGTTCGTCGAGGAAGGCGCGCTCCACGCCGCTGTAGGTGCTGAGACACGCCACCACGCCTTGCAGCGGGGGCGGGCCGGGGCTCAGCTTCATTGGACGATGGTAATACTGGATCAGCTACTCACGTGGCTCCTAACAGCTTGGCGAGTTCGTCGAGGAAGGCGCGCTCCACGCCGCTGTAGGTGCTGAGACACGCCACCACGCCTTGCAGCGGGGGCGGGCCGGGACTCAGCTTCACTGGACGATGGTAATACTGGATCGGTAGGAGTTCTTGTTGGGAGAGACAATCTTTCTGTGAAACAAGTTAACAGTTTAAAAAAATTATAGCCAGACAATTCATTGTTTTCGAAGAGTCCCCCCGCGACTGGTAGTACTCCCGCCGAGGCTCATAACACTCTCCCCGCGGCAGATAACACTCACCCCGCAGCTGATAGCACTCTTGCCACGGCTGATAACAACCCCTACGCGGCTGGTAGCAGTCCGCCGCTGTTCATAACACTCTCCCCGCGGCTGATAACACTCCCTCCGCGGCTGGTAGCGCTTTCCGCGCAGCTGACAAGATTCCCTCGTGATTGGTAGCACTCCCCTCACAGCTCATAACATTTACCCCGCGGCTGATAACCTTCCCCCGAGGCTGATAGAACTCTTGCCACGGCTGATAACAACCCCCACGCGGTTGATAACTGTCCCAGCGGCTGGTAGCACTCACCTCGCGGCTGAAACTTCAGCTCCTAACTAGCTGCAACCTTGAATGACCTACTAGGTGTTAGACTATATTTGGGTATTTCTAGAGAGAGGATATTGTACTAACCACCCAGAAGACAGTAACAGGTTCTGCGTCGGCGGTGAGCAGTTCTTGGGGGTCAAAGTCGAGTGGAACGAGGGCGTGGCTGCCCCCCGCCCCCGCGGCCGAGAGCACGCCCCCCGCGGCCGATACCTCGGCGCCTAGCTCGCAGATCGCTTCATCATCTAACCCTTGGACTTCTATCTTTATCCCTGAAATTATAGAAGATCACTATTATTGTATTAAGTTAGCAAATTCCACACTAAGTAAACCCGCGAAAAGGTTTTTTTTTTTCAGGGCCACTCAGGCGGTGTCTGAAACCGAGAGAGTTATCAAAAAGTGGTGTTAGGCAGGCTCAATTTTGATAACAATAAGTTCTGCATTAAATAAGTAGAATGTTATTTACAGTATTTCTGAAAAAAACGTTTTTATAAAATATCCCTTTTTGGGATCTTTGTTTGATCATTTTGGATCGACATGATGCATAGTTTTACACAAGTTTGTGCTTGCGAGGTCTAATGTTCCCAGAATTAGTAGTTTGGAATATATCCCTTTAATGTACAAATGTACAAATGTTTGTACGCTGAAATGCAGAGTCCAGCGATCTTCACCATACCTAACCTACCAACCAATGTAATTTAACTGGATTCACAAACAATAAATGATTTATGATTTACGATTTTTATGATTTAATCTTTAAAACTGTCTGGATTGCAATCCCTACGGACAAATCATCCAATTGACTGACTTTATCATGAATATATTGTTAGTTTATAGCAATAGACCTAGTCAAAAGTGTAGGGGATTTACTGGTTCAGTGAGCTACGGTATTTAATATAATTAATTGCATTTCGGAGCTGCCTGTGCTCAAAGCGTAGTAGGATGCAAGAGGGAGAACACAATATCGTGTGACAGGGACATGCATTTTATTTTTGTACTAATCTATTTACTATAGCAATACTAAACAATAAGTAAACCGGACGACGGAAAATAGGAAGAGCCCCCTTTTTGATGTACCAAAGACATAATAAAGGTCGCAGGAAAACGGTGGATGGAGGCCGCCGTGGCATTCTATGGAGAGGCCTATGTCCAGCAGTGGACTTCTGTAGGTGGTAAGTAACACCTAGTTGGGAAAATACCACAAGTTAAGATATCATGGAACTTTGCATTGCAAGTTATGACTAACTAGTGCCCACCCGCGGGTTCGCTCGCGTTTTACCATGATAAGCAGTTGCATATAGCTGTATCCAAGTCATAATATTATATCTATGTACCTTTCATCGAAATCGTTCTTTTTTTTTATTTTATTTTTTGCATTGATAGACCTTTGTTTGACCACGATCTCACCTGTTGCTAAGTGACGATGTGGCCGAAGATGGAGCACAAAGGTCTAGAAGGCACCTATTCACTCTAGACTTGAAGAGACCCAGATTATAGTTTTCAGGAAAGACAGACGACGGTAGTGTATTCCACTCCTTAGCAGTTCGAATCTCATCGACCTGATTAACTACCTAACAAACATAGGTAGAAAATACTTTATTGCACACAATAGTACAAAACAATTTACAAATAATAAAACTAAACTAACTATGTTGTACAATGGGCGGTCTTATCGCTTAGTACCGACTTCTACCAGACAACCTTAGGATATGACTGTATAAAACTAACACGGGGTATCAATGGTCTACTTATATAAATATATGTATGTAGATGCGTTGATGTGCAGCGACATACATACATACGAATAAAGCACATACTAATAACATACAAACATAGTAACTTTGACATTTATGATATTAGTGCGGTTTAGCGATGCGATAGAACGTTAAAAAAACTGCGATTTAGCCTTTCGTTAGTATTTTTTTTAAGTCTAAAAACTGAACTAACCTCTAAATATTTGCTCAATTTCCTCGGTAGGTTCATCAGTGAGGTCTTCGGTGACGTCAGGCCGGCCGGTGACGTCAGGCCGGACGGTGACGTCAGCCCGGACGGTGACATTAGGGCGTCGCGTTGTCACGTTGGCTTCTGGGTGAGGACTATTAGCCCTGAGAGGTCCTTCTGGCATTTGTTCTGGAAACGAAATACATCTTTTTTTTTTATCTATGATAGACCTTTGTTTGACCACGATCTCACCTGTTGGTAAGTGACGATGTGGCCGAAGATGGAGCACAAAGGTGAAGGCACCTATTCACTCTAGCCTTGAAGAGACCCAGATTATAGTTTTCAGTAAAGACAGACGACGGTAGGGCATTCCACTCCATAGCAGTTCGCATTATAAAGGTAGAACTGAATCGTTTAGTACGAATAGAGGGTATACCAATGACATTGCATTAACACTTTGACTCTGGATTGCCGATGGCTTGCTGCCGAAAAACTGGAGGGGCGAGTGTGAATGCGACTGCAGTGGAAGTGTTAAAAATGGATAAGCGAAAATAAAAACAATAAATAATACTGGACAGTTCACACAACGTTATTTAGCCCCAAGCTAAGCAGAGCTTGTGTTGTGGGTACTAGATAACTGATATAGGTACTTAATACAATACATTACATAGATATTTTTTATCATACATAGAAAATACCCAGAACACCCTTTATACTGATGGATTATCCTGATTAGGACTATGACAGTTACTTCGACCTATTTGTGAATCTGGTTTAAATAAAATAAACACTGAATTTAAAATGTCTTATTATTTTACTGATATATAATTCACAAACTTGATAGGTGGGAAATATTAAACCATACGACTTAATTAGGGCGCGGTGGAGTGACGACTGACGTAAGTACATACATGTACTAACCTCGTAAAGCCAAACTGCAAATATGCAATTTCATTAGTGTGCGTGATGACGCTACATCAACCTCCCCCTTTTTGAAAATTTTGAACATAAAAGTTATACAAAACAATTCAAAATTAAAAACTAATAAATCAAATATTACCAAGTCCTGAGTACATTCCTGTTAATAACAGTAAGAATCGCTGACTAGCGTTCTCAGTAAGTTGAGCGCTTGGACCTTGGTTTATCGCCCGGACGCAGGTTGGATAAACAAAGGCTGGATACTATTACAATTACAAGGTAATGCTAACTAAGTACTCAAGCTGTTTACAATATTTCTCAGAACTACGTTCCTAGAATGTAATTTATGAAGACAATGAATTATAATTCGAATACCAAATTAATATCGGTCTGTAATAAAAATTAATGATATTGTTAAATTACAAACTAAATTTAATTAAAAAAACTGTTACAATATTTATTATAAGTAACATGTTAAAGAGTAGCTTATATTACGTATGATATAAAAATATTACGTAGAAATAACTATGTTATTTAGAGATATGATTGTATGCACATTGCAAAAAATATACAATTCTATGAATTGCAAGGCCATCTTAATATTAATTGCGTAAATGCAAGCTCGCTATGTAAAAATAAAGCTACACTGCACTGAATTTACACGCAAAAAATAATATCAACGTGATCACTTTAAAACCACACTATGTAGAGTAGAAACTTCAATGAAGTAGAACCCTGCTGGAAAGACAACAGCTAGGCTACCGCTACGATGTAGGTTGATTTCCTTTGACTGGAAAATCATCATCACGTAATGATGATCGGCTGCTCCAATGGGCTTCCGAAGATGGATAAGACCTGGCTTGACCCGACGCGTCACCCGTATAGTAACGCGTCGCAACCGTATCATATAGGTGTTCTATTGTTACCTCCCGAGGCGTGTTCTTCGTCAGGAGGGAGTCGCCACCTGATGCTGGAACTATGTTTCTGCTCACGTAGTGCGGACGAAGTCGCGAGCGGTTAAGCTAGTTAAGACGGACCAAGTCGCTAGCGGGCCACTACTATGCGACCTTATGTGCGCACAGCTATGCGAGGACTTCATCAGATCCTTACATAATGTAGATTCACTACACTCAATGAGTGGGTAAATTATGACGGGATGACTTTTGTTGGGCGTCTGTACAAGACCGCGGAGGTGTGACGACTTTTAACACACAAAAAAATAAGTCCAAAATTATTTTTCACCGCCCCGTCGTACGTTTATGAGCCGTACAATACGACTTTATTAGGGCGCGGTGGAGTGACGACTGACGTAAGTACATACATGTACTAACCTCGTAAAGCCAAACTGCAAATATGCAATTTCATTAGTGTGCGTGATGACGCTACACCCTGAACAAATATCTGCGATCGCACAAATATTTGTTACGAGGCGGGAATCGAACCCGCAACCTCCTGCGTCGCAGGCCAAGCTTCGCCCGCCGCGCCACAGAAGTCTTGAAATTTATAGTATTACATAAAAATCATTAGTTTAGCTACAATTGTGCTTCAATGGTATTTACATAGTTTTTTGTTTCAAGCACAATCATAGAAACTAATTATATTTATGTGATACTATAAATTAAAACTTGTGTGTTAGGTCTTATAATTACCGGCAACATATTTTTCGCTATCTGAAGAAGTGGTGATGAGATGTGATGAGCAAAAACAAGAAAAAAATTGAATTTCGCGCCACAAGTGAAACCAACCACCTTAATTAGTGTATAGACCCGCTAGAGGCGTTGTCTGGGGTTCCATTGTGAGTGAGTGAGTGTGGTGCAAAACTCAGACTAGGGCTTCAGCTCAGTCCCTGGCGAGGCACACAGCAAAAAAAAAAGTTACAGCGCTTAACTGAGTCAGTCCCTGAGGTATGGGAGCGGTACGGGAGATGTGTTATCGTTACGTCGTGCGTACATTATGTCCCATGTTATCTGATAATTTGGGAGACGAAAACACCCCTCCCGTTCCGCTCCTATACCTCAGGGACTGCCGGCTGAGATGCTAGAGGTTGCGGGTTTGATTCCCGCTGCGTGACAAATGTTTGTTCCGGGTCTAGGTGTGGTAGCAGCGCTAGACCTCAAGCCAAGTAAATTGTACTCACGACTAAGATAATGGTTGACCAGGTCATCCTGAGGCTCTTGTTCGACAGTCGGCGGCGGCAGGTCGAGAGGGCCGCGGCGGAGCAGTGCCAAGTTGCGCTTGCTCATAGGGGACGCGGGTTCGATGCGCTGCTTACAGGCACTCTTAGCCGGGGTGGACGGTTTCGTGTCTATTAGGAACTGTAAAGTTGTTACTGATTATAATAACATCAAGATTTAAATCGTTAGATACGCCCAGACACCGACAACTGTTGCATTGTATTTGAATCAAAGGTCTGACGCACACTAAAGAATAGTTCAAATGGTGATTTTTACCATAAACTTAATTGTTGAATTAGCATTTATTGTGTAATAATATTTTGATAATAATAATATGCAATAATAATAATATAGAACCTTTGTGAATAAATAATTACCCGGACTTGTTGATAAGATTCGTTGTATAAGATTTGTCCTGGCTGCTAGCTTATTATGGAATGTGTTATTACTGGAAGAAAGCGTTAGCTGAGTCAGTCGTGGGAAGCAATGGCGGCGATGAGCTCACCACTTGTCACGTCTATATTCCACGATGGTGCAACTTACTGTGAAGAGGCCCATTGAGGCACTGCCTACCCCTTCGGGGAAAAAGGCGTGTGTCTATGTATGTATGTATGTATGTGAATAAATAAACGACCAGGATAAAGATAAAGATTATTTTATTTCACTTAGAATAGGTACAACAAAACATAATTAAAGATGTTCGCAAGACTGGTCGTAGCAGGAGTGCCCGCTCACTCACTCACTCACCCACACACCCGCACACCCACTTATTAACCTCATCAAAGCAATGCAAGCGAAATTTATATATACTTTTTTTTATTTATTTTTTACTTTTTTTTTATTATTTACTTTAACTTAGTCATATTTTTCCTTTCTTTTAGATTAGGATAAGCATTTTTGTTAGTATCCATAATTTTTGTAATATTTGTGTAACCCTTTTTTGGCCTTATTGTTGTGTATTTTGTTATTTGTATATATATATTGTAACGCTGTTGGTTTACCTCAATAAAATAAAATAAAAATAAAAAAGTATATGAAAATAAGAGAACTTTGCCTTCCGTGCTAGTTAAAAAACTGTGTTACGGCAAGGTAACGCTTCCAAGATAAAGATAAAGATAATTTATTAGACAAGCCCCATTTTTTTATTCTATTTATTTTATTATACGTTTTTTTTTAGAAAAATTCTACCAAATCATAATCTCCTGATGTTTCCTCAGGTAGATCTCTATAGTCGGCTCAACTGCATGCAGTGTTGTCGACTCAGCCAGTATTTGACTGACACTGTGTCTTGATGTGCACTGAGTCCAAATGAGCGAGCTATCTTTGAATAACATGCGTAACAAAACACCCAACATTCACACACATAGTCCAGGGGCCCAATCGCACTGTTTTAAAACATCATTAGAACGTAAAGTTTTTGATTTAGTTTAGTTCAGCTGTTTTTTTTTAACTGCGTGAGTTACTTATGTTTGTTATCTTCTAAGTTTCTTATGTTTGGGCGGCAAGACCTACCGCAACTGGTCAGCTAAATATACCTGTGCAGACTACTACATTCTACGAATATTCTTCCACTGCTCAAGCTGTACGACTGTGGAATGCTTTACCTGAGAATGTCAGGCGGGCGAAATCCCTTCCTATCTTTAGAAAACTGCTTCATAGTCACTTTCTATCCTAGTTCCTTATATGATTATATTTATTTTCTATTTATTTATTTTTATTTGGTAGGTATAGTAGGTATAAATTTATGTATAAGTATTATATTTTATCAAGTTATGTTATTACTTTATTTAGTTGTATATTTTAATAATATAAATACTTAGGTAGGTATATATAAATTTGTGTATCCATAGTTCAAATTTATAAATTAGGTAGTAATTTGTTACATTTATTTATTTTTAATTTAAGCGATTGTATTTCATATTTGAAGCCACCGTTCTATGTCGTGTAAATAATTCCAGTCCATCCCAAGGTTGTCTGGCAGAGATCGCTTATAGCGATATGACCGCCCATTGCACTTCCGTGTTTAGTTTAATATTAATTCTTAATTAGCTTATTTTCTGTGTTGTTTAATAAAGTGTTTTCTATCTATATATCTGGCCTCGGCCAGGTAAAGTGCGCTACCGCGTATAACCGAAAGGTTAGTCGGGCAGTATTTTAAACACGTATAGAGAGATGGGGGGGTTTGTCTTAGGAAGGAATACCAAGAAAGAGCCAGTGAAATTACAGGCACATGAGACTTTTCATCTTTAAGCTCAGAGTGGTGGGCGCAGTGCAATACCACATAGGGTGGATGTGACCAATAAGGTAATGCACTGTTCATAGGCAGAGGTTACCGCTTATCATCAGGTGGGCCATCTGCTTGTTCCGCCATTCCAGGTTTTTTCAATAAGATTTGCTAATAGCATTATTTGTTTGGTTTTTTGAAGTGCTATATCTATGTAACATGTTTTAATAGAAAGTTGAAATGATAAAAAAAAAAGTGCCTACCTCAGCTTCGTTGAGCGCTTTCCCCGCCTGCACGCTTCTCAGCAGCCACAGCGCGCTCAGGACGGGCACGCTGGGCAGCTCGGTCGCCGCGCGGCCCGCGCTCGCGCCCGCGCCCGCCACCACGTGCGTGACGCGCTCGTGCGCGCAGTCGTAGCGCACGCCGCCGCCTCGCGACACTATGGCCAGAGCGCGCTCGCGGCAAACGCCTTCTAAGCCTGTTACCCAGATCTACAAAGAAAACAGTTTTAATAATTAATACTCTATGTTTGTAACACGTTTATAAGTATTTTTTTTTAGCAAAATGATAACAACAACACAACAACAACAAACAAACAACAAACAACAACAACGGAACAAGCAGATGGCCCACCTGATGTTAAGCGGTAAACTCTGCCTATGAACAGTGCATTACCTCATAAGTCACGTCCACCTAGGACGCACCCTATGTGGCATTGCACTGCGCCCGCCACCCTGATACATAAAGATGAAAAGTCTCATGTGCCTGTAATTTCACCGGCACATACCCTTCAAACCGGAACACTGCAATGCGGGCACTACTGCTTTGCGGCAGAAATAGGTATGGTGGTAGTATTTCCCCGGACGAACTCTTTCACAAAAAAGCTCTACTACTACATTAATACATAAGATAAGATTATCTTATATACACTCATCAACACGGTCTAGGGATATTTCATACTCAATTAAATAACTCGAAAAGTACTGGCCGCATTGGAATCTTTTATGCACCGATTTGTTTGTAATTTATCTCAGACTAAATCCAAATTCAAATTTTTGAAAATTCTTTTGTTTCGGTGGCATAAAAATGTCTTGATGTGTAGGAGAGGGAATTTTCATTTGTGCGAAATTTAGAAAACAATACGAATTACGTATTTACGTATTTTTGTCGTTCATCGACGTAAGTAAAATGAATTTACTTTACTTTACTTAGTTATTTTACTTTGGTCGAAGGTTTAGTTACAGTTTTTTTTCATTTTTAAACGAAAGATAAAGTTAAAATTGAGGTATTGTAGCCATGCAACGCCAACATTTGACGAGGGCGGAGATGTTACGAGCTGTGGGAATGCTGGAAGCTGGGTCTGTTCAGCGTAATGTTGCTGAGGCCATAGGGACCCACCAAAATGTAATTTCAAGATTGCGGACACGCTATCGTGCCACAGGTGAAGTAGCGGAGAGGCACCGGGGGCCAAGTCGCATCACTACCCCCAGACAAGACCGATTTTTGCAAATTACTGCGCAAGCTCAATTAACCAAATGCAACGGCGACTCAATTGGTCCAAAGGCTGCGAGTGGAACACCAAGTGCTTGTGAGTGACCAAACTGTAAGAAGGCGACTGCATGAAAGCAATCTACGCTCTCGTAGACCACTCCGGGTCCCACCTTTACGGAGAGGCAATCGTGGACGACGATTAGAATGGGTTCGGAACCACGTGGACTGGGGCCGTGAGCAATGGTCCAATGTGCTGTTCACGGATGAATCCAGGTTCGGCTTCCATCCAGATTCACGAAGGACGCGTGTTTGGCGAGTTCCTGGACGATGGAGCCGTCTTCAGAACCCTCAGGAAGTTCACCCATACCAAGGAGGAAAAATTATGGTTTGGGCAGGAATTCGTCTTGGAGGACGGACGGATCTCGTTTGGGTGCGGGGCAATATGAAAGCAGAACGATACGTCCAACAGGTGCTGGGGCCCGTAATCTTGCCCCACAGAACATAAATGGGGCAAGATTTCCTGCTCATGCACGACAATGCCCGGGCACACACGGCGAGAACGGTAGCAGCTTGGTTACATACACACAATGTTAGGGCCTTAGACTGGCCTGCTCAATCGCCAGATCTAAATCCCATTGAGCATGCGTGGGATATGCTGCAAAGAAGAGCTCTGAAGGAAGTTCCTGAAAATCTGGCTACAGAAGATCAACTTTTTGCGCAACTCAGAAGGACATGGGACAATATTCCGCAGCAAGACATTGACAACCTTGTTCTGAGCATGCCGAATCGTTGCCGATGTGTTATGAACATCATGGGCGCTTTCTCAGACTACTAACTTCAAGTTTATAAACACAAATTAAATGATTTTTCAATTTTTTTCAGTTTTTACTCATAAATTAAAAGTTAATTCATATACGGTTTCCGTCTATGCTTCATTTTTTTTCCATAAAATCCTGAAATTTTAATCGAAGTACCTTAACCATTATTATTGACGACCTCTGTGGTGCGTCGGGCGAAGGTTCGCCTGCGACGCAGGAGGTTGCGGGTTCGATTCCCGCCTCAGAACAAATATTTGTGCGATCTCAGGTATTTGTTCAGGGTGTTCTGGGTATTTTCTATGTATAATAAAAAATATCTATCTATGTAATATATTGTATTAAGTATATCAGTTATCTAGTACCCATAACACAAGCTCTGCTTAGCTTGGGGCTAGATAATGCTGTGTGAACTGTCCAGCATTATTTATTTATTAATTTATTTATTAAAAAATGGTAGAATAATATAACGTATCTTTTAAATAAATACATGTCATATACATAATTAACACATTGATAGTAATTCGCTTTTTTAAAAATATCCCTAGACCGTGTTGATGTGTGTATTAATGTAGCAGTAGATAGTAATATATAAGACAATATAAGATTCGTTGGTATAAGATTTGTGTAAGGAATGTGTTGTTACTGGAAGAAAGCGTTAACCGAGTCAGTCGTGGAAAGCAATGTCAGCGATGAGCTCACCACTTGTCACGTCTATATTCCACGATAGTGCACCCACTGTGAAAAGAGGCCCATTGAGGCTCAGCCTACCCTTTCGGGGAAAAAGGCGTGTGTCTATCTATGTATGTATGGCAAAAAGTGGGCAAAATACCTGCAAACATCTGTTTTTTCTCCAAAACAATGAGTGCTAGGAAATTTGGTGGATGGAGGCGGCTCAAGATCGATCAACATTGCATTCTATGGGGAAGGCCTATATCCAACAGTGATCATCGACCGGCTAATAATAATCTATAAACAAAATAGTAAACTTACACAAAATCCATCAAATATAGGTCCAGCCTTTTTGATTTGACTCATGTCGAAACTCTCAAACACGTTCTGTAGTTCCTTGTCTATTGAGGAATCACTCGTCCTCTTATCTTGAGATAACTGGAAACAGTTCAATCAAATATTAAAAAACCGGGCAAGTGCGAGTCGGACTCGCGCACGGAGGGTTCCGTACCATTATCTATAAAAACGGCAAAAAATCACGTTTGTTGTATGGGAGCCCCCCTTCAATATTTGTTTTATTATAATTTAATCATTTATTTTTAAAGTGAATATGACTAATGAAATGTATGAAATGTATGACTAATTAGGTACCTTCATTTTCCCAGACATAATGGTTGCGTCTCGAGATTCGTCGACGAAATTGCTTGGCGCTTTCACATTTGTTATACGGGAGAAATTCAGACCTGCAACAATACAATAAATACATTAAATAACTTTTCACACCACCTGCTCGAAAATGTACAATTACATATCATGCAACCTCAACGTAAAGTAAAGCATTATCTCCCAAAGGATATAAAGTTGTATGAAACTTCCCGCCTTTACGATGATCGGCGCAGTACGGGCGATGATTCATGCCATTCGGGTGATGACGGGAGTGCGAGCGTTGCCGAAGTTCCGGCACCTACCAGTCGAGAGCTCCGGGCGCGCGCAGTTATCGCCGGGAAGCCGTCGCGTATACTCCTTGAGGAAGGGGGTATTAAGTCCCAGAAACTCGAGTCGGGTGTTTGACTCGGAACAAGTACCTACGTGAGTTATTACCGGTTTTTTCAATTATGAATATTACTCACGGAAGTTTTAATAGCATTTTTGTATGAAACTCCCTAGGGAATAAAGTGATTTGATATTTGGAACGTCAAATTCGTGTGGAAACTCGTGGAAAACTCTGAGTAAAAAAAGCCCATATGGTATTGTAAAGAGGTTTGTTCGAAAATCGAACTGGCCACCATAAACAGAACTCAAAAAAAAAAAGGTACGTTTACAAAGAACACAGACCAAGAGTGTACCACAAAGAATGTGAAACAAAAGACGGTGTTTCGTGCTGTGATTTTCAGTGAATTTTTATTGTCTAGCAGATGGTGTGAAAAGTAGAGTATGCAGCTCTGGAATAAAGCCTGTCTTCGTCTTGGGCAGTTTGAACCCCTCGCCACAGAATAAATATTAGTACAAGCCCTCGCTTTAGCGAGGGAGTTAACTCTGGAGTCCCTCGTTACGCTCAGGTTTCAATATGCCGCCCGCGACGTAAGACACTGTTTTTTTTTTTTTTTTTTTTTTTTTTTAACATTGATAGACCTTTGTTTGACCACGATTTCACCTGTTGGTAAGTGACGATGTGGCCGAAGATGGAGCACAAAGGTCTAGAAGGCACCTATTCACTCTAGACTTGAAGAGACCCAGATTATAGTTTTCAGGAAAGACAGACGACGGCAGTGTATTCCACTCCTTAGCAGTTCGCATTATAAAGGTAGAACCGAAACGTTTTGTGCGAATAGAAGGTATACTAATGAGGTAAGGATGGTACTGAGCCGTACGCCTGCTCGTCCTATGACGTTTATTCCCATAGTGCATAATCTACTATTTTACAAGCTTTTATTTAACTTGCATTGTATGTGTTTGTCTGGGTGGAATCCGAGTGGAATCTTGAAACTGAATTTTAAAGCAGTTATCCTCAACCGATTGAGATGAAATTTGGCATACCTACCTGTCAAGTTCTGATGACAATACAATATGATGGTGACAGCGAGGTGATCTGATGATGGAGACGGAAGGTGGACAATGGAACTCCTCGACGGATAATAGTAGACTGGCCGTGTTTAGGCTCATTTTGATAAGCACACGGTTACGATCACTAATTTTATAAAAGCTTGTATTTACAAATATATTTTTCACAAAAAACTTCTTAAATCACAACATAACACCCAACAGTAACATACATAGTCCTGACCCCACACTAGGATCTTTGTGTCGTGGTTATCAGGAACAACGAGTACCATTGTACCACAACACCCAGACCCTGAACAAATATCTGTAGATAATACAAAAATTTGTCCCCCCTTTGCATCTCAGCCAGCTACTCGCCTAACGAGCCAAAAAAGTCATCAAACCTGTTTTTATTTAGTTTTACCTGTCCCGGTGTAATAAAATCATACAAGTTAAATTTGACACACTTCCCGGAGTTCACTTCAAATTTCGATGACAATACAATATTATAATAACAGCGAGCTGATCTGATGATGGAGACGGAAGGTGGACAAAACGGCACTCCTCGATGGATAATAGTAGACTGGCAGTTTTTGGGCTCATTTTGATCAGCACGCCATTCCGATCACTAATTTCATAAAAGCTTGTTTTGAAACAAATAATTAATTTTGTAAAAATAAAAAAACCCTCAACGCAATGAAACGGCTGAACCGATTTTGATCAAACATAGCTAAGAACACTCCGGACTAATTCACATTACAAACAAAATCAAAAAAACGGTTCATCCGTTCGGGAGCTACGATGCCACAGACAGACACACACACAGACACACACAGACACGTCAAACTTATGACACACACACAGACACGTCAAACTTATAACACCCCGTCGTTTTTGTGTCGGGGGTTTAAAATATATTTTTCAAGAAAAACTTGTCTCAAACAATCTTGATATATCTACATTGACGACCTAGAGCGGCAAATTCTTTAAAAATCCGTATCTATCGTGTATAGACTGAATTTTAATATGAAAATCACAGATTTTTATCCCGGCCTCACGCGTGCGAAGCCGCGTGCAAAAGTTAAAAGCATACAAATGTTTTTTTTTTTTTTTTTTTTTTTTTTTTTTTTAACATTGATAGACCTTTGTTTGACCACGATCTCACCTGTTGGTAAGTGACGATGTGGCCGAAGATGAAGCACAAAGGTCTAGAAGGCACCTATTCACTCTTGACTTGAAGAGACCCAGATTATAGTTTTCAGGAAAGACAGACGACGGTAGTGTATTCCACTTCTTAGCAGTTGTTTTTTTGTGAAACAGTGAAAGAACACTAATTTTTGATCTTTTAACCAGCCAATAAACCATTTAATTTCAGTAGTGTCAACTTACTCATGTCAGGCAATTTATGAGCTGTCAGCGGTGATGAGGTAGAGGCGCCCGCGACCCTGTACCTCGCGAAGGGCAGCGCTACGCCCTTAGCCGCAGAGTCTTTGACCCACGCCGGCAGCACACACGCTTTGCCATACTCTACGGCAGCCGTGTACTTCTCGCTGCCGGCACCTTCCCTGGAAAATGTTGACAATCAAACTGGGAGGTGTCACCTGCTCAAAAGCTGCCACAATTCTCCCAGTATCCAGAGAAAATTTAAATCCTTTGCTTCTATAATTAGCGACCTCTGTGACGCGGCGGGTGAAGGTTCGCCTGCGACGCAGGTTACGGGTTCGATTCCCGACTACGGAACAAATAAATAAAAAAATAAAATAAAAATGCTGGACAGTTCACACAACATTATCAAGCCCCAAGCTAAGCAGAGCTTGTGTTATGGGTACTAGATAACTGATATACTTAATACAATATATTACATAGATAGATATTTTTTATTACACATAGAAAATAACACAGAACACCCTGAACAAATATCTGCGATCGCACAAATATTTGTTCTGAGGCGGGAATCGAACCCACAACCTCCTGCGTCGCAGGCGAACGTTAGCCCACCGCGCCACAGACGTCGTCAAAATATTTGTACGATCTGCAGATAATTGTTCAGTGTGTTCTGGGTATTTTCTATGTATAATTAAAATGTATTGTATTAAGTATATCAGTTATCTAGTACCCATAACACAAGCTCTGCTTAGCTTGGGGCTAGATAATGTTGTGTGAACTGTCCCGCATTATTTATTTATTTATATTGACAAACAATATTGGTCGGTAACGCTGTCACAATCATTTCAGGTCAGCAGTATAATTGTATTCAAATGTTTTAGGAAAAAAAACTCACTTATTCAACACGACAACATCAGTAGTCTCACTTTGAAACGCCCCAGTGAACACCCCCCCATTCTCACTCACTAGTTTCATAATCATTAGTTTATCCCTCTTTGAGATTCCAGAGGTAGTGACTTGTAAGTTAGCAAATAAGGGTAGTTTGTGGACGTCAAACTCTGATGAAGAGCCATTAACGTTGAGTTGAAGGGAAGCTTCCCACACAGCCTCGACCCAGGTCTCACACATTATTGGGATACCCTTTTCTGCTGATTTCTGAAAACACAAAGTAACAAGATATAAGGAGGCAAGCAAGGAATAAGAAATAAGATTAAAGCAGCCTTAAAATCTATTAACACTTTCTAAATAATCTTTAATAGTGACTACATTGAAAGTAAATTAAATTTTCTCAGGCAATTTTACATTCTGGGTGGCGCATGGCGTCGAAATTACAGTTGAACTGGACAATAGTCGCAAAATACATAAATACAGAAATACAATGTATTCCTAAAACCATATCATAAAAACCGGAAATTTTCAACTGTCTAACTATCACGGTTTAAGAGATACAGCCTGGTGACAAACGGACAGACAGACGGACAGCCGAGCCTTAGTAATAGGTTCCCGTTTTAACCTTTGTGTACGGGTTGGTCGTAGCGACTTTACTTTTAGAATAGATACTTAGGTAGTAGATGTGCCTACTTACAATATATTTATCAGATAGGACAGTATCCGACACGAGATGTGTCGTATCATCAGTCAACACTGTATTGTAAATGCCACCCATCCAATGGACTTTCAGTTTGATGCTTTCCTGAAAATATACATATTTCATGAACAATTAACATCGACGCAGTCAGTTGTAGCCTATAGTATCTAGTTGTCACGCATAATGGACCGCCCATAGAGTTTGAATGCGGAAGCGGGACTTCTTTAGCATTAGTATCTAGCTGTAACATGTAACGTTTCACACCCAGCAGTCACCTAGTCCTGACTCCACACTAGGAGTCCATGTGTTGTGGGTATCAGGAACTATGAGTACTATGGTACCACAACACCCGGACCAGGATCAAAAGTTTATAAAACATGCAAGCATTTGTCCCGCAGCGCCACAGTGTGAAGCGAGAGTTGTGTTTGGGTCCTCACATCGTTGTGTTTGGATCCTCAGATGTCCTTTAGATACTGAGGAGATCTTACCTGGGGGTTGTCAGAGGCCCAAGTTAGCACAAAGCATTCTGTAGACAGATTAAGTCTAAACCAATTCTGACATGGCCATTTATTTCAAAATCGATTCTTAAGAAGTCCAAGGATCGATTTTCATTTAAGGCCCACAGTACGAAAATAGATGGAGAGTAAAATCGTAAAATAAAGCGCTAACAAAAAGTTACTAAACAAACTCGTTTTTTTTTCCTCTGCGCAACATATTCACGCATCTTATACAGAACTGTACTGGAGTAAACTCCTGCCGCGCGTAGCTGACACACACCTTGTTTTGGCTAGCTAGACAGATGGGTACATGGTTAAAATTCCACCAAGCAGTGCTTGCAACCTGTCTATGGAATACTTTCTGCTAAATATGGGCCTCTGACAAAACTAAAAGGTTTGACTTTAACATGCATGTATATTTTGAAAGATGCCGTCTTTATAACAAGCAATAAAACGAATTTTCTTGTTCCGAGATCGATGTGAAATAGAAATGAAATTGGCGCGCTTGGCACATACTGCTCTATTCTCAAAAATAGTTTATCAAGGACGACACGCCTTGAATCTATAATAAGTTACCACGCGATATATTGGATACTGAGACTCTTTCTTTTTTTTTTGTTTTTAACTGACAATTCGTACCACACAATAAATTAATATTTAACAACAAAATAAACTGATCGTGATTTATTAAGACTTATTTTATTTAAGAAAATAAGACAGCATATTGCGTTTTTAAAAATTGTATACCAAAAGTTTAAATGTACAGTGAACATTTATATAAGGTTACAACATACCATTATACCTGTGCCTAGCACTAATAATGTTTGATGTGATTTGACAACCCCAAAGGAAGATCTCTCAGTCTACACAGATCTAAAGAGGATATCGTCCATGATAAATTGAATCCTCATCCTTCCCCGGGGAGCTGGATGCAAATGCATTTGTGTATACATTATACCCTGTATCTGACATTTTGTATACCTTCTGCTGTTTAGTAAGTCCACTAGCAGTAACTACGAGGCATCTCATGGCAACTGTGAAGACCGGTTCAGGGCCCGAGGGTATTGGAGCACCTTCTGTGAGGCAGCAGGACAGACACCTTGGACCCACCAATCTGTGAAAAATAGAGTTGGCAGGTACGGAGAAATGCATATTTACCATCTAGACCAGGGGTCACCAAATAGTTTCACTCGGGGTCCGTTTAAAGAAATGAAATGACCATCGAGGTCCGCACAGATATAATAGAAAAATATTTATTAAAAACATGTAATTACGGCAATAAAAAGGTACTTTTTTACAAATCAATGATGAGAAAAATGACATTTCTTGTTGCGGACTATCTGTCTGAAATTTGGAGTCAAATTGGTGCAAGCTACTGACATTAAATCCTGGAGGTGTTCATCAGTAAGTCTAGGTCTAAATTTATTCTTAATGAAGTTCATCTTCGAGAATGCTGCTTCACAAACATATGTTGACCCAAACATGGTAAGGAGTTTCAGTGCTAATTTTTGTAGTTCGGGGTATTTTTTACCGCTTACAAATTTTAAGCGCGCAAATTTTAGGTCCGCACGAGATGGGTCGGCGGTCCGCATGCGGACCGCGGTCCGCCATTCGGTGACCCCTGATCTAGACTGTAAGAGTGAGTATTCTTATGGTGCCCCCCACATGTTTGCCATTTACCACAAATGCAGAAGTCTTCGCCTGGTTGGTAGACAAATACTAACGATGAATGTTATATGCACAGCAAATAATAGCAGCAAATTCTCTCAATTTCTCAAAGCAATTTCTGCACAAAAACCGACAGTGAGCGGATCGGCGACCAACCACGGCCAAAAGCATCCAAACCTACGCAAACAGCCTATCCACGTGTTTGTGTTTGTAGAGGTTTGCCCAGTGACGGACTTGCCGTAAGGCCGACTAGGCCAAGGCTTTAGGCAACTAGTTTCCGTGATTGCTGGGCCACAGTAAGCACTGAGCGGTAAAGCTCATGCGAGGCGCGGCGAGCGCAGTCGGCGTGGCGGCTGTGCACAAATAATTCAGAGATTGTCGCATAAGCGTTTCCCGGCGGCTGTCTCGCTCGGGTCGCCGTTATATAATAGAAATACCTAGGTACTCTATGTACTCAAGGTTTTTTTTTGTTTCACTGCTCTCTCAGTTATTTTTTTTTAATAATAACTAAATATAAAATCCCAATGTAATGATTATTTCATTTCAAATTTCTATGGTGCTAAATTAGCTGAATTTAACTGGCACTAAACAGACTAGGGTGGCCACAACTGCTATTCTGCCCCTGGGTTTGCCTTAGGTTACCAAGCACGTGGAGAGTGGAGTGTATATGTGCTCAAATCCAGTTGATAAACAAATAAATGCTTTGAGCAAGTATAAACTTGTAAAAAAATTGAGAAGTGGCTATAAAAGCTACTAGAACCAAAGTTTACTCACAAGCATTTAGTGGCCCGTAATCTCTTATACAAGGCCCCTTCAAATTGTGTTAGCACAAAGACATCTCTCTTGGTCAGACCATCAAAGCGGGTCCATTTGGATTCATGCTCCCATGCAGCTTGTAATCCACCTCCGCTGTGCTGTTCACAGGCCTGGAAGCAGTTCGAATAGTTAGTTCAATTTCGTAATTTTTATCATCTACGTTTCATTCAGGAAAACAGTCAATTTTCAATTGAAAAAAAGGATTTTTTTACAAGAGGTAGTAGTTTTCTAGTACAATGTCTAGAATACAGTTCAGGTTAAAATTTAAACAGGCTATTATCGGAGCAGCTGAGAACCTGGGAAGTTCGTCCTAACCATGGTACCTACCTTATTCCTACCAAAATCTTACCATGAAAGCCATTTGCATCTCATCGGAACAATCATTTTCGCTTCGGCAGTCGTTGGGTATGATAAAAGTAACTTTTATATCCTCAGCCATTGTGAAGTACGATAAATTTATTTTTTCAACCTACAATACCATTTTGTTACGAATAACTACTATGCCTATTGTTAAATAGGTACTCTATTATTCTTTATATATACGAGGGAACATAAAAGAACAACCTCAAAGTGATTTGTTTACAAATTTTCTTAGTTTTTGAACTTTTGATTGACAGAAAGAACATTGAAAAAATTCTGCATTATCGGTCAGTCTGTCAGTCTCAATCATGGACGTCAATCATACGTCAATTTTTGACCACAGATTGTAGAAAATAAAAAAACGAGACCAAACAATAGGGAACAAAATTGCTTTCTTCAGATGTCAATGTCAAACTGACTGCAAATTATCCTAAAAAAAACAGGCTGACTTTTTGGAAATCTGCCATTTTTGAAAGAAACGTCGTCATTTTTATTTTATTACATTTTAATGTGTTTTTTCGAGTTATTTCGTGTAATTTTAGTGGCATTTTAACCGGTGTAACTTGGATAAATGGCACATGTGTGATGTAGTGAAATTTGAGTGTATTGCGAGTCTTTTCGAAATGGTGGATTTTTTCCTGTAAAAACTCAGTTTTTCAGCCACAATTTAAACTGGGTTAGGACTAGACGGAGACTCTTAACGACTTGACTACATCGAGCAACGCAGGCCTCCGTACCGGAGGGGAGACGCCATAGAGCTGTCAACCGATACAAATTTATTCAGAAATTTTTGGGGGGGGCTACACGCACTCACTTACACTTTAATGCACACTTTTGTAACCAGTCGTTCTATCGCTATAAACGCACACATCTATAAACAGCAACACATCAAAAATCTTTATACACACGTAGATGCTTTCTGTGTACAAACATCATGTTATGTCACAAAATTGACAGTAACACCCGTTCTAGGGACTTCCAGCACTTAAGTCGATAAATTAATAGTATCGATAACTTTTTGGTAGGAACTTACTTTGCCTACTATCAAGGGTCATTTAAGGGATTTAAGGGCGACTAGGGATGGGGGGAAGGGTTGAAAGCTCTCTGTGAAGGAGGAGTTGCGGAACCGCCCCACTTCGAGGATAACATAGAGATCATTTTGTGGATAACTATGAAATTTTAGATTACTAAAAGGTAGTAGTAGGCTGGAGAGAGAGGGGGTAAACGCGGAAACTTAGAGTATAGACAAAAAATCAAGAAAATTTTGAGTACCTACAACCACTAGCTCATGAGATGATTAGTTCTTGGGAAAATTTAATTAGAATTTTGTTCAAAGCATACAATAATTTCATAAAACTATGGGTTGGCAAGTCAAAAGAGACGAAAGGAAAGGAAAGGAAAAAACGCTTTACTTAGCTCCCGTCTTCCTTCTACCCTACATAATCCATGTCGGTTTTGGCCTCGAAATATACAATGTATTATATCTGTCAGTCACTATTATTGTCAAAAACCAAAAATCATGATCCTAAGTGCCAAAAAACTACATTAGTTATTAAAATGTAAAAAATAGTTTTTTTTTTAAATTTCAGGCATAATTATCCCACGACACATGGGATCCTAGTGTGGGATCAGAACTATGTAGGTATGTGTTGGGTGTGTTAAGTTATGTTAATGTTAAACAATGGTAGGTAAAGTAATACTTATCGCTTTATATAGTGAAAAAACAGAATATCGCGTTGAAAAAATAATACCTAGCTATATTTTTTTTTCATTCTTTAGTCAATCAAATAATAGGATTTGAATAGGAAAATCCCACGACACAGTACGGACACTCATGACACGACTTTTCTTGAAAATGAGTAAACGAGTTCAAACTGAGAAATGCTTTTGTTAATTTATCGTGATCACGTATCCCACAACCTAGGTAGGCATGCAACTTTTTACGAAAAACTAGCACACCTCTAGATTTGTAATATCACATAGTAATTTAAATTCATGTCAAAATGAGTTCACACCAAAAAAACTAGTAAAAATAACTTAGAAGCCTTTGCAAGCCTAGCTAGTAATATCTTGGAGCAACACGGCTGCCGCTGGAGGTCACACGAGAGACACACGAGGAGGTCGCGGCGGGGGGCGACATCAAGTAAAGGCGTTCCCCTCTGGCTATGCACAATTTCATTTGGGCATATGCGTTAGTAAAACTGTTTTCACCCAATCATTAGGGCGAGCGAAGCGAGTCCTCTACTATCCCATGCAATTTTGTGGTACACTTAACGAAAAAACTATCCGTTGTAATTTAGCATAGTAATTTAAATTCATGTCTGTGTTTAAATATAAATAATCAAGGAAAAAAGCTTGCTAGCCCTCACCAAGCATGTTTTGCTTTTGCTAGTAATAAAATTGTATCATGATGGGCCGATTGCTCTGTCAGACTGAACCGATCGTTTGACGCATAGGGTAAAACAGTGTGACAGTGCTACAAATACTGAAATGCCGAATTGTTACATTTTCTGCTGTAAATCAAGGTCTGGAACATCAAATTTACGAAAAGATGGTGTTTTCTTTCACATTGTACCTGAGTGAATTTCATTATATATTTATATATTTTTATAATAATTTTATTTTTTGATGCTGGACACAGTTCACACAAGATTATCCAGCCCCAAGCCAAGCACAGCTTGTGTAATGGACTAGATTACTGATATCCCTAATACAGTATATTACATAGATATTTATTTTGTATTAACATCGAAAATACCCAGAACACCCTGAACAAATATCTGCAGATCGTATAAATATTTGTTCTGAGGCGGCAATCAAACGGGAAGGAAACCTCCTGCGTCACAGGCGAACCTTCGTCCACCGCGCCACAGAGGTCGTCAATTTATGACATAAAATGAATGATTTCAAATTAAAATCATAACAGTTACCTACCTTGTTACATACCAATACGTTCATGGTGATTGGATTAACGGTTAGAAAGTTAGGTTAGGCTAGGCTATGGCTCCCGAATAATATAAATAAAATTTCAATAGTTTGTAAAACATATTAAACGAGCATTTATTTTATCGATAAAAAATCTACTTTATTATTGAGGCACATCACTAATTTAGTAGTATAAAAGAAAATACGGGCAACTCACTTTCAGGAATTTTTGAGAAAAAAAAACTGTTAAATGAGCATAAAGCTATTTCAGTGTGCATTGAGGCTGTTATTGCTGGCAGTTGCTTATTTAATTATTTTTTTAATAGGTTTACCAACAATCTGCACATGTATGTCGGAGAGAGAAGTCATTTGATGAATCTGGAGAATAGATCTACCGAGATTGAAGGCTTATAAACACCACGTGTACGGCTGCGAACAATCGTATTCTGTCGTGTCGCGCCACCCAAACGAATGCGCCCGAGTCTTGTTTACGAAAAGACGCAAAGCGATCGACGCTCGTATATAAAAGGAGCGTATGAAAGTGACAGAGCTCATTATTACATCGGCGTTGGCCAAGTGCACACGATTTAATCAACAAAATACGAAATCAAGTTCAAATTCAGTTTGAATAAAATCTTAGTGAAACCTCTTTTGTGTTTTCCTCATTTGCACGAGACCCACTGGAAAGCCCCTAAGTTGCCTTTTGCCGCGCGGAGGGATCTTGAGGATCCGACATGTATATATGAAGTGCTACAAACTATATACCAATCTTTAGCTACAGGAGAAACCAATGAGGGCTTTTCATTTTCGAATAAAAAAAAATTAGTTCGATTTGGGTCAATTGATGGCCCTGGCTCAACTGTGGTTGTCAAAATTAACAAATGCATCGTCTGTTATTTTGTGTGATAGTAACAAAATACCACGAAAATATATCACTACCTTGTTGACTTATACATTTTACTTTATTTGTACAGTTAAGTACACAGCAGTGACCTCTATTTTCAAGGGTTTCTGGATGATTTGGTATGGCCGTGAAAACCCCTCATTATAGGCGTGCAAAGATTGTACAGTAACCTAACAATTGGCGATCAACGACTTTTTTAAAGCATCTTTATTTACTTTTACCTGAAAAGAGTAAAGTTATTAAAGTATGATCAATATAGCCGATTTTGATCATATTAACCACGTAGTTTTATTCTTATTATAAACTAGAAGCAACCCGCGATTTCACTCGCATAAGTCTTGATCCTGTGGGAACATCTAAATAAAATTTAAAACTATTCCGGTGGTCCAGCTATCGCCGTTCTAAATTTCATTCAAGCCTTAGAAAGTTTAGCATTTATAATATTACAAACATACACACATACGTAAACTCACGCCTGTTTCCCAGAGCAGTAGGCAGAGACCATGAATTTCCACTTGCTACGATCCTGGCATACCTGTTTTACTTCATTCACTCACATCACATTCTTCATATATGCTCATTGGTTAAGGGCACTCTTAGCCTGGCCATTCTCCAGATGGACCCTGATCTAGTCTAAATACCTTCACCGAGGTCTCCCCCTTCCAACTGTCCCATTCATGCTCATCTTATGAACTAGTTTCGTCAATCTACTATCATTCATCCTTTATATATACCCAAACCATCCAAGCATACCTTTCTCAATCCTTGTCACTATACCTACACGTGCTCTTTCATTTTACAATGCTCTCTTAACACACAGTTTCTTATTCTCTCTCAAAGTCCACCATACATACTTCTCAAACCTCTCATCTTCACTGCATTTATTCTACTTTCATGTTTATTCTGCCTTAGCAACTTTCGCTACCACCAGATACATTAGTGTTGTCACTAACACCCCTCTATGCACATCCAGTCCAAATAGGCATATTTGGATACGTTCCGGCTGATAATAAGGCGTTAAGTTCACTTGGTTTCCAGAATTTACACTCATTTAAATATCATCTTCATGCTTGCCATCGCTTATAATCAAAGTTCCCAAATGTACAAACTTTTTCATGTTACACTTGTTGTTAATAGTAGTGTGATTTAATTCTATTTCTTTAAATATAGTTGCACATGACATTTACGTTGACATATCATCATACACCTCTGCGAGGCACAATTAATCCTTTTACTATACTGGTTCTTTCACCATTGGTCACTAGGCCAGTTTCAGGGATACTATATCTCAAGTTGGTCACTGAACCAAGAAAGAGCCCGTGACACGAAGTAGTAGTAGTTAGTAGTTACCAGTTAGTTAGTGGCGTCAAATACGATACTCGTTATGCCAAATGTTACATGATGTCGAACGTGTTTAATTAATGGTATTTAGTAATCAAGGATATTAAGTAATCATCCACCTCTTGGCTTACTGACATTACACGTTATATACATGTTTACGTCAGCAGAATACATCCTGACATGCACATTGATGTATTATACACATTTATATCTATTCTTCTGGTCACTTTTATGTCGCCCCTCTATCACACGCTTAAGTGGAGCTCGGTTTAAGAGTGGACAGGGTAGTCGTAAGGGAATTGGCTTTCAGTACGAATAAATCAAGTAACTTGGGAGTGATTTTAGAGTAATGAATGACCAGTGTACTGAAGTGCAGTCGTAGTGAAGAGTGAATCAGTGTTATTGAACAAAATATTCACGGTTTTTTATTGTTAAACCATTCAGTTTTATTATTTTACCCCGAACACTAACTCAAAAATTACAAAATCTTAGATGGCTACTTTTGTTTTTATACGGCTTAATTTGACTTGGTCCATTTTAATGCAATAAATTATAATAATTTAATTGAAATTCAGGTACATGTGAAAGGAAACACCATCTTCTTGTAAATTTGATGATCCACTCATTTTTTTACAGCATAAAACTGAACAACTCGGCATTTTTCTTGGAGCACTATCTCCCACGCGAGTCTATTCAGTCTGACAGAGCAATCGGCGACAGCTAGATTTTTATAAGCTGTATGCCCTCGAGGGCATTCAATTTAGAGGGGAACTACAGCGGGGAATGCCTTTGATGGCGTCTCCATTCCGTGTTGCTCGATGCTTGACTATAAAACTATAATAATTATATCACTTGACATTGGCTAAATTGTTGCAAATAATGCACAGAAGCCATTACCTAAGATAAGAAGAAGAAGCAGGCTGACTTTTTAGGTTACAAAAATGTGTGAAGAGGGTGAAGCCTGGTTTTAGTAAGTTTTATGTGGACTTCTGGTCAAAATGTTGTACGACGATTTCAAGCCTGTTGTGGATTTGGTGTTGAACAACTGGACGGCTCTACAACTCGCCGTTGAACATGGAATGGGTGCCCCTGGCGGTGAGAAGGTACCTACTTATTGTTTACTTTGAAGTTATTCTGATATTCTGTCTCCTAATTATATTTTTGTCATATCAAGACCAGGAGTAAACTCCTTCACTTATATTTATCAATCAAAAACCGCCTCATTTACAAAACCGCGCCAACTCACAAAAATCGATCAAACACGAAGACCGTTTTATTGTTATAGGCAAAGGTACTGCTTAAACGCAGGTGGGCCTGTCTGTTCCGTCATTCAAATCAAATTAAAAAAACTCAGTCTATTATACATGAAACGTACCTCAATATAACTATAGCTATTATGTTATCTGTGCCTATAGTCAGCTCGCCTGGGTTATTCTTCCAAGGAACCTGAATTTTGGGATAACATGTATCCCAGATTTTTACCAAATTTCATCAAAATTTGCCTGTTGTTTGAGTGTGAAAGCATTTCAAATGAACAAACTATTTTTCACTTTATATTTATGAATAAAAAAATCATTTAAAATTTAATACAACCACTGCAAAATTTAAAGAGTGCTTTATCATACCACCCCAACTCATTCAAAAGCTCAGTTATCGCTTGGAACCGGCTACCAGAGACAGTGATTAGTGCTCCCTCGGTGAACTCATTTAAGAACCGATATGATAAACATTTTAAAAACTCAGTGCACTGATATGATATACACGCATCAGCTTATGCTGCTAGTGTATTAAATATAATAATAATAATAATATCAAAAGAGGTTGAAAAGAGCAGATATCGTAATGCTAGAGGCATAGCAGCACACGTAGAGAACTGAGCATGAGTAGTGAAATATTTTATTTATTTATAATACACAGGCAGCTCTTAGCTGATGCGTGTGGGTGGTTTTCAAAAAAAATGGCCCGTTACTTATGTGGAAACCTTATTTTTAATGAACAGAATTCTGCATGAAATTCATGATAAAGCTATAGATTATTAAATAAATTAACTAAATTTAATAAAATGTATATAGATATATGAAAATAAGCTCAATAAACATCAATCTGTTTTCAAAAGTTATCTACAATTCGTTCCACTAAGTAACTTTTTAACTTGGCATTTAGACAAATAAAACGATTTGTTTATAATTACTAATATGTTTTATTCAACTTATACCATACTAATATTAAAAAAACAGAACAATGAACTAAAGATTAATCAATAAATTGGCGAATATTTTTCTAAAAACATCCATTACGTCACTTTTGTGCCGGTAACACCATACAAAATATCTTATAATTAACATAACAGTAAGTTTACAAAGTTTTAAGGTAACACAAAATGAAATTTGGAGAAGTAAAACAATATCTGTTACTCTAATATATCTCTAAGCTAAATAAAATTTAAAGAAATCTTAAAATTTATATCACATTTTAATAGGACTATTACTTAGGTGGAACACAAAGTTACTAATAGGAATAATTAGGCTACGTGTATAATGTACATAATAATAATTAAAATCCTAGTCAGTCATTCATTAGTCTTGGTTTTTCATTTATACGTAATACTTTCGCAATCCAAAACGTGCCCCCACACCACACAATCACCTATCAGAATGAACCAATAGATAATTTTAAAATTAACAATATATCCGTATTGTTCTCCATTTGACACATTAATTTCTAAGAAGGCGAAACCGCGGGGCGCAACTAGTTAAAAAAACTTTATGCTCACGTCCTTATAATTCTATTAAGTAACGTTCTCGGTCCGCTTATACGTAACGTTGCTTAATGGATGTTACGAATCATAATCTCAAACTATTGCTTGCAATGATTTTATATAGGATATTATAAGTATTCCTAATTTGTGTTATAAAAGTTATTCACGGATAATTAAAAAGCAACTACAGAATGAGTACATAATAATAAACTCATTACTTACCAGTAAATCAGGCGTTCTTAGTGGATGTTTTTTTAACAACCTTGCTACAACACAACACAACGTAACGGAATGCGTCAAAAACAAGCGGGAAGAAGAGGACGGCGTATTCTGAATGGAACTAATGTTGCCATTACTAAAAAATGGCACAGAGTGGTAGTATTTTTTTGTTTTGTAGTCCTAGTTTTTGGCGTTACTTAGGTGGAAATTCCGCCACTTCCGTTTTTTGAGGACAAACTTTAAACTAGTTTTGTTTATTCTGATTCCTTTTTATAGTAATACATTAAACTTGTGATAAAAATACAAACATTTATGCTTCGATTGCAAGCAACTTTATTTAAATAAATGTAATTTTGGGGTATTTTAATGAACAAGTAACAAGCTGTATGGTGGACATATAAAATTGTGTCTTTTTGTATTACAATTTTGACAATACTTTACTTTTTACAGTGTGTTTCAGTATTTTTTTATGTTTAAACATAACTCATAATAATTTCTGTAGTAGAAATATTCCTCTTAATAGTGAAATGTGTTAAGGTTGCTGAGAAATTTGTTGTCGAAGTTAGTGGACAACACATTTCTCGGGTGCTCATTTTTTTTGAAAAACGCCCGTGTATATCTTAGTCCTTATCAGCGCACTTTAAATATTTGTCAAGTCTATTTTTGAAAGAATTCACTGAGGGGCCACTGATCACTGAGTCTGGTAGCCGGTTCCAAGTGCGCACGACGCGATTAGGCAATATGTGTGTCCTCGGATTGCAGTTGGCCCGCGTTGCAGCTTCAGCGAGTGTCCTCCGAGTCCTATATTATTGTTCATGGTATACAGGATGGATTGTTGAGACGGGACAGTAAGGGCAGGTACCTTAACCGTTATAGTTACAGGAAAACGTTCCGAGGAGACCATCCATAACTTTTTGAGATATTCTGATCTGCATTCACAGATTTTGGAAAAAATTTACAGTCAGCAAGAAAATGGTAATTTTACACAAAATCTTTTTTTAGTGCCAATCGATCCTGTTTCTTATAAGGATCAAAAGTCTGTACTGGACCGACTGAGGTTTGAGTACTAGAAAAGTCAGAAATCGCGTAAAAGTTTTTCCATACGTTTCGGTAAGAGAGTCAAACTTCTACATTGCCCAAACTTTTTGTACTCGGTAATCCGTAAATCCGCTATAAAGAAGACTGGCTGAAAAAAGTAAGTAAAAAAAAAATTTTTACTTTCAAACTTCGGATTTGTTCGTTGTGTCGAATTTCTTTAGGTCATCCTTATGTTTGCACTGCGTGCTGAGAAAATTCAACAACTATGAGCTTCCACTTAGGTAGGCACTTTTGCTTCTAGGTACAGTATGCCACTATGCCGGCTTAGGAAAAACTAAAATTTATCTTATGCCCCCTTATGCGCCTGCGTGTAAACCCGGTCTTGTGACTGTGTGTAGTTTCTGTTCTCAAACTTATTGTATGTTATTTTATTATGTAATTTCAGACACGATTGTAAATTGTTATTGAAATAAATTAAAAAAAAAAAAAAAAAACTTCCGTTGGCCTCGAAGTCAATCACATTAAGAAATATAATCATAGAATTGAAACTATCGTGGTTGGGAATCATATTAAAAGATAAACGGCTAATTACCACTATTATTAGTGACGAATAATAGTGGTAATTAGCTGTTTATCTTTTAATATAGGAATAGAATCGTTTGGCAACAAAGAATTATGTGAAAGGTTTTTGGTGATTTCTGCCATTTCTAGTACTCAAACCTTAGTCGGTCCAATAGAGACTTTTGATCCATATAAGAAACAGGATCGATTGGCATTATAAAAAGTTTTTGTGTAAAACTACCATTTTCTTGCTGACTGTAATTTTTTTCCAAAATCTGTGAACGCAGATCAGAATATCTCAAAAAGTTATGAATGGTCTCCCAGGAACGTTTTCCTGTAACTATAACGGTTAAGGTACCTGCCCTTACAGTCCCGTCTCAACAATCCATCCTGTATAGTGTCTGTGATAAATCTGGTATACTATAGAGGTTGTTTAGGATCTTGTAGGTCTCCACACTCTCTACGTTGCTGTAGGGTAGTTAATCCAAGTTCGTGAAGTCGTTCCTCATATGTAAGTGCTTTAAGACTGAGCACCATTTTCGTAGCCCTACACTGTACTCGTTCGAGAAGGTAAATATCTTTTTTGAAGTACGGGCTCCAAATCTGGAATGCATACTCTAATAATGGCCTCAGATATGCCCTGTAAAGTTAATAAACAACTCCCTGTTTATGCATGTGAAAGCCTTCCTTATTATGTACATTATAGAGTTTGCTCTTTTCCCAATCGCCACTATATGTTCATCCCATTTCGAGTGCATGTGATCGAAACTCTAAGATCTCTCTGTCTGTCCACCTTCTCAAGTGAACTTCCATTAACTGTGTAATTACATTTAGGATTTTTTCTTCCAATGTGCAACACTGCACTTCTTCTCGTTCGGGGTACAAAAATATACAAATAAACAACACAAAAATCCTAGAACATTTTGCTTATAGTCACAAGACTGATCTTAAATGAACCCCGAAATAAAAAACATCATAATAATTTATGCCTAATGTACCATCTCACTATGTTTCAGACAGCCCAGCTGATGTCGGTGTACGTAGCTAGATACTGTGTGGAGAATGTAGTGTGTGTTGATGACCTCACAGAAGTGTTGGAAGACTTGATGGATGAAGAGTTTGATACTGTTTGCCACGACAACTCACCAAAAGGTACTATTTGTTTTGGAAGAATGACAGAACATGTAGATAGTTTAACTCACCTAATTATGAATGGTAGCCACTGCCTTATAACCTTAATTGTCAGTTTAGATCATGTTCACCAATGATACGATGTATGCTATTAATCCACATCATCTAAAAAGAACGCTGGTCAGGCTTCTTCAGGCGTTCCAGCATTCTTTTTACATGACGCGTACTATACATGGCAGTGCATTGCACCAGTCAAGACCAAAGTGAAAATTGACATGTAATTTCGCCAGCACCTTGAGACTGGAACACACCTATGCTTGCATTACTGCTTGGCGATAGAAATAGGTATGGTGGTAGTACTACCCCAGACAAATAGTTTCACAGGGAACTCATTACCAAAATAATAAATAAATAAATAAATAATGCTAGACAGTTCACACAACATTATCTAGCCCTAAGCTAAGCAGAGCTTGTGTTATGGGTACCTAGATAATTGATAGTCTTAATACAACACATTATATAGATAAATATTTAACACCCTGAACAAATATCTGCAGGTCATACAAATATTTGTTCCCAGGTGGGAATCGAACCCGCAACCTCCTGCGTCACAAGTGAACCTTCGCCCGCCGCGCCACTTGTTAATATAGAATGTAAAATCATTCCAGAAATCGCAACCTGCTTGACTAATTTCCTCATAATGCTGAAAGAAGGAAGACACGATGAGCTCCGAGCCCAGATTGAAGCCCTGCCTCCGTGCCAGAGGTGGCTCAGTCAGCCGATGTCCGTACAGGGCGCGCCTCCGCAAGTAAGTTTGTTAAAACCAGCTTTTGCTCCTTGTGAATGAGTTCATCATGCGATGGTAGCCTAACGGTTAAATAGTGCAACTCAGAATCCAACGATACCGGGTTCGATCCTAGGCTCCGCACCAATGACTTTTCTAAGTTATGTGCGGATTTCCATCGCTCTGTGCTTCGGAGGGCACGTTAAGCTGTCGGTCCCGGCTGTTATTGATTAATAGCAGTCGATAAGCCATGTCAGAGGCCCTCGGGCGGCTTGACAAACTCTGACACCAGAGGCCAGCACTACCTCATACGAAACGAAACGATACGAAACGAGGTAAGTACTACCACTGTACCTCTCCTGCCGCCAAGTAATGCTAGATTTGCTGTGTTTCGGATTGCCAGGGAATCTACAGGAACATGGGACTCTTCAACTTGATGTCTCAGGGTGATAGGTGAAATTCAATGCCATATATAGGGCAAGTTCTAAGTGGATTCAAACTACAAGGTATTTCAGTTTAAATTCGACGACTCTCTCTCGTACGACTCGTTTCTCGAGATCATTTCTTCCCCAAACCTACAAACTATGGAATGAGCTTCCATCTGAGGTTTTCCCGCTTGGTTACATGTGTCGCTTCAAGAAAAATTTTCAAAAATTCCTTCAGGGTAGGCGGCGCATCCACAATACCCCTGGTGTTGCCGGTGTCGATAAGCGACGGTGACCACTTTATATCAGGTGGGCCGTAAGCTTGTTTGCCTATATGGGTTGGGGATACCTTTTAACAGCAGGTGGAAAACTATAAATAAATAAAACAAATTATTACCTAGTGCCTAGTAGTTTTATATGACACCTTACTCAATAATTCTCAATGTTCTGGGTATTTACTGCGTAATAAAAATATCTATCTGTGTAATGTATTGTATTAAGTATATCAGTTAACTAGTACCCATAACACAAGCTCTGCTTAGCTTGGGTCTAGATAATGTTGTGTGAACTGCCCAGCATTTTATTTTTATTTTTGTAATGAACCAAATAAAAGTCGGAAACATATTTTTTTCCAAGAAAGGGTAGGCCAATCCTCAAAGGGCCTCATTACACCATGTATGTATGTATCATTGAAATCTTAACATGACATTGTTTTGAATTCCAGTATCATGGCAATCCTGATGATGACACAACAAGCAGTGGCACTGACGACGATGACACAGACATGAATGGGCACCATCAACCTCATCATCATCATCAAAGTAATGGATTCAGTGAAGCTCAGGCCTCGTCGAGCCAGGATGAACCTATGGACGAGGATCAAGATCCAGTTGAACCTGGCTGGACTGTTGTTAAGACTCGCAGAAAGAAATAGACTAAGACGTTATTTTTTAATTAATTTATATGTTAAAGGAGTTAGCAAGTTAAACTGGCAAAGGGCAGGCCCACAGACCATATATCAAGATAGACACCGCAAACACGTAAATTTGTATGAAACCATACGTGCCGTTTTATTTTGTACCCTATGCTAAGAAATATCTCCATTCGCACGGCTAGCTGATTTCGAAGAATTTGTACAGTTCACTATGGCGCAATTAGGCATTTTTATATTAAAAGACGGCATTTTAGAGATAACTTGAGGTTTGCTAATTGGTGCATTGCACCTACTTCGGACAGGCCATACGGAAAGTAGACGCATTTGCGTTATCGTCGTTGACGACTTTTGTGGCGCGGCGGGCGAAGCTTGGCCTGCGACGCAGGAGGTTGCGGGTTCGATTCCCGCCTCGGAACAAATATTTGTGCGATCGCATATATTTGTTCAGGGTGTTCTGGGTATTTTCTATGTATAATAAAAAATATCTATCTGCGTAATATATTGTATTAAGTATATCAGTTGTCTAGTACCCATAACACAAGCTCTGCTTTAGCTTAGCTTGGGGCTAGATAATGTTGTGTAAACTGTCCAGCATTATTTATTTATCTAGTGTAATTATAGGTCTGTGGGCAGGCCACATAGCTCGCAGAACCGACAACCGTTGGGTAATATATGTTCTCGAGTGGTAACCTCTAACCGGACGACGCAGTGTAGTTAAATAGAGTGAGCTCGAGAATGATTGTCGTGTGTTCTAGGGAGAGGCCTATGTCCAGCAGTGGACTTCTACAGGCTGATGATGATGTTGGCCGAGTGAGCAATAGTAAGAAGTATCCCGATCTCGTTTAAAAAATTAATGAAAGTCTCCATTATGCAAAACTTCCTAACTTCAATATTAAAAGTACTTGTCCTAAATGTAGCATGGCCGTGGGACACATTGTATATTACTATTTAACTTAATACATAGAATACATATTAATAAATTATTAGCCATGTTCGCTTAATGTTTATTTATTAATAACTAGCAGCGCCCCGCGGTGTTACCCGCATAGGTCTCGATCCCGTGGGAATATCGGGATAAAAGTGTGCTTATGTGTTATTCCGAGAGTCAAGCTATCTCTATTCCAAAGATTCTGTGGGAATATCGGCATAAAAATGTACCTATGTGTTATTCCGGGTTATGTGTTGTTAGCTATCTCCATTCCAAATTTCATCCAAATCGGTCGAGCCGTTTCTGCGTGAAGAAGTAACAAACAAACACTCACTCACAAACTTACTAATTTATAATACTAAGTACTAGTATGATGTAGTGTACAGCTCGTTCACCGTAAGATGGCACCTGTCTTGGTTGGTGTGCAAACTAAGGCAGGTGCCATCTTACGGTGAACAGTCTGTAATGCCATCCCACTAATACCATAAATGTCAAAGTTGATATGTTTATTACAATCACGCCGAATCGGCTCAACCGATTTCGATGAAAGTTATCCAGATAGATTATGACCTAGAATGAGCTATAGGCTACCTTTTGTTGTGGTAATGTTGGGATTAGGTGAACAATAAAACACGTATTAACGATTTTATAATAATTTGAATTTATATTTATCGTTATCTGCTTAGGAGAGGTATGTGTGCTACGATGCTCTATCGAATTCGGAATACGGAACGTTCTACCACACCGCTAAGCCTTTTAAAGTAATCAATTAATATCTAACAATGAACAAGACTTTATTGTAAATACGTGTGAGAGAGACAGACTCCAGATGTCAGAGTAGGACAGATTAATTTGTGTATTCCAACAGGTAAAACGTGAGCGAAGCCGCGAGCGGACACTAGTCATGTTATAAAACAGTAATTACTAATTAATTACTATGCTATGCTAGAATGTTAGAAGATGTTATAGCCGGAATTACTGTGCTGAAAAGGGGACGATTTCATCCACTAATTATGAACAATTGTTAGAAAAAAAAGTGCAAAATTATGACAAAACCTTATGAGCCATAAGTACCTACATTTGAAAATGCGTGGGAAAATATCGGCCAGTGTTTATACACATACATACATAGACACACGCCTTTTCCCTCGAAAGGGTAGGCAGAGCCTCAATGGGCCTGTGGGTTGCACCATCATGGAAGATAGACGTGACAAGTGGTGAGCTCATCGCCGACGTAGTATTAAATTCTCCCTGTAAGATTATTTATTCTGTACTGTAAGTTAATTGTACCCGAGCGAAGCCGCTTTCGCAGCTAGTATGTTAGATTATTAGCTTAGATCAAATCTTGCAAGCTGACTTAGAAACACTTCTTGACATCCGATTGAGCTGAAATTTGCCATTACTGACAAGTTCCGATGACAATACAATACTAGATGACACAGATCTGCCCCCCTATTCCCTATCTTGAAAGTCACTCAGTGACCAACGTTTGACATGTAAAATTACCATCAATTGACAATTCTTAATAGTAGGTATTTTTTTTTAATTGATGATCATTCTTCCTGTCAAACGTTAGTCACCGAGTGACCAACGTTTGACAAGTAAAATTACCATCAATTGACAATTCTTAATAGTATTTTTTTTTAATTGATGATCATTCTTTCTGTCAAAAGTTAGTCACCGAGTGACCAACGTTTGACAAGTAAAATTACCATCAATCGACAATTCTTAATAGTAGGTATTTTTTTTTAATTGATGATCATTCTTTCTGTCAAACGTTAGTCACCGAGTGACCAACGTTTGACAAGTAAAATTACCATCAATTGACAATTCTTAATAGTAGGTATTTTTTTTTTATTGATGATCATTCTTCCTGTCAAACGTTAGTCACCGAGTGACCAACGTTTGACAAGTAAAATTACCATCAATTGAAAATTCTTAATAGTAGGTATTTTTTTTTATTGATGATCATTCTTCCTGTCAAACGTTAGTCACCGAGTGACCAACGTTTGACAAGTAAAATTACCATCAATTGACAATTCTTAATAGTAGGTATTTTTTTTTTATTGATGATCATTCTTCCTGTCAAACGTTAGTCACCGAGTGACCAACGTTTGACAAGTAAAATTACCATCAATTGACAATTCTTAATAGTAGGTATTTTTTTTTATTGATGATCATTCTTCCTGTCAAACGTTAGTCACCGAGTGACCAACGTTTGACAAGTAAAATTACCATCAATTGACAATTCTTAATAGTATTTTTTTTTAATTGATGATCATTCTTTCTGTCAAAAGTTAGTCACCGAGTGACCAACGTTTGACAAGTAAAATTACCATCAATTGACAATTCTTAATAGTATTTTTTTTTAATTGATGATCATTCTTTCTGTCAAAAGTTAGTCACCGAGTGACCAACGTTTGACAAGTAAAATTACCATCAATTGACAATTCTTAATAGTAGGTATTTTTTTTTAATTGATGATCATTCTTTCTGTCAAACGTTAGTCACCGAGTGACCAACGTTTGACAAGTAAAATTACCATCAATTGAAAATTCTTAATAGTAGGTATTTTTTTTTATTGATGATCATTCTTCCTGTCAAACGTTAGTCACCGAGTGACCAACGTTTGACAAGTAAAATTACCATCAATTGACAATTCTTAATAGTAGGTATTTTTTTTTTATTGATGATCATTCTTCCTGTCAAACGTTAGTCACCGAGTGACCAACGTTTGACAAGTAAAATTACCATCAATTGACAATTCTTAATAGTAGGTATTTTTTTTTATTGATGATCATTCTTCCTGTCAAACGTTTGTCACCGAGTGACCAACGTTTGACAAGTAAAATTACCATCAATTGACAATTCTTAATAGTATTTTTTTTTAATTGATGATCATTCTTTCTGTCAAACGTTAGTCACCGAGTGACCAACGTTTGACAAGTAAAATTACCATCAATTGACAATTCTTAATAGTATTTTTTTTTAATTGATGATCATTCTTTCTGTCAAAAGTTAGTCACCGAGTGACCAACGTTTGACAAGTAAAATTACCATCAATTGACAATTCTTAATAGTATTTTTTTTTAATTGATGATCATTCTTTCTGTCAAACGTTAGTCACCGAGTGACCAACGTTTGACAAGTAAAATTACCATCAATTGACAATTCTTAATAGTAGGTATTTTTTTTATATTGATGATCATTCTTCCTGTCAAACGTTAGTCACCGAGTGACCAACGTTTGACAAGTAAAATTACCATCAATTGACAATTCTTAATAGTAGGTTTTTTTTTTTTATTGATGATCATTCTTCCTGTCAAACGTTAGTCACCGAGTGACCAACGTTTGACAAGTAAAATTACCATCAATTGACAATTCTTAATAGTATTTTTTTTTAATTGATGATCATTCTTTCTGTCAAACGTTAGTCACCGAGTGACCAACGTTTGACAAGTAAAATTACCATCAATTGACAATTCTTAATAGTATTTTTTTTTAATTGATGATCATTCTTTCTGTCAAAAGTTAGTCACCGAGTGACCAACGTTTGACAAGTAAAATTACCATCAATTGACAATTCTTAATAGTAGGTATTTTTTTTTAATTGATGATCATTCTTTCTGTCAAACGTTAGTCACCGAGTGACCAACGTTTGACAAGTAAAATTACCATCAATTGACAATTCTTAATAGTAGGTATTTTTTTTTTATTGATGATCATTCTTCCTGTCAAACGTTAGTCACCGAGTGACCAACGTTTGACAAGTAAAATTACCATCAATTGACAATTCTTAATAGTATTTTTTTTTAATTGATGATCATTCTTTCTGTCAAAAGTTAGTCACCGAGTGACCAACGTTTGACAAGTAAAATTACCATCAATTGACAATTCTTAATAGTAGGTATTTTTTTTTTATTGATGATCATTCTTCCTGTCAAACTTTAGTCACCGAGTGACCAACGTTTGACAAGTAAAATTACCATCAATTGACAATTCTTAATAGTATTTTTTTTTAATTGATGATCATTCTTCCTGTCAAACGTTAGTCACCGAGTGACTTTCAGTTAGGGAATAGGGGGGCTGATGATGTATTCGTAGACGGAAGGTGGGCAACGGAACTCCTCGATAGATATAAACTGGCCGTGTTTAGGCTCATTTTGATCAGCACTTGGTTCCAATCACTAATTTTATAAAAGCTTGTATTCAAAACAAGTAATGTTTGTAAAAATTAAAAAAACCCTCAACGCAATGGAACAGCTGAACCGATTTTGATCAAACACAGCTAAGAACACTACCAACAAACTCACCTTTCAAACAAAAAAAAACAACTAAATCGGTTCATCCGTTCGGGAGCTACGACGGGACACACAGACACAGACACGTCAAACTTATGACACCCCTTTCTTTTTTGCGTCGGGGGTATATTTCTTCAAAAGACTTGCCTACAATGCATTCATGTATGGAGTAGGTATAAATACCTACTTAACTTAAAGTGATTCTAAAACTGGTTTGATTTAACGTGTTTGATTTAGTTTTTTCGGAGATTAATGGTAAGCGTCCACAGGCCCGCATCGCACGAATCGGACGCATCGCATCAAACGGATACAAGTTTTCACAGTGCGTCCACTGTATCGGCAGCGTACGGATTACCGACGGTGATACGGATTGACGATGCCAGTTCATTCGGATTTTCGTAGTGAGCGTACGTGCGGACTCTGTGAGGATGGAGGAAAGCGATGAAGAACAAATTGTCGTTGTAGCTTGTTTGTTAGCAGAAGAGGAAGAATTGGAAAAAAAAGTAAAAAAGAAACATAGTATCTGGATACACGACATATCTGGATACGACGATGGAGGGCGAGCGCGCGGGGTGCGTCCACTGATCGGCATTCCGTATGACGTCATCGACACGCATCGCAAAAGTTGCCTCTCGGAGCAACGGTGTCGGCATTGCCGATGTGCGATGCGTACGATGCGGACAGGTGAACGCACTTATATGAGTCTCTATACAAAGAATGCTACGATCCTTTGCATGCGATGCATCCGTTGCGTACGATACCGACAAGTGGACGCTTACCATAGATGTTCGTTTTCCTTGTTTTGTTCCTTTTATGTAAACTGATGCCGAAGTCACCTCCAGTGAAACGTGTGCCCGGCATAAGGTACCCAGTTTCTAAAGTTAATAGGTTACCTATTTCGTGAATAATTCACGATCCGATATATTGTTCCATGATGGAACTAACAGTGCTAAAATACATGGTTTTATTGCATATGCTATTTATGGGTGAGTTAAATTGGATAATATTTCGTTAGATAGATAGATATAGATAAAACGTTTATTTGCATCTCCAATCACACACGTACATTCAAAACAAATAAAAGACAGTGCACAAAAACCAGATAATACAACCATCGTTACACAAAAACAAAGCAATGCACTAAAATTAAAAACCATATAAAAGCTATAACTAAAAGTACGTGTGTGTTGCAGCATCACAAATGGGTCATAGCTCAGCGAATTAACTTGCTCAAAGAGCAAACACTGATTTTCAGCTAGTACCCTCGAGGTGACAAGTCGAGACGAGCGCCACACATGTACCTACATTTCAGTGTGGGAACTCCTCCGATAACACCAGTCTCAAAAGAGTCCGGGTACCAGAGGTTACTAGTTTGTCTGTCCTTTATTAGTTACTAGCGACCCGCCCCAGCTTCGCACGAGTGTTAATTAGAAAAAAAGTTACTGCCCGTGCGAAGCCAAGGCGGTTCGCTAGTTATATACATGCATGTAGAAACTTTCCGCTGATGGTGAAAATTGCATCAAAATCCATAGTGTGGTTTAGGAGGTTTAGTGGTTTCCCCTAACTTCTATGAGGAGTTAGTGGATATACAGACTGACAGACGCGGAAAGCGTCTTTGTTTTACCTACTTACCTATGTAAGGATTGCTATTTTTCAAATTGGCGCCAGTTTTTGACCTAATCAGTTCTCAAAGTAGCTTAGAGCAATGCGGACTCTATACAAATAGTAATAAGGATCGAATTGTTAAAAAGTAACAAGTTAGGGTTCCGGACCATAAAAAGTTACAAGGGAATCATTAAATAGGATCACTGTCGCCTGTCTGTTAGTCTGTTTTCCCCGAAATTACTGGACTACATACATACATACATAGACACACGCCTTTTTCCCCGAAAGGGTACGCAGAAGCCTCAATGGGCCTCTGTTCACAGTGGGTTGCACCAACATGGAATATAGACGTGACTAATGGTGAGCTCATCGCCGCCATTGCCTCACATGACTGACTCGGCTAACGCTTTCTTCCAGTACCTAATAAAATAGCACATTCCATAATAAGCTAGCAGCCAGGACAAATCTTATATCAACGAATCTTATCATACTATTATTTATAAATTCTGATTATGATTAGGGCACACTCTAAAAAAACTTAAGTAGGTAGGTTAAGTGTGTCAATTGTCTAGTAGGTAGGGTGGTATTACCTTACCCATGCGTTTATTTTTTAGTCTTCACATCGGATTTAGCGGGTGCTGCCTTGCCATCTTCTTGCAAGTGAGTTACTTATATAATAATATTTATTTTTGTGAATGCGAGACATGGTGAATAAGCATAGAAAAATTACGACTAGGTACCTACCTATGAACACCGCCTACTTACTGTAGAAAGAATATAAATAAATAATACATATTTATTTGTATACCTGCAAGAGAACCACATAAAAACTTAGACTTGAAGGCAACGATATATTGTCTCTGCTTGAAGGTAACAGATTTGAAGGTACGAAGTGCAACTCTAGTAACAAAAATGGCTCTGCCTCAGCATGAGTTGGTTGACTAGCAAGCTAGCAGCCAACGCTGGTCTTCCGTCAGAGCCATTACTATTATCTTGACCACGTGCTTTTATCAATATCATCGAGTGATCCTCCTTGTCTCTTCGTTCTCATCGTCATAACTACCTTCGAATAATTATTTATTCTAAGCGTCATACAAGTTAGTTAGGGTGTTCGCTGAATCAACTAGGTAGGTATTTAACTACTTTGAAATTTATAGATACCTACATATTTACTCAAATATTTATTTTATACTGATCCCTTGGAGACAGGATCGATTAGGAACAAAATTATAGATATAAGGGATCGATCAGGACACGGATCAGACATCTGGAACTACTGATTTTATATGTACCTAGGTATTTTGTGTAGGTACCTAGGTATCTAGTTTCCCGTTATCTATGCCTACTTACTAGGTGTCTAGTCACTTTGGTCGAAGGTGTCTAGTGGATGTAAGTAGGTACTTAAGTAGGTATTAGTGGAGGTAGGTACTTACCTAGATAACGTGATACCAAATATGTGCAGAAAGCTAGATTATGGGACATACATAATTGAATTACAGGATGAATGAATGGTCCTGTGAGGATGGAACTTGTATTGACATCAAGTTAAAATGCAACGGTGCGCTGGACTGTCCTGATCGCAGCGACGAGGAGTTCGTACTCTGCAGGAAAACATTGTAAGGAATCCTCAATAATTAAAAATTGGGTAAATAAGTAGGTACCTATGTCTCATAACACATTGCATGTTTCTTCCAACACCTTATTTTCTCCTTTGGCCTGTTACCGGGGCAAGCCACCACCGGTCCAAAAGGGTTGAAGATTGCTCTTGAAGACCTCTGTAGCGCATCGGGCGAGTAGCCGACTGAGATGCGACAGGTTGCGAGTTCGATTCCCGCTGCGGGACATATGTAACTTCCGTAGCATAACTTCCGAACCGTTAATCCGATCTTCATGAAATTTGATTTGGGGAGTATTGGTACAATTTGTTGGTAAGGTCATGAGCTATATCAGTCGGGGGGTTGTTGAGATATTGGGGTCCAGAAGGGCTACAATTTTTTTTTTGAGAATATCAGGTCAAATGGGGTGTCATATGAAAGCCCCTCGCTTCGACATTTAAAAACTATTTTTAGAATTTGTTTACTTAAGTAGGTATGTAGTTTTTGAGATATTAGGGTAAATCGAAAATGTAAAAAAACAAAACCTCTAGGGTAATTCCACTACAACGCTGAAATTTGGTATGTTTGTAGCTTTTATGACACAAATACTGGAAAAAGTCTAAAATTGAAGAATTTCGAAACTTGTACTCTATAAAACAATAACCATTGTTGTTGACCTCACGTTTCTAGGAATTTAAACGACGTTGTAAATCTAACTTTTGGAAACACATAATGTAGGATGTATATTTTTTGGAAATAAATAAGATAACCTATCTAAATCGCGTGTGTTGGCGAGGTCTCAGTTCGGGGCAAACCACTAGTAGTAGACTGGTGGCCGTGTTTTTGATAAGCACACGGTTTCACAGCTTTTACCTATAGTAGTATTAAAGTTTTTTTGTGAAAGAGTTCGTCCGGGGAAGTTCTACCACCATACCTATTTCTGCCGCAAAGCAGTAGTGCTCGCATTGCTGTGTTCCGGATTGATGGATAAGGGTGCCGGTGAAATTACAGGCACATAAGACTTTTCATCTTTGTCTCAGGGTGGCGGGCACAGTGCAATGCCACATAGGGTGCGTCCTGGGTGGACGTGCCCTATGAGGTAATGCACTGTTCATAGGCAGAGGCTGGTGGCCCATCTGCTTGATCCGCCATAACAAGTACTTAGTAGGTAAAAATTTTTTTGAAAATATATGTTATTATAAGTTTTTTTCAACGTTTTTTACAGTTGCGAGAGGCCTAAATATTTCAAATGTGCTTATGGCGCTTGTGTGCCTGAGGATGCACTTTGCAACGGTGTGAGAGACTGTGCAGATAATTCCGACGAGTTTATTGCACAGTGCCGGAATGAAACTTCTTATATATAGTGAGTAAATCGTAACAACTAAAGAACTATTTATCTCTATTTTATTAAATAAATATGGTGATGGACCAGCACGTATAAATAATACCTACCATTGCGTGAGAGTGGGCCGCTCGCGATCGCGATCCTATAGGTACCTACTTTAATAAATAAATCAAATAAATAAATAATGCTGGACAGTTCAAACCACATTATCTAGCCCCAAGCTAAGCAGAGCTTGTGTTATGGGTACTAGATAACTGATATACTTAATATAATACATTACATAGATAGATATTATTTATTATACATAGAAAATACCCATAACACCCTGAACAAATATCTGCAGATCACACAAATATTTGTCCCGAGGCGAGAATCGAACCCGCAACCGCCTGCGCCGCAGGCGAACCTCCGCTCCGTCCGCCGCGCCGCGCCACAGAGGTCGTCATCACAGAGGTCACTTGCCCTTTGACCGTGCCCTGCTGTCAATGGCATTGAGCAACACGTGTGCCCGATTGGGCGTTGCACGTGTTGCTCAGTGTTGCATAATACCCGATTGGGTACCATTTTTTCGAGCACATCGGTTATGACTTGACGGTGACTCTTGACGACTTGACTATAAACAATATAAATAAATAAAAAATGCTGGACATGTTTACACAACATTCTCTAGCCCCAAGCTAAGCCAGAGCTTGTGTTATGTGTACTAGGATAACTGTTATACTTAATACAATATTTTACATAGATAGATATTTTTTATTATGCATAGAAAACACCCAGAACACCCTGAACAAATATCTGCAGATCGCACAAATATTTGTTCCGAGGCGGGAATCGTTCCCGCAACCTCCTGCGTCGCAGGCGAATCATCGCCAGCCGCGCCACAGAGGTCGTCAAATATAATTAAGTACCTGTACCTATACTTATAATGCGCGTCATATAAAAATAACGCTGGCGGTCAAGCTTCTTCAGGCGTTCCAGCGTTCTTTTGAAGAGATTACTTACTTTTCTACTTATTTAAGAGATGTATACCTATGCATTGAATGAGTGCCTACCTAGTTTACTACAAATAATGTACAATTATAGTACGCGTCATGTAAAAAGAACGCTGGAACGCCTGTAGAAGCTTGACCGCCAGCGTTCTTTTTACATGACGCGCACTATACTTAGTTATCACTTGAAATTGGCGAAATCATTAGGAGCACTCCACAGAAGTCATTATAAAAAAATCGAAAGAATATAAGTAGCCCTTCAAATGGCCCGCATCGACCGACGCTCGTCATTTGCTATTATCTTGGCGCGGGTAAGCGGCGTTCACCGGCTCTGAACTGGGCCCCAACAGACTGGACATAGAGAACAGTGAGCGAGCGAGCCTAATGCAAGCGTGGCCCGGTCAAATATTTATTCTGTGGCCCGGTAGCTACCTACTGCCGGTATATGTATTTTTTCGGAGGTTTTATTACGAGCCGTTATTTTCTAGCTACTGAAGGTACTGATGTTATTTATCTTTCCAGCTGCATGAATGAATACTATCCAGAACATGAAGCGAAGCAAAAACGCGAGGAGTGCTTTCGTAAAGCGAGCACTTGCAAGAATGGCCAGAGGCTTGGAGACACACTGAAGTGCAATGGCAAAGTGGACTGCGAGGACGGCTCCGACGAGACGGTGGAGGCTTGCTCGGATTTTTGGATGTATGTTGTTTTACACACGTTTCTTTAATTACACGCTTTTATTTAACTTGCAATGTTTGTATTTCTGACCACAGAATAAATAATAGGTGGTCTAACGTATAATTCTAATAACTCCAAGATGATTGAATTAGTATTGTAAAAATTATGTGACTTATATTTTTATTCCGAGTCTATATATCCTTCGACCAAAGTAAAAAGTATGGACGGGCCCCATTTTACCCATACAAAACGTCCGTGAAAAATAAGACAATTCTGGTGTAAGGTACGGTCAACAAATAAACTATCTAGGTATCTATCTACGTATCTATCCAGCCCCGGTAACGCCACTTCTGAGTAAGGGCCTCTTATCTATAGCGCCACTCCTGGCGGTCTTGTAAATAAACTAGGTGAAATAAAAATATTTAACCTGTATAAAACTGTATTTTTTGAATACTTAAACTTATGTACGCTTTAGAAAAGCACAGGAAGGCATTGTATCACCAAGGTATCCAAATTAGTATTTTTCAGCATAGTTGTCACTTGTTGCCGTGACATAGACTGACTGAAGCGTAGTGTGTGCGTTCACTTTCTATAGGAGCTTCAAAACTATCGTTCCCTAAAGCCCCGTCCATACTTTTTACTTTGGTCGAAGCCTATATCTACTTAATTACATGCATGTATGACTTACAGACCCAACTGCCTAGGAAAGAAATTTAAATGTAAATATGGTGGCTGCTTGGACCATTCACAAGCTTGTAATGGAGTAAGTAAATTCTCAAGCAGATACACCTCTGTGACTAACCGGACTAACCGGGCGAGTAGCCGTCTGGGTGTTATGGTACTATGGCACTCTACCCACGACTAATAGCATAGTATTATTTTATCTGTGCCGCGATACAGGGAATCCTAGTGAGAGATCAGGAGGGCGATTCTCGGATTGTAGACATTGATGTCGAATAGAGATATGTCGAAACAAGATGGCGAATGATGAATAAAATCTCGATATTACAATTACTACAATCCGAGAATCGCCCTCCAGGACTGTTTATGTGACTGTTGGGTGTTATGTTATGTTAAAAAAAAAACAACACGGGTCTAGGAATAAATAGGATTAGCGACAAATGGCGTTGCTGATGTGTTGGCCCGGCCGGCAATGAGGGCAGTTTTTTTTTTAAGAACAAAATATTTTGTTATTATTAAAGTTATGAACTCAGAACTGTAGAGCTTTTTTGTGAAAGAGTTCGTCCGGGGAAGTACTACCACCATACCTATTTCTGCCGCAAAGCAATAGTGCTCGCATTGCTGTGTTCCGGTTTGAAGGGTAGGTATGGGTGCCGGTGAAATTATAGGCACATGAGACTTGCTATCTTTATGTCTCAGGGTGACGGGCGCAGTGCAATGCCACATAGGGCGCGTACTTGGTTGACGTGACCTATGAGATAATGCACTGTTCATAGCCAGAGGGTAGGGTACCATTTAACATCAGGTGGGCCATCTGCATATTCAGTCATATGAAGTTGCATAAAAAAAAATAGACAAATCTTTGCTGTGGTGCATCCGGTCTAAGAACAGAACCCTCCGTTTCCTCCCGTGGATGTCGTAAAAACAGAATAAGGGATAACACCAGGGTATGGGCAGCAGCATCCACCTGAGTACCTACAACGCTCAGTACTGCGATCACCAATTCGCCTTCCAAGCCAAGCATTGGTAATTATGGTAAATCCCCAATTGCATTAAGCGTGGCCTCGTCCAGCAGTGGACGCGGACGTAAAGACTGATGATCTGTGAGAATGATGATGACTGATTCACTTTACAGATAAAGGACTGTGCCGACGGTTCAGATGAGCTGGATGGAGTGTGTTACGAGTAAATATTTATTTCATCTTAATAGTGCGGATGAGCAATCCACTTTGCATTTCTTCAACAAAGGAAGCCGCAATGTTCTTAGAGCAGTTATACGGCATGCGACCTAGGGTTACCTTCGTGTTCTGAGCTGCCCCTTCATTGCGTAATTCCAAACCTACTGTCAGAGCACTCAAATCGAACACCAGTGTTCATGCCAGACTACCATCTCGAGGAATTGCCGAAGGTTTTTTTGGATTTCCAGTGACGTCAGACTGAGCTTTGGTTTTGGAACGAATGACACTGGGCTTGAAACTGGCTCATAGTGGGACGTGAGAAATTTGCCGCTGTCAAGTAGTTACACAATACGAAACTGACAGAAAAGTGTCCAGACTGGGCTATAAATGTTAAATTTGAAGTTTTACCGATGTTCAGTGGAGTTCAATGGAATTGCGCAATTACCCCACTGATTTTGATTGAATTCATGTCATAAGCCCAGTATCATCTTTCATATATATTTTTTATTGCGCACGCTCTCATAGATTTCCTGTGACAAAAGATTTAAAAAAAAAATTTTGCCTGTCTATTGATTTTTCTTTCTATAGGTAGTGTATGCAGATATGATGTTCAGAGTCCTCTTCCAGAGGATCGATCTTCTTCTCAGAGGCTTCCTTTGATGGAAAATGCAAGGTTTCCTTGAAATCTTCCCCACTTTATGTAGTAATTGAACTTTAATAAGTACTACCTACTTTAATATACTTTTTTATGTCTTTTCGTCACCACACCATTTTTTGTGCTACTTTTGACTTCCATACTTCGAGGGTAAACTCGTCACTACTAACATTTTCTCAGACTTATAACAAACAATAACATTGTTTAAAAAGGTCTTGTTGTTCAAACGTTCTGGGTTATAGATAATTAAAACTAAGCTATCTACTTATCATAAAATAGTAGCAAATGCATAATATATTTCAAATAATACAGTGTGAGTCTTCATAATGTGCACAAACTAAAAAGTCGGTAGCTTTGGTTAACTTTATGGACGGAAAAAAATTACCAAAAAAGTCTATCATTTTTTTATTTTTTTTTATGACGCTTTTTAAATTTTTGTTTGCAACAATGGCCTCCATTTAAACAAAACGGTGTAACTTTTAAACTAAACGATCAATTTCAATGAAGCAAACTGATTAATGATTGGAAATAACAGAAGCTGCTCGTAAAATAAAAATTTAGAGGAAAAACAGCGTTTTTAACAAAAATCTGCTTAATTTTCAATAATGTTTCCTGTAATTGTAAATTTTTGCAATAAAACCCCTACTTTACTCACATTTTTCATTAATTTACATTATTTTAAATCGTATTGTCTATCTGATAGTAGATATTACATGTTTATAACTCAATCACAACATTTCTTATCAACTGTTAGAGAAATGCACACCAGACGCGCCAGTCATTATTTTTCTAAGGAGGTTTAATTTAGGGTGATAAAAACAAAAAAAGAAGTCAATAAAAAAACATTTATTCCACGTAAAAGCTAGTGCATAAGGTTCTCAAAATGTCCACCTATTTTTTGCAAGCACATAGTCGCGCGAAGCACTATTTGCTGAGCAACTGGTGAGCAAGGCCTTTCTTTAACAGTTGATAATAAATGTTGTGATTTAGTTATAAACTTGGGATTTTTACTATCAGATAGATAATACAATGCAGAATAATTTAAAGTAATAAAAAATGTAGGTAAAGTGGGGCTTTTATTCCAAAATGTAAAATTACTGGAAAAATTATTGAAAATTAAGCTGATTCTTGTGAAAAAACATCTTAATTTACAATTGAGGGCTGTTTTTCCTATAAATTTTTATTTTCTCAGCAACTTCTTTTATTTTAAATCATTAATCAGTTTGTTTCATTGAAATATATTGTTTAGTTTAAAAGTTACACCGTTTTGTTTAGATGGAGGCCATTGTAGCAAACAAAATTTTAAAAAGCGTCTTAAAATATTAAAATAACATGATATTTTTTTTGTAATTTTTCTTTCGATAAAAATGACCAAAGTTACCGACATTTTTATTTGTGCACATTATGAAGACTCACCTCACACTGTATCTTATATGTCTATTTGTAAAAGAGATCCTTACTTAGCCCTGTTTAACCCGTGATTTGATTCTTATCAAAAGAACCGATTAATTAAACTCTCCCTAATGCCACAGATTACTTAATAGTTACTACGTAACTAAAGCTATAAATTATTGACCTAGGATTTCTTACCAACTCATAAAATATTATTGATTAAAACAGAGGTAAATGTGTGCTGCCGGATTATCCGAAGAATGGGAATTACGAAGTCCTAGAAATGAATAACACGTCCCCTAGACAGGTTTTAGACTCTGCCATTCTTATCTATTCCTGTCATAAAGGGTACAAACTTCATGGGACACGTTACGTGAATTGCCTGAGAGGATCTTGGGCATATAACCCACCTCAATGTCTTTGTAAGTATGCATTTTTCTAAGAAACTCTTAAGATCCTCTAGTAACAAAGGTTGCTGGATATTAAATTGTACTATTAATTACCTACCAATTAATATAAATAAATAAATAAATAAAGATAAAGATAAAGATATATTTATTTGCTGGAACATAATGTCATATAGGTCTTAAAAATAAGTATGTAAGTTCCAATTATGTTCTACCTTATCTAGCATGCAAATTACAAAAATACAAAAGAATGTCGGAATAATGCTGGATAGTTCACTCAACATTATCTAGCCGCTACGCAGAGCTTGTGTTATGGGTACTATAGATAACTGCTATACTTAATACAATATATTGCATACATAGGTACATCGACGTAAATAAAATGAATGGACGGGCCTTAGGGAACGATAGTTTTGAAGCTTCTAAACAGACCTAGCTAGTATACTTCGCTTCAGTCAGTCTTTGTCACGGCAACGAGTGACAGCTATGCTGAAAAATACCAAAATTAGATACCTTGGTGATACAATGCCTTCCTGTGCTTTTCTGCAAGTGCAAACAACACAAGAAATACAAATAAAGCTTCAGGCATCGCATTTAATTCGTAAGTAAAGGTTTTGTAATATAATTTTCATCAATTGATAAAAAACTTATAAATCGTCGTGTGGTAGGAAAACTACATAAGTAACACATTTTGCGAAATCGACTTTATTGCATGGTTATGATGGCCCATACATGTCGATGGACACGTCTTGCACTAGAGGACGAGCGACAAGGAGGACTACGCCCCAGGACATTATCTCAATGTTCCCCACTCTGAATGAAAGTTAACAGACACAAGTTTATACTCGTAGATAGTTTTAATTTTAGTCGACATACCTTTTTCTTTTTGATACTTAGAATTATTATGTTCCACAATTTTTTTTCATTTTGTTGATTTTATAAGCATTAGTCGTATGATAAGTTTGTTATGTCACTTACTTTGAATTTATAAGTCTGCTAAAATAATGTAGGTGTTTCAGTAGTTTTCTAATATTCAGTCTTGATAAAAAGAAATGATTATAAGTTGGTTTTATTTTAAAATGTATTTTAATATTATATAAATCTATACCCATGGATAGGATTGTCATATTCAAATAAGTAAATAATAGATCATTTCAATTATTCAAAACTTTGGCGAGGGAAAAATACATAGTCGTTTTTTTATTTTTTTCTCTTAATCAAAAGAACTAAAATGTATTATCATTAAATTCGAAAATAGATACAGTACCAATCTATAACATATCAAAACACGGACTGAAAAATTAGTTACGATAAAAAAGCTATTGCCATTTTTGACGCAATAAAACAGTAAATCGCGTTTTTCTCGCGATGTTGGTTTTGTTGTTGTTATTACTTATTTCGTTTTCCAACTACAGCGACGAAATATTTGACAAGACTTCACGCATGACGGATGGTCCGGTACAGACTGCAAAAAAATCTGATGCCTAAGGGGTATCGTATTGATTTAGAATTTTAATTTGCATTATTTACGTCAAAACATTGCTAAGCACGTCGCTTTAGGTAATTGCATATAATATGTAATGGCATGTTAATTAACCTTATAGCTTTCCAAAAAAAATCTAAGGTAAACAAAAATGGATAGAAGTCATAAGACGAGCAAGAACAGACGACTTTTGGAAGTGGAATACATTTTCCCGTATTTGCTCTGATCATTTTCTACACAATGAATTCTATACGCCAAAAAACGGTTAGTAGTAGTAGAGCTTTTTTGTAAAAGAGTTCGTCCGGGGAAGTACTACCACCATACCTGTTTCTGCCGCAAAGCAGTAGTGCTCGCATTGCTGTGTTCCGGTTTGAAGGGTAAGGGTGCCGATGAAATTACGGCCACATGGGACTTTTCATCTTTATGTTTCAGGGTGGCGGGCGCAGTGGAATGCCACATAGGGCGCGTCCTAGGTGGACGTGACCTGAGGTAATGCACTGTTCATAGGCAGAGGGTACCACTTAACATCAGGTGGGCCATCTTCTTGATCTGTCATTCCAAGTAGTATAAACAAACTCATTGTGCAAATTTCTTAAAACTGCACTCTGCAGTTTCTTAAATACTGGAATTTTTATACATTTATGTTTCCGTACGATTTTTATGATATTTTCTTAGTTTATTGAGTGATGAAAAATATATTTTTTACAAATTGATTGAGCTGAAGACCTTAGGTGGACTTGCTTTTCTATTGATTTATATTGTGTATGTTTGAGAGCTGAAAAATAGATACGTAACTACATAAAACAGAAGGGAACCATGTATTTTTGTAAAAGTTTCATTCAATAATTTCATTTTTTTCGGCGATTTTTTGTACTATAAACCTACTGAAATAACTTTAGAAAACACATTGCATCTGTTAAAGTACCGTAAAAATACAGTTTTTAAGAAGTTCAATAATTTAATTTCACCTAGTTTATTTACAAGACCGCCAGGAGTGGCGCTATAGAGAAGAGGCCTTTACTCAGCAGTGGCTGGATAGATAGATAGATAGATAGATAGTTTATTTGTTGACCGTACCCTAAATCCGAATTGTCTTATTTTTCACGGACGTTTTGTATGGGTAAGGCCAGTCCATTTATTTTACTTTGGTCGAAGCATAGGTAGATATTTTTTATTATACATAGAAAATTAACACCCTGGACAAATATCTGCAGATCGTACCATATATTTGTTCCGAGGCGCGAATCGAACCCGCAACCACAGAATAAATATTAGTACACACTACGTCGCAGGCAAACCTTCGCCCGCCGCTCCAAAGAGGTCGTCAAGGTAGGTCAATATGGGTTAGGGTTCTTTAGTCGTTGGAAAAATTCGTCACCGAAAAAATTTAGGGTAAATTCGTCATCGGTTGCTTTTGTACAGTCAGCTCGGTAACACTATGATACGCGGACATCAGAACGAATGGAAAATCTCCAATAAATACCCTCTAAATTAAAAATCTCGAATGGAAAATCTCGTAGGTAGGTCCTGCTCACAATTATATTCGTTACAGCTCAATGCCCTCTTATAAAGGATCCTAGCGTAGTTTACTGGTGCTGGTCGAAAGGCCCTCTTTCCTTGGTAGCAGAACATGAGTGCGGAAGTCTGGTCCCAGACGGTGCGATTGTTCGCCCTGAGTGTAGCAAGTCAATCTACCACTATACTGATGGAGTAATACCGTTCATGCACTGTGTGGATGGAAGATGGAATCGCCAAGTGGTCACTTGCTCTATACGTGAGTCATCAACAAAAACATTATCAATGTAAAAATGATGTCAAGTCTCGCAACTACCTACCTATCTATCTATTCAGCCGGTAACACCCACTGCTGAATAAAGGCCTCTTCTATAGAACGCCACTCCTGGCGGTCATGTGCCAGCCGGATCCACCGCTCTCCTACTGCCTGCACAATATCGTCTGACCATCGGGCAGGTGGTCTGCCTCGAGGCCGCCGCATATTTCTCGGCCTCCATTCGGTGACTGCTTTGGTCCATCGGTAATCCTCTCGCCTTGCCAAGTAGGTACCTACCTACCTACGTACCGGATGAAAAGTTCTGAGATCTACCAAGTAGAGGTACTATTATTTATTCTGTGGTAGTAGAGAGTACCAAGTCAGGCATTCTCATAGAACCTTCTATATTCAATCATTTAAAATTTTAAAATCAAGTAAAACATGTAAACTTTTATTACCTGGCTATCACGCATCATGGCTGTAGTAAACGTCATACAAACATCGTAAAGCTAGGTTCATATTGCTGTGTCGGGGTGTGTCGTGGCGCGCTAGAACGCAATCGGTTACGTTTATTACCTATGACTAGATTCACGTTAGTAGGTTGATTGTGTTGTGTTGTGGCGCATGAACTGCCGATTGCGTTCTGGCGCGCCACGACACACCCCGACACAGCAATATGAACCTAGCTTAACTTTGACATAAAGTAGTGTGATTTTGTTTTTAAGAATGTGGGCTCGTAACAATGGAAGGCGACCAACTCATTATAAACGGGACATCGGCTAAAAGAGGCGACCTACCGTGGCACGCCGCTATATATGACAAAACAAAATCGCCTTATGAGCAGATATGTGGAGGGTCACTTATCAGTAAAACCCTGGTTATATCAGGTAAGCAGTCGTTAGATACTGGTTCATTAGTCTTAGCACTCCCTCTGGCTGATCTCATGAACGACTATAATTATTTTATTTCCATATTAGGTATTACTCCTCCCCCCTGATTTTTATTGATTATTCCAGCCGCCCATTGCTTCTGGACTGACTTGGAAAAGCAGCTGCCTGCGAGAAACTTCGCCGCGGTGCTAGGCAAGCTTTACCGGCCATGGAACGACCCCAATGAAGTCGATGTACAGAAATCTGACGTTCGTAGTAATATAAGCCGATCGTCCACCGCCAGCTAAACTAATTAAGTTAAGTTTAGCTCGCATAATTTTTCATACATGTTAGCTTAGCTGCAGCTAAGCTAGTTAGCATAATAAGCATAGTTTGCGGAGGACGCACATGTATGAAAAACTGGCTCAACTATGCGAGCTAAACTAAACTAATTTAATTTAGCTGGCGGTGGACGATTACCTTTATTCTTGAGTAATAATTATAATATCTGATGCGAAAGAGCATCGCTTGATTTTTCGAAATAAAAAAAAGTTAAACGGTAAAAGACCCATCCAAAAACTAACCTCGCAAAACACTGCTAATTTTTTTTTGAAAAAGTCGTTTAAAAAAAATTACACGCAAAAAGTGTTCACATATCCAAAAACCGACCTTGCAGGTCATTGCCTAACCTAAATTTGGAAAAACGCGTTTCCCTCGGGAAAACAATTTTTCCCAGAGGTGGGACCCAGCTAGATCGATTTTTCGCCCCCAAAAACCTCCAGAAAGTCAAGAAACCCTCACATATTTTTTTGTTATTCTAAGAGTTTTTGAATAGGTAAGTAAATTAAATGAAAACCGAGTATTCCTCCTCTCGGCCTTTATCTCGGAAAACCATAAATTTTGCAGAAAAAAAAAGCGCCCGGCCAAGTACGAGTCGGACTCGCCCATGAAGGGTTCCGTAGCAGCAAGTAACATAATATAAAAGTTCTTGGATGGTTTACGATTTATGACGTATTCAAAAAAAACTACATATACTAGATCTCGTTTAAACCAATTTTCAGTGGAAGTTTACATGGTATTGTACATCATATACATTTTTTAGTTTTATCATTCTCTTATTTTAGAAGTTACAGGGGACACTCCTGGGAGGACACACATTTTACCACTTTGGAAGTGTCTCTTGCGCAAACTATTCAGGTTAGAAAAAAATTATAGTGGAAAGCTCAATATCATTTTTGAAGACCTATTCACAGACACCCCACAAGGATGGGTTTAACTAAAAAAAAATATATGAGGAACGCCAAAAATTTATTGGTTTTTTAAATTTTGTGTGAAAATCTGAATGCGGTTCACAGAATACATCTACTTACCAAGTTTCAACAGCATAGCTCTTATAGTTAGTTTCGGAAAAAAGTGGCTGTGACATACACGGACAGACAGACAGACAGACAGACATGACGAATCTATAAGGGTTCCGTATTTTGCCATTTGGCTACGAAACCCTAAAAACGGAATACGTTGTTTCAAACCTAACTTCAAAATTCCCATGAAAAATGTAAAAAAATCGTGGAAATAAAATTCACCGAGGATTCAATTGGAATGGTTACCAATATACTGTGGTAGTCAGATAACGATCTTGTGAGCATTACTTGTACCTACGGAACAGGCTCAACGAGAGTCTGAATATCGGGATAGGAGAGGGGGAGGGAGAACTGCTTTTACCCCAACAACGCACGACCGAAGCCGCGGATAAAAGGCTATAGTTTCCAAATAAATATAATTAGGTACAGTTTTTTATTCCTAGCTACTCTTTTTTGCTCCGTTGGTTGTGTTAAAACGCTTATAAACTTACAATATGGTTCAGGTCCGGGAGATAAAACTTCCCCCTCGCTTCAGAGGCGCAGCATCGAGCTTCCAGGAGGACCTAGCGCTGTTGGTCCTGGGCACACCCGTGGAGTACCGCTCGTATGTGCTCCCCGTGTGCGTCGACTTCAACATCAACTTCGATAAGAAGCAGCTGTCTGTTGGAAATACGGGAAAGGTACCTTGCATGCAACCTAATCAAAAGCCGGCTGTACACATTGGGCCAACGTGTTGGGCCAACATGTCGGGCCAAAATGATTCATGCCCAAGGTTCTTCTTCTTTCGTGTCGATGTCTCAAAGCCATTTTGACCAATAGGTTGCCACACCCACGGCATTGTCAGAGCAGGTCATTAAATCCTCCATCGTGCAAGAGTCAGGGCAGGATGGGCATGCAAGGACATGTGGCATGGTTTGGGACTTGGCACCACAGTCGCATTGCGTCGCGGAGGCTGCAATCATACCCCACTTACTGAGATTGCACCTGCAGCGGCCGACTTGAGTGCGCAATCTGTTAAGAGTCTTCCACACTGGCCAGGGTAGTTGGTGACCAGGGGGTAATTCCTCTGCAGGTGTTATATAGCCAGGTGGAGGGGCTTTTTTTAACGTCCATAGGTCTAGACGAGCATCACTTGCATTAGTTGCATTACTTGAGGTGGCTGAAGTGGAGCGTAAAAAACCTTTACGGCTTATTAAGCGCTTTTTTGGTGGAACAGCGCCATAAAGAGAATGTCGGTCATCAGATTCTTGTTTTTCTTTTTCTGTTCCACAAGTAATTTCTCGACGGACGTCAGGTGGCGCTATACCCGCTGCAGGGTAGAGCTTGTTTAATGGCGTCGGCTTTAGACACCCGGTTATTATTCGGCAGGTCTCGTTAAGGGCAACGTCTACCTCTCGGGCGTGGCACGAACGATGCCACACTGGGCATGCGTACTCGCCAGCAGAGAAGCTAAGGGAGAGACCTGTAGTCCGAAGGACTGATGGTGATGCACCCCAGGATGTAGTGGTGAGCCGACGGAGGACTTATTTCGAGAGCTGACTTTGGCTTTTGTTTTCTGGCAGTGGCTTTTGAAAGTAAGTGTTCTGTCCAGAGTGACTCCAAGGTATACTGGGTTTGGACAGTGTTTTATGGCCATGCCACGCCATTTCAGCTGAAGTGGACGGTTGGCTTGATGGTTCCGCAAATGGAAGACGCAGGACTGCGTCTTTGTAGGGTTTGGCCTCAGGGCGTTGACTTCATAGTATTTGCCTAAGTCTTCCAAAGCGTGCGTCAGATGTTTTTCAGCTTCATCAAAGGTATCTGTTTGCGTAGCCAAAGCCAGGTCATCTGCATACAAAAATCTCTGTGTGTTAGGAGGACAGGGCTGGTCGTTTGTATATATATTAAATAGCATCGGAGCTAGTACACTTCCTTGCGGTAGTCCATTTTTTTGGCGTCGCTATCTACTTTTGTCTGTATGGAGGTGAACTTGGAAGCGCCGGTTTCGAAGAATCTTTCCTACAATTTGTACCAACCTGAAATCATTTGTCATTTGGTGCAACTTATGGAGAAGCCTTTTAATGTTAACAGTGTCGTACGCTGCTGTTAAATCTACTAGGACAACTCCAGTAATCTTTTTAACTTCGTATCCCGATTCTATGTGTTCAGTAAGGTTCAAAATCTGCCCTGCACATGATTTACCAGGCCTGAAACCTGCCTGATGAGGAATTAGACTAGGCTCAATAAGTGGTGTAAGACGGTTTAATAACATCCTTTCAAAGAGTTTGAACGTGTGACAGAGAAGCGAGATTGGGCGGTAACTTTTGGGGTCTTCTGCAGGTTTCCCAGGTTTAAGTAGGGCAATGACTTTAGCCCGTCTCCACATTTTGGGTATTTGCGTGGTGTTAAGACATGAGTTGAAGAGGGCCAAGAGCCAAGATACTGCTACTGGGCCAAGGTTTTTTAGTTGTTCCACTGTAAGGTCATCGACCCCAGCAGCTTTACCGTTTTTAAGTTTCTTGATGGACAGGATTATGTCAGCTAGCGTAAACGGTTGGCATATTTTTGAAGAATTTCCAGGAATAGTTTCATTTTTGGGACCTTTGGGAGCTTTTGTTTAGCTTTCCCATTGAGGAGTAGTTGGTGGGCTACTTTGTTAGCGGTAACTTTCCCAGGATTCATTGGTGGAGGGGGATCCCCCGTAAGTTTCCTCAGAGTGGACCAAGCTTTTTTGCTGTTATGAGTCATGTCAATTTCAGTAACAGTTTTTATCCATTGCTCTTTACGGGTTTCCTTCAGCATTGTCATTAGTTTTTGGCCGGCGGTAATGGTGTTTTCAGCAAACGGATCGTTTTCATACAAAGATTCGTAGTCTGCAAGCAATTGAGCTGAATCTTGCTTAAGGCCCGGGATGTAATTCGAACGACAACCCCTAGGAATAACCTTTCGAGATACAGTCCATATGATGTCGATGAATTTCTCATAGTTCTGTGGTATAGGTTCTAGGTTAAGTGCTACGGTGAAGGTTAAGGGTCTACTCTATCAGAGAACTGCTCCCAGTCCGCTTTTGCAAAATTGAAACGACGTCTAAATGGGACAGTTGTTGGCTTCACTGCTGCTTGCACGTGACAGGAAATCTGTCTATGTTGGGTGTTTGGAATTGTTGCGCATATCGTTTTCAAGCACAGTGATTTTAAGTTCTCCGATACAAATATTAGATCCGGGTTATAGCCTCGCTTCCAGCGGCAGCTATTAAAGGAAGGGGGTAGTTTAGCATCATGAATCAAAAACAGGTCCTCTGCTTCCGCCCACTCTTCAACGGCATTGCCATCTGGGTTAGTTTGACGATAGCCCCAGATGGAGTTGTGGCTGTTACCTAGGATTATTTTGAATTCACGGTCGTCAAAGTTCTGAGTTTTCCAAAACTTGAATGGTTGTGTTGGAGGCTTGTAGACTGAAGTAATAGTACATTTACCGGTATCTAGTGTAAGGATTTCTATAGAGTCTTCTGAGCTGGTACACACAGAGACAGTTGATACTCCGGGCTTAACAAAGATGGCACTTCCATGTTTCGGATGAGGTATCTCGGCGACTAATGTTAGGCCAGGAATTTGCGGCCGGGGTTGGTCATGTCCGCGGTGCGTTTCTTGTAGGCACAGGATATCACAGTGCGTAGTGAGGCACATATGTGACAGTAATTGTGCTTTGTCTGCCGAGAAGCCCTCGATATTAATGGAGACGACACTAAGGGCAGGGTCTCTTAGTTTGCGCTGGATGGTATTGGCATTAGTAGGGAATGCAGTCAAATGTCGGGTATAGCCCTGAGAAGGGCTGTGTTGAGATTGAGACATCGTGGTGAAAGAATTAGCCAGCCTAGGACACTGCGTTACCGTGCCCTAGCTGTTACCGAGATGCGCCGCGTGGAGGCTTCTTTCCTGCATCCCAAAGTTGCTGCCCATCCCATGCCCAAGGTTGCTGTTTACACATTGGCTTACTGATCATTCTGCATTGGCGCTTCGATGAAAGATGGACTTAGAAGTTCTTGCACCCGCGGCTATTTATTTGTACAGAACGTACAAACACATTACGTACATGTGCACCAAAGTAGAGTGACTAAAATAAATGTCGCAAAAGAGTAACAACGAACTGAACAAGACGCCGCTGAACGCTGTTTGCGGAGCGCGCCAAGATCCTTTGATGTGTGCACAAAAAACCAACCGACACTATTCGGTTGGCCTGTCAATGTTGGCGCCAACTAGACCAATTAGCATACCGCCAAGTAGCTCTCTACACATTGGCCCGGCACGTTGGCCCAACACCTTGGCCCAATGTGTACAGCCGGCTTAAGATTGATAGTTTCTTCATACCGGAATCAAGGTACCTCTGCAAAGCGTGCACCTTATATCACACTGGTTCTTTCATCATCAGCCACCCTCACAAGACTCTTATCGGGCTCATACCTGGTTGACAAACATTGTGCTCGCTTCAATATCAGTTTTTTGTTTAAATACTAACTATGTAGGTAGCTAACTATCATACGGCCCACCTGTTGGTATACCTAAGCGGTTCGGTTACCTTAGCCTATAGACGCCTGTAATACCAAAGGCTTATAAAAATTCCAAAAACCCCTTTTGAAGAACCCCATCCTGTAGTCACTTGGGAAAACATTAGCAGGGAGATCATTCCACAACGAGTGTTCGCAGGAGGAAGTTCCCCTGAAACCGCACAGTCCGGGACCACCCTGGCTCTAAAGTTTGCGGATGAATCCTCTGCCGATGGCGAGCGGTGCGGTGAGAAAAGGTTGCTGTATAGGCATTATCATGTCAAACAATGCCTCGGAACAAAACTCATTAGGTAGGAGTATACAAACTCTGCACTGCACTGTAGAAGTAGGTACACTGCATTTACGAACGATATTGAGCCACCTCTAACCACCGACTTCCTTGTAACCTTAAAAAATGTCATCGGTTCATCGAGTGGAGCTTTCCTATGTCCCATGAAAGCACAGACCGTGTTTTTTTTTTTATAACATTGATAGACCTTTGTTTGGCCACGATCTCACTTGTTGGTAAGTGACGATGTGGCCGAAGATGGAGCACAAAGGTCTAGAAGGCACCTATTCACTCTAGCCTTGAAGAGACCCAGATTATAGTTTTCAGGAAAGACAGACGACGGTAGTGTATTCCACTCCTCCTTAGCAGTTCGCATTATAAAGGTAGAACTGAAACGTTTTGTGCGAATAGAAGGTATACTAATGTGGTGAGGATGGTACTGAGCCGTACCTACGCCTGCTCGTCCTATGGTGAAAAGGAGATGGTGGGATCAGATCGTGCAGTTCCTGGGAGCATTCCCCGAAATGTAACCTATAGAAGATCGCAAAGCATGCAACCTTACGGCGGTGCTCGAGACTCTGGATCTTAGTCTCCGCCATATGTTGCTCACCTATAAGCCTGAAAGTTCTACGTTCGATCGAGTCCAAGGCAGCAAGCTGGTGTTTGGCCGAGCCATCCCAAACATCATCACAACATGTTCGTGGAACAATGTTGCAGGTACCAGGTTGGGGGCTAACTGCACAGGACGGGAAGGCGTCGCCGGTGCTCAAGGTGGCAGAGCTGCCGTTCCTGGACGTAGATCGTTGTTACGCTGACTCACCTCCCTCTTTCTACAAGTTTATCACGGCCGATAAGTTCTGCGCTGGAAGTTCCAACAGTATGTATACATTCCGACAACAGTTTGTAGCTTTTTGAACTAAAATAGGTAATCCCTATCCTAAAATAGGTATAAAATGACAAAGATACGATGTTTGGATGTTTGTTAATTGTTACGTTTTGTTAGTTCCTAGGTAGGTACCTACTCGGAAGTTGAACGATTTTAAAATTGAGTAGGTACTTACCTACTTACTTAATTTATAGATTATGACCTAGTCCTAAGATCTAGTCTCGAGCACCGCCGCAAAGTTGCATGCATTTTTTATATACTTAGGTTACATTTCGGGGAATGCTCCCGGGAACTTCATGATCGGAGGGCCTAGTAGGTACAAGTTTCTAAAAACCCGACTTTTCAGTACTTATTTATTCTGTGACTTCAGTAACAACACATTAAGCTAGCAGCCAGGACAAATCTTAATACCGACGAATCTTATAAACAGTCCCGAGTAATCCTTTAGTCGGCCTTTAAGTCATCCATGGTAGGAGACGGAGGGGTCTATTCTTAGGCCGGACACACCATGATATGAGATGCAGTTTCACACTGGTAGCTCTTGCTCCGGCCTTCCGCAGATCTCCCTAGAATCAGAATAGGTAAAATGCTGACAATAACAATACAGTGAGTTTACCAATAGGTAAACCATGCTATGCTACATGCAACCATGCTAGCCATGGGGCCGTATCGGTTTCGGCCTGTGCGGTGCTTAGCAATAGGGTCCGGTTGGGTACAGAACCATTAAACTATTTGTAGGCACAGAATATATTCGTAGGTATGAATTTTGACGCTCACTCAACACATAAACAGGTCCGGCGCTCTGCAAGGGAGACAGCGGCGGCGGACTGGTGTTTGCATCCTATGACCGCGGCGAGGAGCGGTACTTCCTGCGAGGAGTGGTCTCCACGGCGCCCAACAGCGGTGACCACGCCTGCAACGCGTTCGTGCACACAACCTTCACGCAGATATCCAAGCACCAGGCGTTTATTCTTGAGCATTGGAACTAGATTGACAGTGATTCTGTACAGTGTTCTCTAAATTAAAACCTCTTATTATAATCTACCTACCACATCGTCATCGTGATATAGACGTAGGTACCTACTTACTATAAATTAAGCAGGTAGGTACATACGTGCCTACCTACGATCTAAATCAATGCATAGAATAGATTTATGTACTTACTATTAAATTATTAGCCATGTGCGTCGTGTGTATATTTAATAAGTTTCCTTATGATAGGTGATTTAATAACCTACCTCTCTTTTATGTGCACTTTTTTATCTCAAGTTTATGTAATTTATGAAAATATATATCAGTAATAGGTTGTATATGAATAGGTATAGATAGAGATGTTCTGGAATAGGTACTCGAAAATATGTCAGTATTTAGGTAGGTACCTACTATGCAGCGTAAAAACATCGAGCAACACGGAACGGAGGCCTGCAATGCTCTAAGCGTAAAAACATGCAGCAAGTAGGGCTCAGCGCAATCTAAATGTGAGAAAAATAAAACAAAGTTGGAGGGTTGGAGGACAGAACAAAAACCATGTAAGTACCCACACTTTTAAAAACATCTCCGGTACGGAGGCTGCAATGCTCAAGTTTAAAAAAATACGCCCTCGTCTGGCAACCATGTCAATGTATTGATTTTTTCCTGTAGGTAACACCCTCACATTTCTGGCAACCGTGTCAACATATTGTTTTTTTCCCTGGGAACACCTGTGTTGTATTGTCGTCTTCTGTACAAATGTCATAGTCAATGTGTAAATCATAGAGCAACACGGTACAAACATGTACAAATATGTAACGTGTGTCAAAAGTTAAAAGTGGTTTTCCAAAGAGAGTTAGCATGCCGAAAAAAATGAGATGGAAGAATGGATGAATGGAAGTTTGGAATTCAAATTCAAATTGACACTAGGGATGTTGAAGACTGGAAAAAAAGAGCCAGACAGCACTTGAGTTGCGGAATAATTCATGGTTCGTTCAATTCGCATAAGCAATTCGGATCCAATAACGTAAACAAACACAGTAAAGTTCTTTAAAAAAAAAGAGCTGTAGAGTTGTTTACTAATTTTCGGAGAAACTGATCCAAATCCAATTTTTATTATCTTTGTTTTTTTTATCTTTGTTATCTTTGAGTTTAAGTCGCAAGCAGAAGAAGAGGAATATAGCCCATACATCAATATTACCAGTTTAGCTCATTTATATCTGAATTCAGTTCTATTTCAACAACGTCAGCTCCAACAAAATAGTAATTAACTCTTATTTCATAGAACTCAGCGCTACTTTGTTTGTTTACGTGAATCCGAATAATTGCATATGCAAATTGAACGAAACCTTTAATTATACCACAACTCATGTGGTATAATTAAAGGCAACAATAGGGTCAATTTGAATTTGAATTCCAACTAACATTTTTCAAGCTCATTTTTAGGGTTCTGTAACAAAATTACGGAACCCTTATGGACTTGTCATGTCTGTGTGTCTGTCTGTCTGTCTGTCTGTCTGTCTGTCCATGTATGTCTCAGATACTTTTTTCCGAAACTATAAGAGCTCTGTTGAAACTTGGTAAGTAGATGTATTCTGTAAACCGCATTAAGATTTTCACACAAAAATAGAAAAAATAAAACAAAAAAAAATTGTGGTCCCCCACCTAAAACTTAGACCTATTCTGAACTATTCTGAATCACTCTAAATTACTCTGTTCTGAATAAGTTCTTAGAACTGAAACTCAGAATATTTTCTTTCATCAAACCCATACGTGAATATGGGTTTCTTCAAAAATGATTTTTTTTTATACTACTTGGATGATGGAACAAGCAAGAGGCCCACCTGATGTTAAGCGGTAACCTCTGCCTATGAACAGTGCATTACCTCATAGATCACGTCCACCTAGGACGCAACCTATGTGGCATTGCACTGCGCCTACCACCCTGAGACATAGTGAAAAGTCTCATGTGCCCTAATTTCACCGGCACTCTTACCCTTCAAACCGGAACACAGCAATGCGAGCACTACTGCTTTGCGGCAGAAATAGGTATGGTCGTAGTACTTCCCAGGACGAACTCTTTCACAAAAAAGCTCTACTACTTACTACTAAAGATTGAAGATTGATACTGAGGTTTCTGATATATATTTGCGCGAGGAACACTTCCAAAGTGGTAAAATGTGTGTGTGACCCCCCCTCCCCCCCCGTAACTTCTAAAATAAGAGAAAGTAAAACTGAAAAAAATATATGATGTACATTTCCATGTAAACTTCCAAAGAAAATTGGTTTGAACGAGATCTAGTGTGTTTTTTTTTAATACCTACGTCTTAAATCGTAATCCATCCAAGAACTTTTATATTATGTTACTTGCTGCTACGGAACCCTTCATGGGCGAGTCCGTCTCGCACTTGGCCGCTTTTTTTAATTTTGAATCGTTAACTCTCTTTGAAAAACCAGCATCGGCAACATTGGGATATCGATTTGTATCGTGTTGCTCTTTGTTTAATTTGCACATTGGCAATGAGATTTCTGGATTAGTTATGTGGGAAGGGAACATCTGTTTGTCTGTGGGAAGGAAGACAGATAAAGACAGACCATGGACCTACAAAGTATAATAAGTCCATGAGACAGACGTCGTGCTACAAATATTGATTCTGTGGTACTATGGATGTATCCACCAACTTATCTGTAGAACGGCCAAAACGGAGACTAATGACGCCATTTTGAAAACGTCACTTTGCTGTCAGTGGTTGACGTGGTTGTAGTGTGTGCTGTTTAGCTGAGAGTTAATTCATTTTATCCGAAATTTGCAAATATTTTGTTTAAAATCATGCCGAAAACAATTACAGGTGATGTGCGAGAAATTATTCTTAAAATGAAATCATTCTTTGATGCAGAAAAGGAGAAAGATTCCCCAATAATACCATTTGCTTATGAATACAAACGCATCGCAGCCGCTACAGGTCAGTGTTACCAGATTATCATTAAATAAATTCCCGAAATCGTTGGATGTTTTATATTGTATTATCAAGTTTTATTACTTTTAATGATGAATTATTATTGTTTTAGGTATTGGTCTATCAACAATTTACAAAATTGTTAAAGAAGGTAAAACCGCTGCGGAAACTGGTGCCAAAATAACTACGCCAGGAAAATCGAGAAAAAGGACTTGTGGCAAAATAGAAGTTGACAGTTTCGATCTCGGAGTGATCAGGCAGAAAGTGCATGAATTTTATGCGATTAAAAAGAAATTGCCTACGATCCAAAAATTGCTTACCGTACTGAGAAACGAAATAAACTTCCAAGGTGGCAGAGAAACACTTCGTAAATTGTTGAGAAAAATAGGCTTTCGTTACCAAAAAACACAAAGCAATCGCAAGGTTTTAACCGAACGCAAAAATATTTCTGCGTGGAGAGCAAAACATTTGCAAGAAATGAAAGAAAACGCATTAGCTGCTGATCGTCGACCGGTTGTATACTTGGACGAGACTTATGGCTGCTTTAGACAGGCTTAGTAGCTAAGTACTTAGTACGTGTCACTAATACTAAGTCTCAATGTGTAAACTGTGAGATTAGTACTTAGTATTAGTGTTTGGGAATAGTGCAAGTGAATAGAAATCGATCCTATTTACTAAGCGACAAGTCGATACTTGACCGCGTGTTGTCACTTGCTGACCTTGTACAGCTCAAGTTAGTGACAAGTTGTACCTTTGATGACGTATGTTTTTTGCGATGGCTGCGGATGGGTGGAATTCGGAAACAACTATGAAGTTCATTCAGGAATTGAAATCCTACGAATTTTTACGAAACCAAAAATCTGTTTTATATAAAAATAAACTCGCAAAAGATGCTGCTTATCAGAAAATCGTTGAAGAGATGAATGTTGCTGAATGTTTATTTATTTATTCCAGGAGGAGAAATGGGATTTGTCCAAAACGAATATCGCCAAAAAGACGGATATTTAGATCATTCCTTATTGTCAATTTAGGCAGTGGCTCTGGCACCGATAGTGTCAGTGACTCAGATTTCGAGGAAATAAGTGGAATTTATCCACTCGATCATACATAATATGGTATTAATTCACATTCTTCGGTTTCCTTTGATCATAATTAGGTACTGTGTGAAAAGTTTTTAATAAACAAAAAATAATGTTATAATATAACGATATTTTTATTTTAAATTTGATTTAATTTTGTTATTCCTTATACTATTGTGTCCCACTGCTGGGCAAAGGTCTCCCCCAAATATTTCCAGGCATCCCGGCCTTTGGCAGTTTCCCACCACTCCTTCTCGTGAGCTTCGAGATCGTACCGCCAACGCCTTCTCGGTCGGCCCCGTCGTCGCCTTCCGTCTTCATTGTTATTATTGTTATTTGTTATTACCAAAAAAAATATTAATCATGAATGTATTTCTTAAATATTTTTATTTGATTAAAAAAATGGCTCACAACAGATTATTACGTAAATGTGATGTTTTTTTACTGTAGTTCAAAGCATAAAAGCACTTTGAACAGATTATTACATAAATGTTATGTTTTTAGACTGTAGTTCAAAGCATAAACGCACTTTGTACTTAACATAATATTTGTAACCCAGAAATAATGTGATTTAAAATACATAATACATAGTAACCTATGTATCAGATAACCTGTTACCGAAGCATTTATCTATGTATCAATCCCAAAGAAATTAATAACTAAAAATAAAAATAAACTACAATATCGTCAGGTCCGTGTACAACCATGTTTATACCGATTGCAGCAAAATATTTAATAGGTGGCCACCCTATTCGATGGTGGCGCCATCAAATCATTCTACAGATATGTTGGTGGCACCACTATAATCACTACATTCACTATGATTCACTACATTTTAGTTCAAGAGGATACATTACATTATCATAATATTATGTGAAATTGAGTAAAAAATATTATCTACAAAAATGGCCTTGACGTCGCGGCAGCGGAGTATACACAACAAAAACAACTCAAAACGAGCTAGTTTCAGTAAAGGAAAGCGGAAAGCTAGCGAAGGGTAAAAGATTCTAGTGATTCTGCTCTAATTTTCCGGTCTATTTTATTCTTCTCAAGTTTACTGAGCTTTCTTGGATGCTGCTTTTGTTTCAATGTTGCGCGCTATTCTGTTTGCTTGCGCTTGGCTAAGATCCAGCATCAGTGAGGCCTCAGGTAATTAAGCCGCTGTTTGTGCGTAAAACAATATTATACCTACTTACCCATGTGTTCGTATTGTTTATACTAATTTTAATCTGCTGTTCAAAGATCACAACACTAAATATTTTAAATCCTTGCATTCCTAATACTACAACTAGGTAATTCGTGTCACTGGTTCTTTCTTGGTCACCCTACGTTAGGTCAGAAATCAGCTTATAGTGAAAATTTATTGAGTCTTTTTTCCTCAGAGCCCCCTTATCTACACTCCGACCTGTAGTGGATCTGAAAAGGGCCTGTGGTGACACAACCAATATGGTGAATGGATTCTGTACTTCTTTCATGCATCCTTCTCTTTGCGTCGATATCCTCATTGCTGACGGTTGTGACCTTTATGCAGGACTTTGGTTTACACTGTGTGTCTCCATCGGGGTCTATCCTCTGCGGAGCGGATATGCTTTATTTATTTTATTTATTTATAATAAACAGGCAGCTCTCGGAGCTGATGCGTATATTATATATTATTTATTTGTATTTATTTAAAAACATGGCGTGTATATCTTAGTCCTTATCAGTGCACTTTAAATGTTTGTCAAGTCTATTTTTGAAAGAATTTACTGAGGGGGCACTGATCACTGAGTCTGGTAGCCGGTTCCAAGTGCGTAAAACGCGATTAGGCAATATGTGCATCCTTGGACAATATGTGCTTTCATGCATAATTCTTCATCAATTAGGAAAATACGTAGTAACTAAAATATTGTTCCAATTACATCCCCTATTTTTGATTGCATTTGTTACTAATTTTAACTGAACAAATAACATCCAAATAACATAACAATTGTGTAAGAATAAAAGTAAATCTATGTGGCAAATGAGTATGGATATGTTGTTTTTGCAGAGATATAATAGTGACGAGTGCACCATCGGACCTACGTAAGATTGCGTACCCTGGTGGGGCTGTGGCGCTAGGCTTACTCTTGACAGCCAGATTAGCCGCGGCCTACTGGGGACAGATTGCCGACTGTGATGAGACTTATAACTACTGGGAGCCTCTGCACTATTTAGGTAAGAAGAGTCTATCAGTACATAGACAACCATAAACCTGACATACAGCACTTTATTTTTAATAAAACTGTGATTCATATTATTATATAAGTTCTCATGCGAGTGACTTTGAGGTCTTTGACCCTGTGAATAGACCCCTCGCTCGCGTCTCCTCCCGTGGATATCGTAAAAGCCGACTAAGGGATTACACCAGGGAATGGGCAGCAGCATCCACCTGAGTACTCAATGTATGGTGATTATGGTAAATCCCTGCATTGCGTTATATGGTGGACGCCTCGTCCAGCAGTGGACATAAAGGCTACTGATGAATGCTATTATAATTGTAATGTAGTATTGCCTGTACTTATGTATATGTATGCAGGTAAGATTATTTGTGTCTAGTTTATTCTCAAATATACAACTGAATTAAGAAGCTCTTCAAAGTTTAAACATCCATAAAATTGTTTCAGTGTACGGCAGTGGTCTCCAAACATGGGAGTACAGTCCTGTGTATGCGATCCGTTCGTACGCCTCTCTCTGGCTATTTGCCATTCCTGCCAAGCTGCTGTCTTGCTTCATGGAGCCGGTATCGGTGTTCTATGCACTACGAGCGATCCTGGCCGTGCTGATGGCTTGGGCAGAGCTTATGTTCTACAAGTAAGTTGAAATTAATACTAGAAAGAAAGAAGAAAGAATATATATTTATTTGTATACATAAGCTACACCGAAACACGTATTAAACTAAGAAGAAACAGATATGAAGGTACGAGGTGTAACTCAAGTAACAAAATGGCTCTGCCTCAGCATAAGCAGCTCTGCAGCAGCTGAAACTACTATTCAGTTGTTGTCTAATTTAGCAGGTAATTGTATATTACTGTCGAGGCCTTATAGCTTGCAGAACCGCCAATTGTTGGGAGTTCTTGCGAGTAAAGGTGGTGGGGTTGTAGTGGTTTTAACCTATAGGATGGCTGACGATGGAGCGAAGGCATTTTAAGGTGGTTGCTTTTTCATACATACATACATACATAGACACACCCCTTTTTTCCCGAAGGGGTAGGCAGAGCCACAATAGGCCTCTTTTCACAGTGGGTTGCACCATCGTGGAATATAGACGTGACAAGTGGTGAGCTCATCGCCGCCATTGCTTCCCACGACTGACTCGGCTAACGCTTTCTTCCAGTAATAACACATTCCATAATAAGCTACCAGCCAGGACAAATCTTATACCAACGAATCTTATCAACAAGTCCTGGTAATCCCTTAGTCGGCTTTTACGACATCCACGGGAGGAGACGGAGGGGTCTATTCTTAGGCCGGACACACCATACAAAGGTATTTACACAAATATGGGCGAACAGAGTGTAATTTTACACTGATATGACTGTTGTTGGCTTTTATATTGGCCATTATTTGCGGCAAATCATATTTAGTTGAAGAAACCAGTGGATTAATAGCGAAAATAACATCGAAATTTTAGTCCATACAAGTAATTTCGATGTTATTTTCGCTATTAGTCCACTGTTTTCTTATCATATTTGATTTCTTATCATTAGTTTAGCTACAATTGTGCTTCAACGGTTTTTACAGTTTTTTTTGTTTCAAGCACATTCATAGCTAAACTAATGATATTTTTGTGATACTATAAATTAAAACTTGTGTGTTAGGTCATATAATTACCGGCAACATAGTTTTTTTGGTTATCTGAAGAAGTGTTGATGAGCTGTGACGAGCAAAAAACACGGAAAAATTTAAATTTCGCGCCACAAGCGAAAGTAACCACCTTAAAGGTTGCATAAAGTCGAATGGATTTGGCTCAAAATCGGTCGTCGTTGTATTCGATTGGGGAGGCCTATGTCCAGCAGTTTTTCACGTACCTACATAATAAGATTCTACTCAAAATGGTAAAAATTTAGAATCGTTTGGCAGGAGGAGGAGGGGGAGATGGGGGGTGGTGGAGGGGGAGGGGTACCCCCTCACCCCTGGTACCAATCCCATAACAAGGTAACTTATAGTTTTCGAGAAAAAAAATAAAGAAAATTTTGAGGTTAAGTATGAGATTTTGGTAAAACTTTACAATCGTTTGGCAGGAGGAGGATGGGAGAGGGGGGGGGGGGGGGGGAGTGGGGGATTTGTACCCCCTCGCCCCTGGTACCACTCCTATGCAAAGGTAACTTACAGTTTTCGAGAAAAATTTTTTTTTTTTTTTTTTGTTAAGTATGGATATTTTAAATGTCGGACTCCGGTATGTGCTCCCGCCAGTACTCCGCGTTTTTATATACACTCTAGGGGCGTGACGCACAGTACCACGTGGAGTCGGGGTGCTCCGTATCGGGTCTGCCACTCTTTTCGGACCTAACCAACTATTGTCGGGGTGCTCTGTGTCGAGTCACACAGTCAGTCAACAATAAAAAATCCATAATTTATAACATTAATTAATTCCTCAAAAGGATCTCTCTTATTTCTTTCAACATCCCTTCTCTACAGATAGAGGTACCATACTCATAAATTAAATCATTAATATTATTATTTTACGTTCCGATTTTGTAAAATTTTCTTTATTATTTTTCTTTAAAAGCACAAGTTTCCTGGACAAGGGGGCCGAGGCTGGAATTTCCTGCACCCTCCCTGCAAGTTGGCGATGACTCCCGTAACATCTGACACTTCCAATTCAAAAATTTCATACTTAACCTCAAAAATTTATTGTTTTTTTTTCTCGAAAACTATAAGTTACCTTGTTATGGGACTGGTACCAGGGGCAAAGGGGTATCCCTCCCCTTCCTCTCCCCCTACTCCCACCCTCCTCCTCCTGCCAAACGATTCTAAACCCAACCCCTCAAAATTCTTCTTCAGGGTGACATGACGCTATGCTCGGCGTCCCGTTTGACAGTAGTAGCTAGTACGGGGGATCTCTAGATACACACGTACGGGAATAATTCCCGGTTCTACGAAATGAAAAGTAGTATTTTCTGTTTTGAGGGCGGTCTGCCATGAGTTCGGCGTGCACGTGGGGCGGGCGTGGCTGGCGCTCGCGCTGCCGTGCGCCGGCATGTTCGTCGCGAGCGGCGCCATGCTGCCGAGCGCGTGGAGCTGCGCGCTGGGCGGTGCCGCGCTCGCGTGCTGGTGGCGGCGCCGCTATGCCTCCGCGGTGGCCTTCACCGCTGCCAACGCCATCTTCAGTAAGTGAGAGTGAAGTCTGCGCCGAACCAAGGCAGAAATTTTCATACAAAAAAAAACGCCACGCGCTGCTGGAAAAAGCGGTTTTTATTGAATATCTCGTGAAATATAGATAACTAGCAGCGCCCCGCGGTTTCACCCGCGTAAGTCTCGATCCCGTGGGAATATCGGGATAAAAATGTGCCTATGTGTTATTCCGGGAGTCCAGTTATCTCTATTCCAAATTTCATGCAAATTCGTCTAGCCGTTTCAGCGTGAAGAAGTAACAAACACACACACGAACTTCATTTATAATATTAGTGGGATTTTAAAAAGATGGAGATTGTTTTTTTGTTTTTTTTAATAGATATATTTAGAGGGTGATCCCTCCGTTTTATTGTACTGATCTTGTTTATCCAATTTTTTACCCAATAATCTGTACCATATTTGACAAAAAATCAAATCTAGCCAATATATAGAGGTAACTTTGTGTTTTTTTTATCAATAAAATTTTGTCCTGTCGTGTTTCTGTCTGGGTGATCCCTCGGTATTATAATGTAGTATCCATGCATATTTTTAATTTGAATATTGTATTTTATTTAATCACTTAAATATCTAATCTAAGATTGGTAATTTTGCGTTAATGTTAAAGAACTCCCTTTCCCGCATTCGAACTCTATGGGCGGGCCATTATGCGTGAGGTAATTTTGCGTTATCTATATATATATAAAACAAAGTCGTGTTAGTTACACCACTTATAACTCAAGAACGGGTGAACCGATTTGGCTGAAAATTGTTGAGGAGGTAGCGTAGAACCAGGAGATTGACATAGGGGGGGAGGGGGAGGAGGGGGGGGGGGGGTCACCGGTGGCTACCCGTGCGAAGCCGGGCGAGTCGCTAGTACTATATATACCCACCTCAAGCCACACGCCACGTTGCCGGTGACGCTGCGTCTTCCTACGTCAACTCTAGTCAAAAAGTATTTTATTCATTGAAATCACAAGGATCATTTGGCATCGTCTTAAAACATAAATTTATATTTACTCCTGTTCCAACGCAACCAGACCTAGAAGAATCAGGCAACAAACACGGTCTGTTTTTCTTTTGATGATCCTTCTTACTATTAGTTGGGGAGTGCCTGTGTGGTGCCTCGAGAATAAGTGGAAGCTGATTCAAAGAAAAAAGAAAAACCAAATCAAAAGCCTTAGGTAGGCAGTCAAAAGTAAGATACTAGAGATAATCAGTAAAAGTTCATAAGGCAGCACACTCTACGCTTGATAAACGTATAAATCAAAGTGACATGCCACACTGTGCAATGCTACGTTCGGACAAGGGGACCAGAGAGACTAAAGCTAGGTTCATATTATTGTGTTGGGGTGTGTTGGGACGCCTTCTGTTGTGTCGCGGAGTGTTCATACTGATGTGTTGTGTCGTGTCGCAATATGGCGCATTTTTAGATCATTCATCGTGTGAGAGTTGTGGTGTGAATACGTGTATACATTTATTACATTATATTCTTTACATTTAGTGTCATAGAGTACTCTACATTGCCGTACTAACTCTATAAGTTCATCGGACATTTTTATAAAGTAGAACGAACCAAAAAATTCAATATCTAGTTACGGAATGAACTGCATCCCTCGCGGTAACGCGTCGTAATGACAGATTCACATTGATGTGGCGTGTTGTGGCGCGACAGATCCCCCAACACCTCTCTGGCGATACCGAGCGTAGACCGATTGTCAACGCGACAAAACGCGCCACAACACAACACAACCTACTAATGTGAATCTAGTCATAGGTAATAAACGTAACCGATTGCGTTCTGGCGCGCCACGACACACCCCGACACAATAATATGAACCTAGCTTAACCCGTCAAGCGAAGGTACCCCAAAAAAAAAATGGCCCCCAAGCGACAGCACTTTTTCTAGCAATTCTTTTTTTGTTTATGTTATCGGAAAAAAATATTTTCAAGTGTTTACGCATAATTATATGACAAGTGTTATACATCATTGTTATGGCATTGAATTTTCCTACCTAATAATAAATAGTAATATATTTGAAAAACTTACATGACCTCGTAGTAAATTATTATTTTCGAAGACACACACACATTGTGATTTCACACACATATTTTATCTCGTTGCACTCATTCACAATAGCTTTCACCAAAATTACACATGTAAGTATGTAGCATACATATTTACGTAATCATTTCACAAAACTTTATCACTTTGAAAATAAATAAAACACAAGAAAAAGATAATTTACAACTTCGAAAAAAAAAGCACCGCCATTTTGGTACCATCCCGCGGCCGCGCCATACAATTTGCACCGAGCGACCACAAGACATGAAATTCCATGTCGTCAAAACTTAGTTCCATTTATCGCGTTGATTTATACCTCTTTTTGAAATAATACGAACACACACTAAATCTACAATGTTTTTCTGGTAAATTTATGCAAAAATATATCCAAAACAGTCACTGATTCCTCTAGAAAGACATTTTTCATGACCGGCCGGACCGGACCGGCTCTGTCGACACGCGCGAAATTACTGGTCACTCGCTCGCGAGTCACATCGGTGGCTTCAAATATTTTTTTCTGTATGTTTGCTTCGGTTTTCTACCAATCAAAAGGCACGAGTGAACTTCCACTGAATGAACAATATTGTGTACAGCCAATAGGAAAGCTCAAAGAATTCGAACATAGCCAAAAATATTGACCAATCACACAAATCTGTTATGAGCAAACCTTGCTCATAAGGCACGCAGTGTGAATTTTTCTTATGAGCATATGCCGCTCATAAGGCACTCAACGGGTTAAGCGTGGAGGGATGTTGCGCTGCGACGCCGGAGTGACAGCGCAGAACACGTTCGCTCAATTGTCGTTCAAAGACGTCAGTCTGCCTAACAGCGAAAAGCTGCGGCGTCGTAGTAAGCGGCGCTGCGTGCCCGTGTGGCACCCAGTGCGTCGAAATCGTAGCGGTGCGATGACGTAATGCAGCGGCAACACCCGTGTTCTCTCACCAAATACTTAAACCAGTCACATAATAGCCAGAGATAGGATGCTGTTTATTTTAAGCTTGTTGTTGAAAAATATGTATATCATAAGTAATTAGTTTTGTAAAAATTAAAAAAAACCCCCTACGCAATGAAACGGCTGAACCGATTTTGATCAGACATAGCTAAGAGCACTCCCGACAAATTCACCTTTAAAAAAATTAAAATAAACGAAATCGGTTCATCCGTTCGGGAGGTACGATGACACACACACACACACACACGTCAAACTTATAACACCCCTTCGTTTTTACGTGGGGTGTTAAAAACAAGCTATTATGAATATCAGCCTCTAGAAGTCCGCTGATCCCTATAATATACAACTACGAAGGGTCTTGAGCCACCCCCATCCACCGACTTCCTGTAATCTTAGTAGTAGTAGAGCTTTTTTGTGAAAGAGTTCATCCGGGGAAGGACTACCTCCATACCTATTTCTGCCGAAAAACAGTAGTGCTCGCTTTACTGTGTTCCGGTTTGAAGGGTATGGGTGCCGGTGAAATTACAGGCACATGAGACTTTCATCTTTATGTCTCAGGGTGGCGGGCGCAGTGCAATGCCACATAGGGCGCGTCCTGGTTGGACGTGACCTATGAGGTAAAGCATTGTGCAAGGCAAAGGTTACCGCTTAACATCAGTTAGGTCATCTGCTTGTTCCGACATAAATATCGTCGGTCCATCGAGTCTTCCTACACTGCATCGTCAGAACTTTGAGCTGATAAAATTCAGCCCAAAAACAGCCAGTCTACTATTATACATCGTACAGAACCCTCAGGACGCGGGTCTAGCTCCCACTTTGTCCGTTTATTTCTTACTGAACATGACAAAGATTTTTAACGGGGTGTTAAAAGTTTGACGTGTCTGTGTGTCTAAGTGCGTGTGTCTGTGTGTGTGTCTGTCTGTGGCATCGTAGCTCCCGAACGGATGAACCGATTTAGTTTTTTTTTGTTTGAAAGTTGTAGTTGTAGGCAGTGTTCTTAATGTGTGTGTGTGCTGCAATCCAATTAGTTTTTAAGGTTTTTATTGTTTATTGTTTTATTTATAATGTACCATCCTTTATGAGTTTTGCTCGAAATAAATTGATTGATTTATTTATTTATTTTATTTTAGCTATGTTTGATCAAAATTGGTTCAGCCGTTTCATTGCGTTTAGGGTTTTTTAAATTTTTACAAAATTAATTACTTGTTTACTGAACTGGACAACTACATTAGTGGGAATAAATTACCAAGAAGTAACAAGAAAGCAGAGTAACCAAGAAATAACATGTATCAACGAAGACTTCATGAGTTTCCTGTGTCCATTTCAGGCTGGCCGTTCACAGCACTGCTCGGCATACCGATAGCAATAGATATGATTGTCATCAAGAGACAATACACCGACTTCCTCAAATACGCAGGCGTGTGTCTCGTCACCATGCTACTACCGGTGGTCATCATAGACTCGTGGCATTATGGCCGACTGGTCATACCTCCGGTGAACATAGTGACATATAACATATTGACAGACCACGGACCGGACCTGTATGGGGTTGAGCCGTGGACTTATTACTTTGTGAACGGGTTTTTGAACTTCAATTTTGTTTGGGTGAGTTTTTTGTATGTCATTCATGGCGTTTTATGTACTTTTAAGAGCGTCATAGCCCTTTTCAGTTTGTAACGTATTTTGTAACCTTTAATTAAACCAGTAATCTAGTACTCGTATTTCATCTGAAGTAACCTAATCCTCACCAGAAGTCTGAACATAGTATATGCTATCTCAACGCCCACTAATATTGTGTGTAGATGCTGGCCCTGTACAGCCCGCTGGCGCTGTACATGTGCTACCGCGCCGCACCGCGCTCCATCGCGCGCGCAGACTTCTGCTCCCCGTACTGGTTCGACCTGCTGCCACTGGTGCTGTGGCTGATAGTCTTCATGATGCAACCTCACAAAGAGGAACGGTAAGAATCTTCGTTTTTTTTACATAGATAGACCTTTGTTTGACCACGATCTCACCTGTTGTTAAGTGACTGTTGGTGGTGTGGTTGGGCCGAAGATGGAGCACAAAGGTCTAGAAGGCACCTATTCACTCTAGTCTTGAAGATACCCAGATTATAGTTTTCAGGAAAGACAGACCACGGTAGTGTATTCCACTCCTTAGCAGTTCGCATTATAAAGGTAGAATTGAAACGTTTAGTACGAATAGAGGGTATTATTATTGAACATTCCACATTTGAGCATCGGAATTCAATTAATTGTGACCCTAAAAGCCGACTAAGGGATTACCAGGACTTGTTGATAAGATTCGTTGTTATAAAATTTGTCCTGGCAGCTAGCTTATTATGGAATGTGTTATTACTGGAAGAAAGCGTTAGCAGACTCAATCGTGGGAAGCAATGGCGGCGATGAGCTCACCACTTGTCACGTCTATATTCCACGATGGTGCAGCCCACTGAAAAGAGGGCCATTGAGGCTGTTTACCCCCCTCCGCGGAAAAAGGCGTGTGTCTATGTATGTATGTAAAATATGTCAATATTTACTTTCATCCCCCCATCTCCGAAAGAGTATTTTTGCTCTTCGATATCTGAGTGTAAAAGCCGCTTTTATCCGCTAGAGGATAAAGTAAAATTGAATTTAGAACATCGTGCGGCCAAGTTTGTGAATTCAAGTAGATAGATAGATAGATAGATAGATAAAACGTTTATTTGCATCTCCAATCACACACGTACATTCAAAACAAGTAAAAGACAGTGCACTAAAAACTAGATAATACAACCATCGTTACACAAAAACAAAGCAATGCACTAAAATTAAAAACCTTATAAAAACTATAACTAAAAGTACGTGTGTGTTGCAGCATCACAAATGGGTCATAGCTCAGCGAATTAACTTGCTCAAAGAGCAAACACTGATTTGAAATCATCATTAAACCTATTTACTTCTACCTCCATGGTGCCGAATTTATCATACATAACCTTTTTTAATTTGTTAAAAACTCAAGACTCGGAACCTTCTTGGTGTATTACTTTTTTTTTGCATTTAGTCATTTCCTCGCGGAGGTGGGATGAAAAGTTACGTGTTGCACTCGAGTGCAAAGATTTCAGGGCTCAGGGTTTTAATTTTTGAATCACTTGCTTAGTTAGAATCCTTCGCTTGCCCGGTCATCAAAATTGAGCACGCGGTTTTAAAAGCAACTTTGCACTCTTATATAACAAATAACTATTGTCGTTCCAGGTTTCTCTACCCAGTATACAGCCTGATCATTCTCGCCGGCGCGATCGCCCTAGATTGTTTGCAGAAGATGGTCTACACATTCGGATACGAAATTCTAAAAGTGCCTTTCGCAGGAATGAAAGTGCATTACCTGTCATACACCATGCCGCTGATGGTGCTGTTTACGCTCGTTGCGGGCATTGTTGGTGAGTGGCCTTTGACCCTTGACCTTTGTCGCTATACCTTTGGCCTTTATTGTTTGAGTCAAAGTTGAAACCTGTCATACACCATGCCACTGATGGTGCTGTTTACGCTCGTTGCGGGCGTTGTTGGTGAGTGACCTTTGACCATTGACCTTTGACCTTTACACCTTTGGCCTTTATTGTTTGAGTCAAAGTTGAAACCTGTCATACACCATGCCACTGATGGTGCTGTTTACGCTCGTTGCGGGCATTGTTGGCGAGTGACCTTTGACCCTTGACCTTTGGCCTTTATATTTTTGGCCTTTACACCTTTGGGCTTTATTGTTTGAGTCAAAGTTTAAACCTGTCATACACATGCCACTGATGATGCTTCTCGCTCGTTGCGGGCGTTTTTTGTAATATTTAGCATCTAAATTGGGCGTTCGAATACTGTAGATGACGTTGCCTCTAGGCTTTTTCCGTTTGATCGTTTATTTTTTATCTGTGACTATAATAATATGATCATTTTTACCAGTCAAATGGGGAATTTTTACAATAAAGCAATGGCGGCGATGAGATCATCACTTGTAACGTCTATACTCCTACGATTGTACAACCCACAGAGAAAGAGGCCTATTGAGGCTCTCCCTTTCGGAGACAAAGGCGTGTGTCTATTTATGTATGTAACAGTCACATTAGTTCTGCAGTGGTATTCGGGGCTCGGTGAACTCGCTGAACGAGTCACGGGGTGGAGTCACGCGTTGCGCAGTAAGATAATATTTGACTTCGTGACGTGACGGTGACGGCGGTGGTGGACAAACGGCATTAGGGCCTTTTTGCAACGACATTTTAATATCTAATTCTATGGTGTTTGTACCTGATGTTTTTGTATAGTTTTTTTAGGGTTCCGAACCCAACGGGTAAAACAGGGCCCTATTACTAAGGCTCGGCTGTCCGTCTGTCTGCCTGTCTGTCACCAGGCTGTATCTCATGAACCGTGATAGTTAGACATTTGAAATTTTCACAGATGATGTATTTGTATTGCCGCTATAACAAAAAATACTAAAAAACAATAAAATAAATATTTACGGGGGCTCCCATACAACAAACGTGTTTTTTTGCCGTTTTTATTGATAATGGTACGGAACCCTTCGTGCGCGAGTCCGACATGCACTTGCGCGTTTATTTTTTATTTTTAATACATATATATTATACTCTATTCTCCTATTTGACGACGTCTGTGGCGCGGCGGGCGACGGTTCGCCTGCCACGCTGGAGGTTGCGGTTCGATTCCCGCCTCGGAACAAATATTTGTGCGATACAACAACAAACGTGTTTTTTTGCCGTTTTTATTGATAATGGTACGGAACCCTTCGTGCGCGAGTCCGACATGCACTTGCGCGTTTATTTTTTATTTTTAATACATATACAGTGGTGGCCATATAATTAAGAACGCTGATATAAAGGGAAGATTTTTTCCAACTAAGATGCAAAACTAATTGTATGCATTTGTTTTTATTTCTCTCGGTATCGTAAAACATTTCCATATTACACCACTGTATTCATTGATACACATGATTAGCTAAAAATCAAAAGGCAAAATTTTTACACTACTTTTAAACAAAGTATTCCTTATTACTGGCTGGTCACGTAATTAAGAACGCTAAGTAGTTTATACCTTTATTCAAATTTAAATAGAGAACACTCAGTCGATTTGTTACTGTTTGTATAATTTTGGCGCCATTACGTGCTGTAAAATATTAAAGGTGATTGCTTCTTTAGAAAAAACAATGGGAAAAAATAAAAGTTGTGATAAATCTACAAGGGAAGTAATAATAAAACTTCGCCGGAAGAATTGGTTTTATAAAAAGATAGCCGACCATCTGCAATGTTCAAAAACGATGGTTTTCCACGCTGTAAAGCATTTTGCTACGTATCAAACTACTTCGAATGTTCCACGTGTACCTAAACAGAGAAAAACAACTCCTCGAGATGACCGAAACATCGTTCGTATGGCAAAACAAAATCCTTTTAAAGGGTCCAATGAGCTTAGAAAATAATATTTTGGTGAAAACAACCCTTCAGCAATCTCAGCACGCACTATTCGAAGACGTTTGGTAGAAGAAAAATTGCACGGTAGGATAGCGAGAAAGGTACCCATGTTAAAACTTTGCCACAGGCATGCCCGGCTTGCATTTGCGAGAAAGTATGAAAACTGGACTGTGCAACAGTGGAAAAATGTACTTTTTTCTGACGAGACGAAAATAAACAGAGTATGTTCTGATGGAAAACGATATGTACGACGTCCCCCGAATACAGCATTCGACCCAAAGTACACGAAAGTTACATTAAACACGGTGGTGGAAATGTGAAAACTTGGGGTTGCTTTTCTGGACATGGTGTAGGACCTGTAAAGTTGATAGAAGGTAACATGGATCAGTTCCAATACAAAAATATACTGGAAGAAACAATGTTACCATACGCTGAAGACGTTCTACCGGTCATTTGGACATTCCAGCATGACAATGATCCAAAGCACACTGCACGCACCGTAAAGGAATTTCTTACAGCGCAATTAGTTTCTGTCTTAGACTGGCCTGCTAACAGTCCAGATCTAAACCCAATAGAGAATCTGTGGTTTGAAGTAAAGAAAAAGGTTTCAAATACAAAGTGTGGAAATTTAAGAGAGCTGTATGACGTTTTTTTAGAAGAATAGAACTCTATTTCTCTTGCGAAAAGTCAAAAATTAATAGAGTCAATGCCTCGCCGGTGTAAAGCTGTAATTAAAAGCCGTGGATATGCTATTAACTATTAATTTTAGTTAAATATTTATTAAATTTCTTTTTATGTTTCCTGTGCTACATAATATTGTGATTTTTTAAATCTAAGTGTCATACAAAACAATTCCCGAGCAGTTAAATAAATCGTTCTTAATTATTTGTCCAGTTTCAGAGTACTATTTGAATGTGTTACTTTGATAAAATCAATAAAATGTGCAAAAAATAGTTAGCGATTTCATACTTTATTCTTAAGTCAGGTTGCTCTATTAATGTGACTATTATATAACATAACTAGTTGCTTCTCAGAAGGTACACATCTCTGTGTATGATACTATTTAAATAAAAAACTTCTAGAACTTCAAATCGTTCTTAATTATATGACCACAACTGTATATTATACTCTATTCTCCTATTTGACGACGTCTGTGGCGCGGCGGGCGACGGTTCGCCTGCCACGCTGGAGGTTGCGGTTCGATTCCCGCCTCGGAACAAATATTTGTGCGATCTGCAGATATTTGTTCAGGGTGTTCTGGGTATTTTCTATATATAATAAAAAATATCTATCAATTTAATGTATTGTATTAAGTATATCAGTTATCTAGTACCCATAACACAAGCTCTGCTTAGCTTGGGGCTAGATAATGTTATGTGATATGTCCAGCATTGTTTATCATTTATTATTATTCTATTCTTACATTTGATCTTCTCTAGGTGTGTCCCGCATCACGGCTCTCTACACTAACTACCACTCTCCCATGACCATCCTGCACCGTCTGCCACCTTCCGACGGGCACTCCCTCACGGTCTGCTACGGAAAGGAGTGGCATCGATCACCGTCCAGCTTTCACTTACCCGAGGGGTACAGAATACGGTTTATTCAGAGCGATTTTGATGGAATGATGCCTGCGCCGTACGCCGAAACGCGAAACGGTGAGTGACATCGATACATGATCCCTTAAAGACATAGCGGCTAGTGTGGATATATTCCACTGCTCACAGAGTGAATTCGCAGGGGCTATACTATTTAATTTGTGCTATTGTAAATAATATGCTACTTATTTCAATTTATTGTACCTGTTGACATGGATATTTGAATCGAATTATTTAATTATTATATTTTATTGAATTCTTTAATTTGTGTATTGAGTAATTATATATATTTAGTTTAGTTTAATGTGTACAATTTGCATAGCTTAATAATGTATTGCATCTTTTTGACTCATGTTTTTATTGTACTACTCTGTATTAGGTTGTACCTGTAAGAATAGATGTAATGTTTTAAAATAAATACAAAATGATTCACTGATTCGTACACATGGTTAAGGCGATATTACACTAAGCAATTTTGGTTCAATATTGCTTTCAATTTCATTGCTTCAACGGCATTGAGACATCTAAATACATTTCAATGCGACTGAAAAAGTCTTGGTATATTAGTAAAGGCGATATTACACGGGTCAATTTCTTCAACGGCATTGAGACATCTAAATACATTTCAATGCGACTGAAAAAGTCTTGGTATATTGGTAAAGGCGATATTACACGGGGCAATTTCTTCAACGGCATTGAGACATCTAAATACATTTCAATGCGACTGAAAAAGTCTTGGTATATTGGTAAAGGCGTCAAAGCCGTTACACGGGTCAATTTCTTCAACGGCATTGAGACATCTAAATACATTTCAATGCGACTGAAAAAGTCTTGGTATATTGGTAAAGGCGATATTACACGGGTCAATTTCTTCAACGGCATTGAGACATCTAAATAAATTTCAATGCGCCTGAAAAAGTCTTGGTATATTGGTAAAGGCGATATTACACGGGGCAATTTCTTCAACGGCATTGAGACATCTAAATAAATTTCAATGCGACTGAAAAAGTCTTGGTATATTGGTAAAGGTGTAACACCCCCCCTACCTTTTTACTCTCTTGTACCTAATAATCTACCTACCTATTATACCGCGCGTACTCACCGACTTCCTACTTTACTCTGTGGAGTTACGATAACTTTAATCTTACCTACTTCTTTAAACACTATAAATTGGCCATATGATCGTCTAGATATATACCTACGTTGTGTCTTGTAATAACTCGAGTTCTTTATTTGTTAATATTGTCGAGTCTTAACGTATCCTAACTACATAAAATATTTTACCTTTTTATCGATATTCTCGTAATAGTTGCTACTAATTCTAATAGGAAAGATACCTATTTAAATTTTATTTTACTTCAGTACACATCGGAACAATTAATTAAAAGATTACTCCAGAGATTTATTTCCATTATAGTTTGTTATTCCTTTGTAAAAGAATAAGCTACAATTAAAGTTCCTAGTAATATTTTGAACATTCTGATTTTACAATTTCTGAGGTTTATTGATTTTGACTCTAGGGCTTCAATACAGACATGTTTGTATTGTGCTATTTCAAGATACTTTTACGTGACAGGTTTGCATCTGTAAAAGATCCATTAGGGAAATGACAAGGAAATTACTTGTATAAATTATTTGCTTCTCAGATATAATTTTTAAGTTATTTCTTTAATTATTTGAAGGATGAACCAAATTCGATAAGGTTCATATCCAGAGATAAGCGACTTTTGGAGAACAGCCCCGTCCGCGCTGCCCTCGGTGGATTTCTTCCAATGCTTTTGGTCAATCCTCCCTCGCTTGGACATAGGTAATTACCTAATATTGTCCGTGAGTTTTATCCAAATGATATTCTAATTAAAATCAATTCCCTTTTACTTTAATACAAGGGATTTTAGAGGATCGCGAACCTATTTCTGTCGGAGTAAGTTTGTTAGTCATTTTCAAACATTCCAGGGAATTTTACATTTAATCAATAACGCAAAATCAACCACATACAACCTTCACCTTTGGTTAACTTTGGGATTTATCTAGGCTTCCTGAAGCCTAGGAAAATCCCTACTTGATTCATACCCCTACTTACAAATAATTCTAAATATTCTCTGTAGGATAAATAGAATTCCTAGTTGGATTATCCAGGTAGGAATAATCGCTTGTGAAAATTCTAGACTATATTTAAATGAAATTTTCCTTCCGAGAATGATAATATTCAATTACAAGATTCTCTTTTTTATCTAGTATTTTAAAACGTTTGAATAATATTTTACCCGGTCCTTTATGAAAGAATAATAAAAAAACTAAATTAAAACTCTGATTAAATTTTAGAAAATGCCAATTTGTAAGGTTGGTCTACGTACGCACTAGTACAATGCCTACGTGAGTGTGCCTAATTACCTGGCTAAATTGGGTGTGTGTAATTCAAACTTTGAGAAAACCGTTCTCATTTTGATTTAAATGTGCAGTTAAATGTGTATGACTTCTGACGAGGTGCAAGGTCAGAATACCTAGATTGAACTATTAAGGATAGGATATCTGTCACTGTGTAACCTAAAGCGACAGACGGAGCCTAGAGGTTAGGAGTCAGGTTTAAGGAGGGATGAGATTTTGCCTTTCTAGCGGACTCACTAGAAAACCTTTTCAGGCGGATAGAGGATTCCTGTCCAGCAAAAAATGGAGTCCTGAAACATTAAAATAGAAGATATTTTATAGACTACGACAGTCTAATAAATATCTTCCCTCGAAGATCGTTCACTTTTTCACTAGCTAAACATGACATTGACTTTAAATACCCAAGAACACTTGAAAAACATCACCAAAAAGAAACTAGTTAATTTCTTTTATTTTGGACGGCTTTTCAAATTAATTTTATATTTCACAGAAATTTAAACTTTCACTAAATTATATTCAATTTCACTTATTATGGTCTACTTCCCAGAATCAATCCTAATATTTCAAAGTATAAATTTCTAGCTTTTAAACGAACTTTAAGATCACTTCGTAATTAATTAACACAATTTAATATTTTACCCCAGCGTTACCACGCAAACGTGATACTACTCCCAGAATTATCCAGCACTGCTCTCCCTTCAGCTGTTACCTTTCCTTTTAAAGTCGCCATCCAAGATAAAACATTTCATTCAATTTTGAATCTTATTCATACGATTCCTAAACAGGAATTGGTGTGTTGCTTCAAAGTATTCTGAAAATCGGATGTTTATATTTTTTGTATATAAACATTCTCACAGTCCAACTCTCTGAAAAAACGACAGAACAAACCCTCTATTGTTTCCGACCTCATTATTCAAGTATCGCTCGATTTATTTGATAACAATATATAATAATTTTATTTGAGCGTTTGTGAGATACTAATGAATCCAGTAAAAATGGTTCGTTACAGTCGCCCCTCAAAATTTACGCAGACACTCAACTTTGTGTCCGGAGAAAATTTTCCTCGCCTATTAATCTCACAAATATTGTTTAGTACAATCATAATTATGATATTTGTATACCATATCTTCCAAAAATTTTTTTTTTTTTTATTATTACCCTATTCTTTATTAAAATTAATCCTCATCTAGATCCATGTTGAATCAACATAAGCTTTTTATTTCATTATTAATTTAATTCCCAACCCCAAAATATTTTTTTTCAAATCATCTGGTTTCCACACTTTCATTCAGTCATTCTGCCTCTGTTAATTCAACAATTCAACTAGAATATTATTTACACCCCAACCTTTATTTATTTATGTTGATTAATTCTGAAATCAATTCCATATACTATAAATTTGTAAGATATTTGCTATCACATAGCTCAGGAATCTCTGAAGAAAATTTATCTACCGGTATTAGCATAGATAAATTTTAGGCATGGTTCTTCATACCTTAAAACTGAGTAAATTCAGACAGGGACTTTTGAAGAATAATTATTCACCCGTATCAGTATGAATTAATTATAGGCACTGCTTTGCTTGGCCAAAGTATGTACTAAACTTACTAGTTAATTCTAACCACGAGTGAAGAAAAGGCAAGAATCTCTAAATCCTTTCTCATCTCTTCACAAATATGTATATTAATTTCAGAATCAATTTATCTTCTCCTTTTGGTTTTTATTTACAAAACCCCTTTTCGACAGTGTTTTTTTTTTTATTTTGGAATCAGTTTCCTTTATATTCTGAATGTATTTTTTTTTTTTTTTTTTTTTTTTATTCTTACGATATATATATTTGTATATTTATTATTATATATTCTTTTATTTTTATTTTATTCTTAAGCCACTTGGCTACAACAACTCTCAGAAGTCTTGTTCTCCATTGCAAAATAAAATTCTTTACAATTTACTAAGGTCAAATTCAAACAGTATCGATATGTGTGTTTCACCTGTGTGCGTGAGTACCTAGCTGATTAGTGTAATTTAGACCAATAATCAATAACGTACATCTTCATACCAATATTGACATCAACTACATGTTGTCGCTAGTTTATCTGATTCATTATCCCAGCTTGGAAAAGACTGCACGAAGGAAAATGGGTTGTGGATCCATCTCATCCCTAGTAGAACTAAGGCCGGCACAGTCCTAGGAACAACCAACATTACGTTTCCCTGGAGAGCGCTCCTTTGCCAACTACAATCTACTCCTCCCAATGTCTTCAATCCTCAGACAAGCACGTATAACATGTCTAAACCAACCTCAATAATTCGATGCATTTATTTAACCATTGGAGTTGTCCGTGTGCTTAATCCGGGCAAAAAACCGATTTTGCCGCACGTATAATTAGAACTGCTAACTAAAGCACTCTGTGACGGGGAATCTTAGTCTATTGACTTTAACCTAACACCAAACCCCTCTTTAGTCAACCGTCCTTTGTGAAATGTGATGTCTGTTGAATACAACCTTAGTAAAGTGTTTCACTCTACAGATCCTTAGTTTCCCAGAGCCCTCATTCTGATTTTAAAACATCCACACATTTACTCATAATACCTCTCATTGTACGTAATTCATTCCATACTCTTTCATACAAAATTATTTTTTTGTTTTTTATTCACTCCTTTACTCAAATTTTCCCTCTGTTTCATTTCTCCTTTCTCACTTTCATTTCTTCTCTATGAACCTAAGGTTTCTTTTGTAAAGTGAAACCCAAAAATTTTTTATAATCCTGAATTAAATACTCTTCCGTTTTCAAAATCAAATTCTAGTATGTTAATGAATTTAATAGGGAACAATTCATTCGTAAAAGTTGTCAACCAAATATTTTTAATAATATTTTATTATTTGTCAGTTTGTATATTGTACAATTATTATTCTACCACTATGGGTCTTGGTCTCCTTTGTGTTATAGTATTTTTTTCACATTAATTTGTTTCACTTTATAATTTTTTAAATTATTTTTATATATAAATCAGAATGACTTCTTAAATCCTGTTTTAAGTTCGTAATCTTTGTACGTCTCAAAATATAAAAAAATATTTTGATTTAAAAGAGGAAAGTCGCCGACACACCCCTTTACCTATGGATACTAATCCCAATTGATCCACATTAATTTTACTTTATATTTTTATAATCCTGTTTTCTTTTACAGGTCAAATTGTTTTCTGAATTCAAAACTAGGGTCAACCAGAACTTTATATCTATAAGTAAACTCTCCCCCAAGCCTCCAGTTACAATTTTTTATTTTTATTTTTATTTTTATTTATTAATTTAACAAAATCTCTTATTTTAATATTTTTAAATTTTGTTCTGTTGTTTCCGTATTGGTTATTTTACAGTGTTCCTCTCCACTTTCTGCCACCTGATTCCGCTTCCAATCCGTTAGACGCTTGAATTTTATATGTTTTGACTTCTTCGCTTAAGGCATCCACTTTAGTAGCTAAGGACATCATGGTCTGTTTCAATGTTCTTAAAAAGGCCCCCGTGGATTTTCCACTTTTTGGTTTTTCCTTGATTGTAGAATTTGTTTTTTTTTTACGTTTTGATGTAGATTTATCTTCCTTTTCCAAATTTTGAAAACTTTCCGACTCCAAGATTTCTTGATTTTGATTTGTTTCCGTCTCTTTACTTCCAAGGCGTTCTGGCCTTTTACGCTTTCGTATAGGCTTCATTTTTTTTTTGTTTGATTGGTTACGATTTGTTTCCGTTTCTTTGTTTTTAAAGCGTTCTGAGCTTTTTCGTTTTTCGGTTAGACTTCACTCCCTTTTTTTTTTTTTTTTTTTTTTTTTTTATAAATAAATAAACTTGCCTAAAGTTTATTTAATTATAACCTTTTTTTTTTTCAATTCTGGTTTCCTCCTGAAATCAAAATAATATAGCTTCCCTAATCTCTAACCATGTTTTAACTTTGATAAATAAAATAAATAAATAAGTAAATTATGCTTAAAACAAGGTTAGTGAAAAGTAATCAAGTCAATTAAATTAATTCAAAGTCAAATTAAAAATAATCAAATCTATTCAAAACGAATTAAAATTAATCAAGGTTATTCAAAGTTTAAATTAAAGTTATAAAATAAAGCAGAGGTTTAAATTTATTTTTTATATAATATTTTTAATCGAAATCAATCAAAATTAATTATAATTATTCAAAGTTTAAATTAAAGTTACAAAATAAATACAAAGGTTTAAATTTATTTTTATATAATATTTTTAATCGAAATCAATCAAAATTAATTAAAATTATTCAAAGTTTAAATTAAGGTTACAAAATAAATACAAAGTTTTAAATTTATTTTTATATATATTTTTTTTTTATTATTATTTATCTATCATAATTATTATTCATTTTTTATTATCACTGTCATCGAAGAACTATTTCCGTTTTTTTTTTTTTTATATCATATTAACGCCCCCCCAAGTTTTATACTTTTGAAATCAGCAATCGCTCTCCAATGTTTTTTTAATTATTTTATTTAGTTTGTTAAAACTTAATTATTTTAAGAATAAATTTTAAAATCCATTTTCCGTCAAACAATCGTAATATTTTTAAACTCCCGTGTTTATAAAAGAAACCATTAATCTTCCAAGTTTTATAGACTAGACTTAGCAATTGTGTAACCTAAGTCGCCACCCGTCATATTCCTATCTGTCTGTCAAAGTAACCCACGATTTTTATTAAAATATCCTGACTTTTGCGAATTCAATCTATAATGTGAACCCCCCCCAGATAAAATCATTAAGCAAATTATTATTGGTATTGTTCAATCATACATATTTTCTGACATATGTAATATCACTATAACGTTTTAATGTTTAAATTCATACATTTCTTTATGATGTTACGTAATTTTACGCAAGTTAGTCAGAGCCCAAACGAGCGCGCATTCGCTTCTAATATCTGTGAGTTACTGCGGATGAATTGGTTGGAGCTGGATGGTATGGTTGCCAACTGTTCCTTTTAGCAACGCGTGACTTTAATTAAATTGGACAGTCGAACAACCAACCACAAAGGAAACAGTTCCATACTAAAAAAATAGTTGAATAACCAGCCCCACGTAATCAAACCGTGCTTTCTATCCTAGCTTAGTTCGATCAGTCTTAAGATATATTGCGCCAGAAAAATGGATCCAACGTTCCATATATTACGCCAAATCTATCCGTACCTTCTTAGACCGGCCTCCCTAATTCGATCCGCTAAATGGTAATAATTTTTACTCTGTGTTAATTTGATCTGACTTTACCACGGCGTTCAAAAAGTGAAAGTTCACGAGTGTGTTGTCTCTGTCTATGTTGAGATTTGCTCTGCGACATCATATTAATCGTTACTTTCCAATATTAATTGTCAGAAGTTCCAAATAAATTATCATTTGAGAAACTAATATTACTTTGATGTAGTAGGCAATTATAATACGAAAATGAACCGCGGTGTCTCAAAAATTAACCTTGTATATACAGAACAAAGATAACTGTATGGACTAATTACGGCTAACCATACTGCTAGTGACATCTTCCGGCCTTCGCAAAGAAATGCTTTCAAATTTCAATCGTGTAGAACGCGTGAGATGAATCTTATACAAGCAAACCAACCGAGTTCCTCCTCTGGGCACCAGATGTCAACACAGAACCTACTCAAAACTTTTGTTAATCGCGATTTACTCGGTATAAAGATTCTAAAAGACATTAGTCTTAGTGTTAATTTTGTCCTAGGTTTCTGTGAACTTTATAAATGACAAAGTAATTATTATTTCAAAACACCCAAAGCCACATCAACAGACGCGCCTCGCGTTGTCGAATTTGATTCTATGAAAGATCGTTAAATCCCGTGTTAGTTCAGTTACTCAACGATAGGTGTTCATTTTTCTATATCGCAAACAAATCGTAGCTTTCGTATGAGACGGTGTCGACCTCTGGCGTTAAATCCTGTCAAGCCGTCATCGCCTCCCCTTAGCTAATCAGCAGCCCGGACCGAAAAATCGATCCAATAGTTATATGTACTAGCTTCGCACAGTTTCACCTAGATGTCGCTACTGGAAGGATTAGAATGTAATTATCGTAACGTTTTGACTTATTTGTAATTAATTTCCGAACAAAACGGAGTCACTGTGTTCTCTCATTCTTTCACTACGCTCTGTTACGCACATCGTCTCTGTCTCTCGCTTGTTTGGCAATACGAATAAAACAGAGTGGCAACGTCTCATAACAGCCAGTATTGCACGAATCAACTACTTCGCGTCGCTCATTGCGTTCCGAGCTGAAGATTAGAATACTCAACTAATCTGTACTACTCTAACATGTGGAGTCCGTCTCTCTCACACGCATCCACAATAATGCCCTGTTCTTTTTTAGATAATAATTGATTACTTTAAAAGGCCCAGCGGTATGGCAGACCGTAGTGATGCGCGACTTTAACTAAATTGATCAGTCGAACAACTAGCCACTATTTAATTGTTAAGTTGAATTAAAAAATAGTGCTATACTAAAAAGTTAGTCGAATAAACGAATACTATTTTAATTCAGTAGGTAATAATAGTACGAAGGCGAACCGCGGCGCCTCAAAATGATCTCTGTGTACACGGAACAAGGAACATTTCAATGAATATAGGCTTGCCCATGTGGTCGACTGCACGAGTCACGTATAGTATGCAGGTACCTAGTTCAAATCAAAAACACAACTCCAGAGTCCAGACAGACCGTTATGCATGTGTAACGAGCGCAGCTGATAGTATCTAGGTAACGTCTCTTTCACGCAACATGAAGGGCCTAGCACTGAGCCGGCGAAGGCAGCCGATTCGCGACGGAAAACTGCGAGTCGGCTAGGTAACGAAAAAAATAATTAGTGGTACTGCATTGGAAGAATGCATTCATCCAGTGTTTACCGACTTCAGTCGCACTAGTTGAATTCCTTTGTTAGTCGAACAAGTCGAATACTTCTATTCACAGTCGCGCATCGCTAGCAGACCGTTCCGTGTTCCGAATTCGATAGTACTTCAGTTCACACCTCTCCTAAATAACGATTAACCAAATCCACTTAAACCACGCGTTCCTACGAAGTCCCAGTTCGGGGCGGACCACCAGTTACTAAGATAAATATTACCCCCAAATCAAAAGAACTTCTATAAACAACTTATAAATATTACCAATCTGTCAACCCACTCAATTGCTGCTACTTAAAAGTGAGTAGTTCACACTACCCACTTAATGACATAAAATACCCACGCGTCAATAGCAAATCAACAACAAAGTCCTGTTCAGTGAAATGAAAGTTCTCACGTCTCAAGTGTAACGATCACTCGACAACAATCACACAACAACGCTTTGTTTAGTGAAACTAATCACTCACGATTTGAGTGGAGTACTCTCGCAACAATAATCCTTTGTTTCCTAAGTAGGTGGGTTAAAGAATGACCTAATAACCCACATATTTTGTTTATATCGAAAACTCTACTAGAAAGAAACTACCAACAAAAAAAACTAAATTATACCGTGAATAAGACCCGACAATAACAAATCCCATACCACAGACAACAAATTGCCAAGTTTTGACTTGGCTTTAAAAATAAGAAAGTTATCGTAACATTATTAATTATTTCTTAGCAGTATCCTTAATAACCAAAATTAATCCTGGTCACGGCACCAAATTGTAACACCCCCCCTACCTTTTTACTCTCTTGTACCTAATAATCTACCTACCTATTATACCGCGCGTACTCACCGACTTCCTACTTTACTCTGTGGAGTTACGATAACTTTAATCTTACCTACTTCTTTAAACACTATAAATTGGCCATATGATCGTCTAGATATATACCTACGTTGTGTCTTGTAATAACTCGAGTTCTTTATTTGTTAATATTGTCGAGTCTTAACGTATCCTAACTACATAAAATATTTTACCTTTTTATCGATATTCTCGTAATAGTTGCTACTAATTCTAATAGGAAAGATACCTATTTAAATTTTATTTTACTTCAGTACACATCGGAACAATTAATTAAAAGATTACTCCAGAGATTTATTTCCATTATAGTTTGTTATTCCTTTGTAAAAGAATAAGCTACAATTAAAGTTCCTAGTAATATTTTGAACATTCTGATTTTACAATTTCTGAGGTTTATTGATTTTGACTCTAGGGCTTCAATACAGACATGTTTGTATTGTGCTATTTCAAGATACTTTTACGTGACAGGTTTGCATCTGTAAAAGATCCATTAGGGAAATGACAAGGAAATTACTTGTATAAATTATTTGCTTCTCAGATATAATTTTTAAGTTATTTCTTTAATTATTTGAAGGATGAACCAAATTCGATAAGGTTCATATCCAGAGATAAGCGACTTTTGGAGAACAGCCCCGTCCGCGCTGCCCTCGGTGGATTTCTTCCAATGCTTTTGGTCAATCCTCCCTCGCTTGGACATAGGTAATTACCTAATATTGTCCGTGAGTTTTATCCAAATGATATTCTAATTAAAATCAATTCCCTTTTACTTTAATACAAGGGATTTTAGAGGATCGCGAACCTATTTCTGTCGGAGTAAGTTTGTTAGTCATTTTCAAACATTCCAGGGAATTTTACATTTAATCAATAACGCAAAATCAACCACATACAACCTTCACCTTTGGTTAACTTTGGGATTTATCTAGGCTTCCTGAAGCCTAGGAAAATCCCTACTTGATTCATACCCCTACTTACAAATAATTCTAAATATTCTCTGTAGGATAAATAGAATTCCTAGTTGGATTATCCAGGTAGGAATAATCGCTTGTGAAAATTCTAGACTATATTTAAATGAAATTTTCCTTCCGAGAATGATAATATTCAATTACAAGATTCTCTTTTTTATCTAGTATTTTAAAACGTTTGAATAATATTTTACCCGGTCCTTTATGAAAGAATAATAAAAAAACTAAATTAAAACTCTGATTAAATTTTAGAAAATGCCAATTTGTAAGGTTGGTCTACGTACGCACTAGTACAATGCCTACGTGAGTGTGCCTAATTACCTGGCTAAATTGGGTGTGTGTAATTCAAACTTTGAGAAAACCGTTCTCATTTTGATTTAAATGTGCAGTTAAATGTGTATGACTTCTGACGAGGTGCAAGGTCAGAATACCTAGATTGAACTATTAAGGATAGGATATCTGTCACTGTGTAACCTAAAGCGACAGACGGAGCCTAGAGGTTAGGAGTCAGGTTTAAGGAGGGATGAGATTTTGCCTTTCTAGCGGACTCACTAGAAAACCTTTTCAGGCGGATAGAGGATTCCTGTCCAGCAAAAAATGGAGTCCTGAAACATTAAAATAGAAGATATTTTATAGACTACGACAGTCTAATAAATATCTTCCCTCGAAGATCGTTCACTTTTTCACTAGCTAAACATGACATTGACTTTAAATACCCAAGAACACTTGAAAAACATCACCAAAAAGAAACTAGTTAATTTCTTTTATTTTGGACGGCTTTTCAAATTAATTTTATATTTCACAGAAATTTAAACTTTCACTAAATTATATTCAATTTCACTTATTATGGTCTACTTCCCAGAATCAATCCTAATATTTCAAAGTATAAATTTCTAGCTTTTAAACGAACTTTAAGATCACTTCGTAATTAATTAACACAATTTAATATTTTACCCCAGCGTTACCACGCAAACGTGATACTACTCCCAGAATTATCCAGCACTGCTCTCCCTTCAGCTGTTACCTTTCCTTTTAAAGTCGCCATCCAAGATAAAACATTTCATTCAATTTTGAATCTTATTCATACGATTCCTAAACAGGAATTGGTGTGTTGCTTCAAAGTATTCTGAAAATCGGATGTTTATATTTTTTGTATATAAACATTCTCACAGTCCAACTCTCTGAAAAAACGACAGAACAAACCCTCTATTGTTTCCGACCTCATTATTCAAGTATCGCTCGATTTATTTGATAACAATATATAATAATTTTATTTGAGCGTTTGTGAGATACTAATGAATCCAGTAAAAATGGTTCGTTACAAAGGCGATATTACACGGGTCAATTTCTTCAACGGCATTGAGACATTTAAATACATTTTCAAAACACCGAATGCTTTAGTGCAATGGAATCGAATTGAATTTCAATGGAATTGTTTGAAGGTTGATCCGTGTACTTATCGCCTTAAAGTCGTTTGTGCAATGCTTTTCAACGGAATTGTATCAATTTGCTTGATCTTTGTAATATCGCCTTTAGGTATGGAAAGGCATTGATCATCTTCTGATTTATTGAGGGATACATTATACAGTTCTTATTTTAATTTTAAATTGCAGTTTTGTTTCTGGTATCAATCAGATTGACCTTTGACCTTTCCTTCTCAGGTGATTTATTAATAAACTGACGCTCTTTCAATATTTATGAAGATTATTAATTAACAGAACACCCAACAGTCACATACATAGTCCTGACCCCACGCTAGTACCCCCCCCCCCCCCCCCCCCCCCCATGTATCCTCCCATACATGTAGTTAAAGCCATGGAAAGGGATACCGTGATGAATAGCAGCATCTGCCAGAGTACTTAATACCAATACTGCTATCACCTATCCGTCTTAACCCCCCCCCCTCCTCCTCCCCCCTCTCGCTCCCCCCATTTCATTCTATGATGGAGGTCATCCGTAAACGTGTGACGGCTGATGAAGACTTATGTTTTCAATTTCTGTTTACAATTACTGGGGTTGACTACATTCAACAAAATGTAATTAATTTAGTAAAAATTAAAAAACCCTCGACGCAATGAAACGGCTGAACCGATTTTGATCAAACATTGCAAAGAAAAAAAAACGGTTTATCCGTTGGGGAGCTACGATGCCACAGACAGACACACAAACACACACACAGACACGTCAAACTTATAACACCCCGTCGTTTTTGCGTCGGGGGTTAAAAATATAAACTTTCTGACTTAAATTTTTTTTCTTTCACAGCTACTCGCCTCATCCAGCCATATTTCAACGACAAAAACAAAGGAGACGACCGCACTTACCTCAAACCATCTCGATGCCACTACCTCGTCGACTCCGACATCGGCAACCCCTCCACGCTAGAACCCCCTTACTACAAAGACACCTCGGTGTGGGAAATAGTGTCAGCCCTTCCTATATTAAATCCAGTGAAGTCTCATAAACTTTTTAGGGCTTTTTACGTACCCGTGTTCTCGGAAAGAGATAATGTGTTTGGGAGGTTATATTTGTTGAGGAATAGGTTTATTGTATAGTGGGTTCGGTAGATATGATACGAGCGTTGTATAATACACTGTCTCAAGTGAAACTGCTGAAATGCCCAATTGCGACGACCAAAGATAATATTTTTTTTTTTTTTTTTTATCATGATTCAAAAAATCAATGTCTGCTACTCCAAGTCTATAAATTATTATCTCAAATGAAACTATTGTAATGCCCAATTGCGCCGACTAAAGTTAGCATTTTTTTTATTTTTTTTATTTTTGGGCATGATTCAAAAAAAAATTTGTCTGCTACTCCGAGACTAACACCAGATGACGTCACTACGCACTTGCCACTTTATTGCAATAATAACGGAATTAAAAAAAATATATAATTCTATAAAAAATTTGTTTAAACAATGATTTTTCTAACAATCATCAATTAGGCTCAAATCAAATGAAACGATCAAGTTAGAGATTGAATGTTTTTTTTTTAAATTCTCGTGGTTTTATCGGTTCGGACAGATAATATAAGGCGGTCGAGGAGTTAGATTACACTGTACTGGCAGCACAGAGAAGGAAAGTCTCAATGGGCATTATAACTGATTTTGAAAAACTATCTATAATGTACTTACAGGTTTGTTATTGCAAAAACATATTTTATTTTTGTTTTAAATTATCTTTTAACACTCGCAGGCGTCTTCTTGTGACGTCACGAGTTTTACAGCACGAGAACGTAGCGTAGTAACTTTCATTTAATCTGTGTTAGCGATGCCGGTGCGGTATTGTCTCACGTTTGGTACTACGATGACGTCACGCCTTTGAATGGACTCTGATTGGCGTTTAGCATAACAATGGCGGATATTTTGTATATTATTTTATCAAAAATCATAAAAATCTCGCTTTAAATATGTAATTAATGAGACATTATAATGTAATTTTTTACTATAAACTTACCTGCTAACGAATATAAGCTCTAAATGTTACTAGTAAAGACTATTTTTACGTAAATGGGTATCGTGTATAATAAAGGTATTCCCATTATTTACTTCAAGTTCAAAACGCTTGAAAACATTCGGTAGTTAAACACATAAGTCAATTTTGATAATCAATTATTGAAGGAGTGAATTTGTGGGAATATACCTTTCGGATGTTGTCAATACATTATAATAAGTAGGGGTCATTGTAATATGTTTCAATGCATATCTAGCGGACGATTCGTAGCCAAAAATTTACAACTTCTCTATAGATTCTGACGCAACACGGCCATTCCGACGGACACAGACACACAACGTGCAGTGCATACGCACAGCGGATCTTTGTGTCTCTGAAGTTGGCTGCAATTAAAAGCGCAGCTCCTATTTTTGGGTCAGATTGGGGACAAGTGACGAGTACGGAGGGGGCTAGGGCTGTGCCTCTTCTGCAATTATTATCAATCGAAATAATTACCGATCAATTGAACTATTTGAATCGATAATCGTAATATATATTTGCTAGAGTCAAGATCCGCTTTGAAACTGAGCGGACCTTCCGTTGAATCTTATCATGTCCGCTAAATGTGCATAAAGCCGAATCTTTAACGAAGCTAGTCAGATCAATATTGTCCCTTCAAAGATTTATTTTATAGTTTGCTAAAATGTTTGGTATTTTCGGAAATCATTTTGTGTAACCGAACGTAGATAAAGATTATAGTACTACATTATTTGTTGTAACTAACAAAATGTTGTTGCATTTTTATTTATTTGTAAAAGATTATAGTTCCTTGTCTATTTATTTAAATGCATTTTATTAGATAACTTTATAAATGGGCTACATTTAATTGAGCTTATCTACTGTGGTCGTTATTGTGTATGAATTAAAGGGTAATGAGTAGCATGACTGTCTGTGTGTACATACTCTTTGAAATATCATGACCTACGTGATGAATTAAATAAATTCAATGAAGCCATGAAACAAAATTTCATTTTACTTCATTAGTTTTAGATACGTAGATGTAAGACGTATTTATTTTTGTGTTAAATTTATTTTGTGTTGTTTTTATTGGCTTATTTTATTTAAATTAAATTATCCGTGATAATGCGAGAAATTGTCCACATTCAAGTTGGGAGATGCGGCAACCAAATTGGATCTAAGGTAAATATCTGCAACTTCCTTACTCTCAGTTTCTACTTTGCTTACATATCTATAAGGTTCCATCTTGTTCACAGTTCTGGGAGGTGATATCAGATGAACATGGAATAGATCCCAATGGTTGCTACCACGGAGACTCAGATTTGCAACTTGAACGCATCAATGTTTTCTTCAACGAGGCTTCTTGCCTAAAGTTTGTTCCTCGAGCTATCTTGGTTGATTTAGAGCCGGGGACGTTAGACGCCATCCGTGGAGGCCCATTCGGCACAATCTTCCGACCCGATAACATGGTGTATGCGTCGTCAGGTGCAGGGAATAACTGGGCTAAAGGATATTACACAGAAGGCGCAGATTTGCTCGAGTCTGTCCTCGATGTTATCCGAAAAGAAGCAGAAGGCTGCGACTGTCTGCAAGGCTTCCAGCTAGTTCACTCCGTCGGAGGCGGCACTGGCTCTGGGTTAGGAACGTTACTCCTAGCGAATTTGAGCGAAGAATACCCCGATAGAATCTCAGTTACATATTCCGTAGTGCCAAGTCCAAAGGTATCGGACACTGTGGTGGAACCTTACAACGCGACGCTCTCAGTGAACCAGCTGATCGAGAATTCTATTCAATCGTACTGCATTGACAATGAGGCGTTGTACGATATTTGCTTTCGAACGCTCAAGTTGAAAACGCCAACGTACGGTGATTTAAACCACTTGGTCTCGTCGACCATGTCTGGTGTAACTACATGTTTGAGGTTCCCGGGGCAGCTGAATGCAGATTTAAGAAAGCTAGCGGTCAATATGGTGCCTTTTCCAAGGCTGCATTTCTTTATGCCTGGCTTCGCGCCCCTGACGTCACGCGGCTGTCAGCCGTATAGAGCGTTAACCGTCCCAGAACTGACTCAGCAGATGTTTGATGCTAAAAACATGATGGCAGCGTGCGACCCACGCCACGGCCGGTACCTCACCGTCGCAGCCATATTCCGCGGACGCATGTCCATGAAGGAAGTGGACGAGCAAATGCTCAACGTCCAGAAAAAGAACAAAGACTTCTTCGTAGAATGGATACCTAATAACGTAAAGACTGCCGTTTGCGACATTCCTCCCCGAGGCTTGAAGATGTCTGCAACGTTCATCGGGAACACAACGGCGATTCAGGAGCTTTTCAAGCGGATATCGGAACAGTTTTCGTCAATGTTCAGGCGACGTGCTTTTCTCCACTGGTACACGGGGGAGGGTATGGATGAAAACGACTTTACTGAAGCAGATAACAATATGAGTGATCTTATTTCTGAGTACCAGCAGTATCAAGATGCGACGACCAACGACCAAGAGTTCGAGGAAGAAGGCGAGGCGGCTCCTGGGGACGATGTTTCTGATGTTGCATAAATTATTGCTTGAGCTCGTTGTTTTCATTGGAGTCCTTTAAAGAGAGTGCGTCTCAACTGGCAGTTATAATAACTACACAGCGTTTCTTGAGGTTAGAGCACTCTCGTAGGCTAAGGATCAGTATCCACCTAGGCTGAGTGAAGCGGATAGTAAAATACTATTCGCGCTTTCGCGTTTTACCAGGATATAAAGTAGCCTATAGCTCAATCCAGGTACCTAATCTTTGTATGTAACAGACGGTAGCGTATCAAATATTATCGTATATATTGTAGTTTTTGATATCATCGAAACTGGTTCTGCCGTTTCATCCTTCTTCTTCTTATCTTAGGTAATGGGTTCTGTGCGTTGGGTCCGGAATGGAACCTGCGCGTATATAAAAAATCTCATCAGATCCAAGTTATTGGGAAACCGATTTACAGAGAAAAAAATATCTTACTAGATCCACTATGGATCTGGACAATGGATCTACTGAGATTGAACGTGATCTCTTGATGGCATTTTGACTCTCTTCCATTGGTTGATTTAAGGGGCTAGTCTGTGAAAACCCTTGAAAAGTGGAGTTTTGAAAAGCCAAGAACTTTCAAAATTTAGCTTTATTCTTAACAATATTTAGATCAGAAGAAAGAACACTTCAGGCTAAATAAAAGTATGTTGGGGTTTTCTAAAATTCTTTCTAGATTTTGTGTAAATTGAAAAACTACCTACCCATTTTCACGAAATTGATCAAAATAGAGCATCTACATATGAGCTAAAATCTACGGAATTACAGCTATTTCTGAGAAATAAAACACTTTAGTATCATGTCTATACACTTAGTTTTAAAATTATGTTGGGGTTTTTAATCTTTTCATACAAAAGATGTGTAAAAACACGAAAACATTTTCAATTCGCCGTATCTACACGATTTCTACGCCATTTTCTGTCATTCCGTGGTTTTCCACGGCTCTGGAAGGGTGGGCCACGTTCACTTTTTTATTCACAGGTGAAAACGGGTAACCGGATACTTCGATATATCATTACAAAAACTTGTATTATTTTACTGAAAATTGTTGGTTTTCGTTGTTATAATTGTAATTCGGGTAATAAGAAACCAATGCAAATTCTTATTTATTTGAGGTTTGTGAAAATTTACGGGACTGACATGGTTTGACAGTTTAATCATACAGTCGTGAACACAAACCAATTCTAGAGATCCACCAACCTATCTGCAGAATGAAATGTATGTAGCTGATAGAAAAATGTAGGTAAATGGTTCTAGAGATAAGTTGGTGGATCTATACTTAGAACATTGCAGGCCTCCGTGGTCGCTCGATGCAATTCTACGGTAGCATACTCACGAAGGAGTTTATATTGTGACCAAAAGAGTTTCGCTTAGCGATTTTCCTTAGAATATGCCTAGCTCTTTATACTAAGTGATTATCGTTTTTTAACGAAAATGTACTTGCTTATTTCCCGACTTACTAGTGAGAAACGGTATGTTTTTTTTTTTATTTATACTATCATTCAATTTTTATCTATGTTTGACTGTTTGTTACTAATAATAATACTGGTACTTCAAATTTTGATATCGAAACCATAAATAAATAAATAATGCTGGACAGTTCGCACAACATTATCTAGCCCCCAAGCTAAGCAGAGCTTGTGTTACGGGTACTAGATAACTGATATACTAAATACAATATATTACATAGATAGATACTTTGCTGATACAATGCTGCTATTCAAAAAATCTCCATTAAAGTCCATGCTTTATTGGAGGCGGAAGATGAATAAACTGGTCAAGTGCGAGTCGGACTCGCGTGTAGAGTGCTCCGTACAAGTATGCTACCATATAAATATATCTGTCAACATAGTACCAACTAGACCAATGGAACTTAGTATAGTCCTCGGTGAAACGTAGCCACACATTTTGTACATATTTTCTCTTCACGACTATTTTCGTTTCCCGTCGGAATTTAAAAACGTATAGCAAAAAGTTATTAATTTTGTAAAAATTTAAATAACCTCCAACGTTGAACGGCTGGACTGATTTTGATCAAACAAAGCTAAGAAAATTCCCGACAAAAAGACTTTAAAAAAAAAAACGGTTCATCATTTCGGGAGCTACGATGGGACAGACACACACACACACACACACACACACACACACAGACACGCCAAACTTATAACACCCCTTCGTTTTTCGTCAGGGGTTAAAAATAAACGAATTCAGATTTTGGGTACCTACTAATTTTGGACGAAATTTATAATATAAAATACTAGCTAGAGGTATAGGTACCTACTGTAACCCGCGACTTAATTTGGACGCGTTATATTATTTGTAGTAGGTACAACTATAATAACTGGGTTATCTGTGACATACTAGTTCCTCATAGATAATCCAGTTGATCAATATTAATTTTATTGTAAGTTAGGTATGAGGTATGAGGTTGACGTGTTTGTATTAGCTTGATCATGTAACAAAAATGTATCCTAAATATAATCACCGTAACATATTATACGGTGGATATCTGAACAATTTTTTTTATTATGTGGTACTAAATACTACACATATGAATAGTAACATCATACATTACATATACGGTGCTTAAGACTAGTGTTGATATTCTTTATTGCACTTAACTACTACTGAAAACAAAGGAATCGAATCATCGTCGCTTCTTATCGTCGTGCTTGTAATATTATTTATTCTGTGTCATCGTCTTGCTTAGTAAACGAAAACTGTACGAAAAAGTAATCGTAGACATTACAATCGCATTATATCGTAGTTTAGTAGTAGTAGAGTTTGTTTTTGTGAAAGAGTTCGTTCGGGAATGTACTACCAACCACAACTACTACCAGCAGTATTTCTGCCGCAAAGCACTAGTGCTTGTATTACTGTGTTTTAGTATGAAAGGTATAGTTGCCGGTGAATGCAGTGAAATGCCACAAGGGGTGGACGTGACATATGAGGTAATTGATTATTAAAGGCAGACGTTACCGCTCAAGATCAGGTGGGCCATCTGATTGTTCCACGTCATTCACGAAGATAAAAAGTGGGGGATTGGTGCTAGTCAGTCAGTGGGAGGTCAACAAACAGTGACTCATCAAAGCTGAAAAGTGGGTAGGTCGTGTGTGCCGAGTTATGCAAAGGCGATACTCGCGACGAAAAGTACGCATGTGAACGCTCTAGAAAATGCAAAATGGCTAATACAAAGTAAATAAGTACCCAAAAGAAAAGTTTCTTCCAACTACTTAGTTAAACCTAGTAATTTTGAACAAACTGAGGTATGTATAACCTTTTTCCTTACAAATATTAGCTGTTAACCTACAAACGACACATAGGCCAGTCATCTTAAACACACCAGGTCGTAAAAAAATTGCAAAGTTCGCACAGCTCTATCGAAGTTGCAAACTTGGTTTTACACAATTGGTATTTATCCTAACAACATCCCAAAAAAACAGAACACAGAACAAATCTAACACGATTTTTGTGTCTACGGTGACTGGCCTAACAAGACTGAAGGGGATTCTGAAAAAAAGGACTGGTTGCCTACAAGATAACAAAATCAGCAAATCAAATCTATGATTTTCAGGATTTTATAAATTGTGTCTTTTCAAACAATACCTGTGTAAATGTTCTGGAAACATGGGATTTTTATAATTATCGAGATCACGAATCACACACATGCTCCAGTTTTTTTACATCAAACGTACCTGAGAGAGATTATGCTGTAAAAGTAGATAGGGAGGATTGAACCCCAATATATAAACTAGTCACGGTGTTGAGTTAAAATCACAATATACTAACCAGTTTTTTTTAACACATTGTTTTCTAGAAGCCGTACCAAAAGTTATGGCAAGATGTATGAAAACCTTTATTTATCCATTGAATAGGTACAAAATTATCTTAACAACAATTGTATAAGAGTACAACAAACTTAATTAAAAAAGAATCATCATGCTTAAAAAAATTACATATAAAAGAATGATTCATGCATATTTATTATTATTACTTTTTTATACAAGGCCAATAAGATTAATAATGGCATTATATATATAAATATATATATATAAATAAACAACATTTTAAGTATCTAATATTATTAATTATTGTTAATGTTTCATTGTAAATTGAAAATAGTAATTTATTAATTATAAAACAAATTATTGACTATGCATTCTATATTCTATTGTTTTCTAGAAGCCGTACCAAAAGTTATGGCAAGATGTATAACTGCAGAAATAAAAGAAGAAATCATAAGCAAATTAGTGCCATTTATACCAGAAAGTAGTAGTAGTAGAGCTTTTTTGTGAAAGAGTTCGTCCGGGGAAGTACTACCACCATACCTATTTCTACCGCAAAGCAGTAGTGCTCGCATTGCTGTGTTCCGGTTTGAAGGGTAAGGGTGCCGGTGAAATTACAGGCACATGAGTCTTTTCATCTTTATGTCGCAGGGTGGCGGGCGCATTGCAATGCCACATAGGGTGCATCCTAGGTGAACGTGTCCTATAAGGTAATGCACTGTTCATAGGCAGAGGTTACCGCTTAACATCAGGTGGGCCATCTGCTTGTTCCGTCATTCATTAGTAAAAAAAAAAAAAAAAATAGGAGATACTTGTAGCAAAATTTACCAACTTATAACTTCACCGTTAGGATGATTTAACTGACTGTTATAAAATAAGGTATACACCACTATTCCAAATACAACAAAAAAAACATGGATAGTCAGTATTCTATAAAGAATGACTCTATGCAAAAAAAGGTACCAAATAACAATTTCCAAAAATAACCATAAAAAAAGCGGCCAAGTGCGAGTCGGACTCGCCCATGAAGGGTTCCGTAGCAGCAAGTAACATAATATAAAAGTTCTTGGATGGATTACGATTAATGACGTATTAAAAAAAAACTACTTACTAGATCTCGTTCAAACCAATTTTGAGTGAATGTTTACATGATAATGTACATCATATATTTTTTTTAGTTTTATAATTCTCTTATTTTAGAAGTTATGTGGGGGGGGGGCACACTTTTTACCACTTTGGAAGTGTCTCTCGCGCAAACTATTCAGTTTAGAAAAAAATGATATTAGAAACCTCAACATAATTTTTGAAGACCTATCCATAGATACCCCACATTGATGCAAAAAAAATTTTTGAGTTTCAGTTCTAAGTATGGGGAACCCCAAAAATAATTGTTTTTTTTTAAATTTTGTGTAAAATTCTAAATGCGGTTCACAGAATACATCTACCTACCAAGTTTCAACAGTTTAGCTCTTATAGTTTCGGAAAAAAAAGGCTGTGACATACACGGACAGACAGACAGACAGACAGACATGACGAATCCATAAGGGTTCCTTGTCTTTGAGTACGGAACCCTAAAAATGGGAACATTTGGTCAAAACAATTTAATAGTGCACGCGCCATGGAAAGCTACCAAGTTATTATTTCGACGCGTCACGTGTCATCGTACAAAGTCAAAAACAGGTATTATATCCATAAATTTATTCGGATTTTGTCAAGAAAACAAAAGTTTAAATCTTTTTAATTCCATTCGAAAAAAATAACATTACACAGATTAAATTTGTACCGAATATACTTGGAATAGTCATTTAATTTAAATTTAATTTGTGTTTAAAATTTAAAAATACAAAGAATGTTAAAAGGTATCTTACTAATATTATAAACGTGAAAGTTTGTAAGTATGGAAGGATAGAATAGAATAGAATAGTGTTTATTTCATAACTTAAGGATACATTACATAGTGCTTATATAGGTACTTAAGGTTAAAACAACTAGTGATAATTAGGGTAGGCACTATGAGGTTTAGGAACCTACCTCCCGTGCTAGTTTAAAACTGTGTTACGGCGAGGTAGCTCTTAACTCCCCATGCATGCAGTTAAATTAGAGCTAATGAATGCATTAAATTAAGAAAATAATTAAAATAAACATACATAATGAAGGATAATAATAATAGATATTAACTATATTGTAATTAAATACAATAAAGTTTTAAATAAACGTACTACTAAAACCAACCTAACATAGTTAGACTAACATGCAAAATCCAAAACACCAAAAATACAAATAGACGCCAAAAGAAATTATACAGCAAACAATAACATTTTTTTTTTTTTTTTTTTATCCAAAACTAAACAATACGACCTACAACTTTACATTATTTAATAATAACTAATAATTTTTCAGTAGTATCATAATCGTATTGTAGTAATAGCCCTTCTATAGTTTTACCACATAAATACCTGCTTACGTCCTTTATTAATTGAATTTTACTGAACCGATTATATAAAAAACGTCCCAGAAAATACGCAAAACCATGCGCAAATGCAGTTCTGCATGCTGGGACTTTGTACACCTCATGCGCTCTTCTACTAGATACTTTGTCGATTTGGCCCGGATGAGAATGCTGTCTCATTACAATGGTTTTAATAAAGAGCTGGCGCACTGCTAACACTTGACATTCTCTATAGAGGTCAACTGTAGGGTATCTAAACGGTTTGAAGTTTAAGACCTTTAGGATAGTTCGCTGAGATCTTTCTAATTTAATCAGAGATGTTTTAGCCGCACCTCCCCAAGACGAAATACCATAGGCAATTCTAGATTGGCACAGGGTAAGGTAGACAGTCTTACTAGTTTTCTCATCACGAAGATGTCTAATTTTTTTGAAAATGTGAATGAGCTTGCGTATACGAGACTTGAGGGTTTCAATATGCGGTTTCCAGTTTAAGTTTTTATCTAAAGTTATTCCAAGGTATTTGACAGTATCCGCAGCAGTGAGAGTATAGCAATCGCATGTATCGTTACTATTAACAGGGCAGTTATGAGCTTTTAGATTGAAGTCTGAACATGGCTGATTATTTTTGTAAATGGAGAAAGTTACATATTTTGTCTTACTTAAATTAAGCGTCAATAGACTAGTATCAAGCCAGTTTGTACGCATCTCGGATTCAGCTTCTAATCGGACATCCTCCCAATTTTTCCCCCTAAAAACTATGGCGGTATCGTCAGCAAACGTTATGATTTTTGTGTTAGGTAAATAAATATCGCATAAGTTGTTTATATATATGAGGAAGAGAGTCGGCCCTAGAACAGATCCTTGCGGCACCCCAAAATTCAGAATTTGCTTAGAACTGTAGTGTTCGCCTACCTTCACAGTCTGGAATCGGTCACACAGATAATCCTTGAGAAGATCCAATGGAACACCTCGAACACCTACGGACTCCAATCTACAGAGTAGCAGCAGAATAGAGACGGTATCAAAGGCCTTGGCCAAATCAAGGAACACTCCAATGCATTTATATTTTTTGTCAAGATTATCTGCGATTTGCGTCACAAGGCCTTCGATAGCGTCAATCGTAGATTTTTTACCTCTGAACCCATATTGATTATTTGAAAGGATATTATTATTTTCCAAGTATCCTACAAGTCGAACATTGATGAGTTTCTCAAGTATCTTGGCCAAAGATGGTAATAGAGATATGGGACGATAGTTAGTAATATTATCACTTGCCGCTTTAAAAACTGGAACTACAACGGACACCTTTAATAATTTAGGAAATACTCCTGTTGTCAGACAGAGATTGCATAGGTGAGTTATAGGCAAGTCTAGGACAGCAATACACTTCTTCAGGAAGATCGATGACATGCCATCCCATCCTGCTGATGAATTGTTCTTGAGTGAATTGACTATGTTTCTAACTTCAATGATGTCAGTTTCCAGAAGCATTAATGAATTTATCTGGGTGATTTTGGGCTTATATCTTTGTGCCAGAATTTCTTCGTTTACGTTTAGTCTATGAAGAATATCTGCAGCAAGCCCAGATCCCACGGTCGCAAAAAAATCATTAATGTGATTGGTCGATTCTGAGGGAGTGGCTTTAAGCTTTAATAGCTCACTTGATTGATCAGTAATGTTATTGTTAAGGTTACATACACGTTTAATGACATTCCAAGTTTTCTTAATGTCACCTTTAGCATCAAGGAGATCTGCTTGATCAAACTTATGTTTCAGATTATGAAGGATATTGTTGCAATGATTCCTATATCGCTTGTAAGTAGTCTCAAGGTGTTTATCATTGGGTGACTTATTGTGGCGCTGATGCAGTTTATCTCTAAACCTCATGCACCGCAACAAACCAGGGGTAATCCAGGGTTGAAGAGTTAATCTCCTATTTGGCACAGTGAGCAATTGAGTACATTTATTAATAACCCCGGACACAGTATGAAAAAAAAGTTCTGTTGCTTTATTAGGTTCCAACTCCATCAAGATAGTGTCCCAGTTTACTTTTAACAGCAAATCAAATGCTTTTTTATGGTTAACTTTATTAAATGACCTTTGTCTTTTAATCAGTGGTTGCACAGGAGATATTGCAAGGTAAATACATTTATGGTCAGTAACAGACGAGTCACACACAGCAGTAATAACTTTAGTATTTGATTTTACAAAACAGTGGTCATAACACTTTATTAATCGAGTAGGATAAACATGGCTAGGCAATAAACCATGCGTTGCAAGTAAGTCCAAATATTCATCTGATCTATTGTCGGTGTTATTTTTACATATATCTATATTCAAATCACCAAGAACGTAAACATTTGGTACAGTTTCAAGACTAAACAATAAGATACTCAGAGAGTTTAGAAATTTGGCAATGGAACTAAATGAAGGGGATCTGTAGACACAGATAAATGAATGATCACTCCCAATTCTGACTACAAGGCAGTCGGCTTCATCCACAATAGGTTCGTACACAGATACATCAGCAACATTATTACGGATATAAGCGATGACACCGCTGTTCTGATTTATATGTTTGCATGTCTGGTAGGCGTTGAAATAGTCTAGTGGTGGTAAAGAACCACTGCCCTGCAGCCAGCATTCGGTTAAAAATATAAGGTCAAAATCCAATTTAGTCCTCGATATAAACACCCCGAAGTCATCCAGATTTTTATGTACACTACGAATATTCTGTGAATGGAAGGATGGATGGATGGATGGATGTATCTTTGTTACTCCTTCACGTAAAAATTGCTTGATGGATTTGGATGAATCTTGGAACGGAGATAACTGGACTCCCGGAATAACATATAGGCACATTTTTATCCCGATATTCCCACGGAATCGAGACCTATGCGGAAAACACCGCAGGGCCCAGCAGCAATGCGAAGACTTTTCATCCAATGTTTTATTTATCTTTGTTTCTGTGTGTGTGTGTGTGTGTATTTTTGTGTGGAATATTGTTTGTTGACTGTTACTACTACATCCATGTTGTTGACACAAATAAGTGTTTTTCTTTCTTTATTTCTTTCTTTTCAATGTACCAGGCGAGCAGCAGAATGCAGGAGTAATTTGGTAACCGAATATTCTATCCTAATTACTCTTTCACGTAAAAACTACGGGTTGGATTTGGATGAAATTTTGAATAAAGATAACTAGACTCCCGGAATAACACAGGCACATTTTTGTCCCGATATTCCCACGGGATCGAGACTTACGCGGGTGAAACTTACTTCACCAGCGTAAGTCTAATAATACTAGCTTTATAATACTCCGCTACTTAATAATCCTGCGCAGACGAAGTCGCGGGTTACAGCTAGTAAAATTATAAATTGAAAAATAAACAAATATATAATACACAAATAAAAAGATTCAAACATTTACAAGAGAGCGGCAATGTTTAGGTGAATAAGGGTGGTGGGTGTTTAGGGTGTTAAGGTGGTTTTGGCGCTAGGCACTAAGCACTTATGCGAACTGAAATGCACTTTGTTGCGTCCCAGCAAGGTTCGTTATTTTTTTTTCACGAAGTGAGCCTTCTGTTCTTGCTATTATTTATTCTGTGGTCTTACTTACAGTTATTTTCTTTTTCTCCCAGCTCAATAAAGTGTATAACTAAGTTAGTAGTTATGTTACCGCACATAAGATTAGTAAGTCTTGAGCATATTCCGTTTGTTGAACACCATAACAAAATCCCTAGACATGCGAACAGTAACTATGTTACATACGGCGCACATGCTTAGGTTAAGCACGTTCTAAAATAATGTTACACTAAACAAGTATTATTTACGAAATAATAAAAAAGCATTAATGTTATCACGATATAATAAACACAGTTTTAAAGGGAATGATCGTAGCGATCGTACAGATCAAAATCATAACAGATAAATATTTACAAAGACATTGATCACTAATATAAGATAAAAAACTTTAGGCGCGAATATCTCGTAATAATACTTCTTGTAGTTACGGTTGTCGCAGACTACGTATTTGTACACTGATGGTAACAGCATAGCTCTCTCCATGCATAGCCCGCTGTGATACTTTGAGCTTTTGTGTGTGTGATAGTTAGCGTCTCAGTCACGTAAGTCATCTCTGGCAACACGCACTAATTAAGATGACTGAAATAAAGTCCATGAGTGGCGACCAACAACCGGACGAACGCAGTGTGGGAGGGGAACTTCCAATGTACCAAACTTTATAAAGGTCGCGGGAAGTCTGTGGACGGAGGCGGCTCAAGACCAGTCGTCGTGGCATTCTATGGAAATGTTATATTTCCAGCTGGGCGGATGATGATGATTAATAAAAATAAGGCAAGTAAATATAAACATGTTTGTTTTCCCCTAGGTAGGTACATACCTACTTATAACTCACTTTTTTATTTTTTGTTGTGTCTAGCTATTGCGGATCAAGAGATACAGCGTTTGTCAAAACCACTTTTCTTGTATGGGGGCCGGCTTTAATTTTTAATTTTAATAGAATAACAAACAATACCTACATCCAAACTTTATGACCCCAATTAATAATAAATAATAATAATAATGTTGGACATTTCATTATCTAGCCCCAAGCTAAGCAGAGCTTGTGTTATGGGTACTAGATAATTGATATACTTAATACAATATGATACATAGATAGATATTTTTTATTATACACATAAAATACCCAGAACACCTGAACAAATATCTGCGATCGCACAAATATTTGTTCCGAGGCGGGAATCGAACCCGCAACCTCCTGCGTCGCAGGCCAACCTTCGCCCACCGCGCTACAGAGGTCTTCAACACAATTGATTTTAGGGTTTGAATTTCCTATAATCCTTTCATAAAGACGCCAAACCAATTCATGGCATGTTTCAAGAAGAAGGTACTATTATTTATTCTGTGGTTGTACATGGAAATAAGAATTTAGAAGCCGATAAATGTTTGAAAATGTCTTACTAGTCATGTCAAATGCAACGTCCTCGCCGCGCCGTTTTTTTATGCCAATTTGTGGTCAGTATGTTTCAATTACGTGTAGGTATTTCTTCCAACCATAGACGTAGAATTTTTTGTACATATACTAAATCTATGCTTCCAACATAGTTTGTAGGTACCTATATAATTTATTTGTTTCTTTATCCGTTTTTCTGTACAAAATAACTCGAAAAACTGTTACTATTTTGACGAAATAGGATTAAATTAATAGTTTTAAATAATAAAATCACTGTATGAGTGTTTTTTTAAACAGCCCTACACGTGTAGGTTTTTTTTATTTTTTATTTACCTACCTACAATAGGGATATTGGATTTATTTATTTGAACCCTAAGGTATTTTGATTTTCGGTAGTTTAAACGTATACAGTTAGGGTACGTATCAAAAAATATAAATTCAAAACACATTAATTTAAAAAACCTGATAGTGAAAATAAATAAATTTGTTTAATTAATGTAATGTTTTTGTATTTGTTGTATTTGTATTTAAATAAATTTAAAACCTTTAAAAGTTTTTTATTTATAAAGGTCGAAATGCCTGAAATCAAAATACATAATGATTACAATCTTTACGTTTAAAATACCGAAAATCAAAATACCGTATGGTTAAATAAATACATTCAAGAGGATTCTGGTAAACCGATGAGTTCACTGGGATCCCTTGGGGGATCGGGTTAGGGGATCCTGGTGGCCTCACTCCATTCAATAGGTATCCCTATTGAACGGTTTTTGAAAGTGGTTTAAATTAACTAAAATGTGAGAAATTGGAGGGAGGATATTTTATTTATATGAGAATTAGGTGTATTCATGCTTACATTAATCGAGTAAGTCAGATACTGAGTTGAATATTAATCGTGTAAGTCAGATACTGAGTTGAATATTTCAATATCACCATCATCATCCCTCAGAAGTCCTCTGCTGGACATAGGCCTCCTCTAGAATGTCCCATAGAATGCCACGACGCGTTTATTCCGCTTCATTTGCGTTTATTGGCGACTCTAGCCGCGTCTATCCACCGCGTTCCTGCGACCTCCATATTAATGTCTTTGATCCATCGAAAGGTTGGTTTTGGAACCTCACCTCTGTCTGCCACAGTTTGAATAGAACCTGCATAGTTTACAAAACATATTGAACATGCTGTGCATTCAAAATAATATGTAGTAATATGTCTTGCTATACCATAATATAAATTACTGTATAGTGGTGTAGAAGCAGTCCACACGCGCCTCAGCGAACATCCCCGATGCGCTACAGAATCGGAGCAGCCCCACCAGCACCCTGAACGCGTTTTTGTGCTGCACACGTAGTGCGTTGTACAATTTTTGAGTGTAATCAACCCACATAGACTACTACAGGTACTGCTTCTTACGAGTGATGGATTTGAGGCAACCTTATGGCAGAGACATCCGGGCGAAAGGCGGCTCCGGCAATGAAGGCGGATCGGAGGTGGCAATGGTCAGGAGCCGTTGATCACCCGATGAGCCAGGCCAGGCGGTGTGGGCGGCCTGTTCGACGTAGATGGCCACTCGAAGTCGTAGCTCAGGTGACACTCCACGACCCCGAAGATGGCGAAGTCCCGCAGCTCAAGGTGACCCAGACGGCCATAGAGGATGGCGATATCCCGAAGTTCAGGCGGCTCCGACAGCCCCGAGGATGATGATGGCCCGCAACTCAGGTGGCAGTATGGTGGTGGAGTATTTACAGGTGCCATCTTACGGTGAACAAGCTGTAGAATGTACGTATAGGTCGTAGAGTGAGATTTAGGCATGGACTTAGTGTTTGTATACTAAGTCCATGGAATAAGGTAACTCCATGGAGGTATAATAGTAATGGAGTGAGTGCTAAAAATAGCATAGAGTGTTCCTTCTTACTCCTATCCTAGAAGATAGCTAACTATCCTATGTTAGAGAAAAACATATATATTGTCACACGACAGTCGTCTTTCCGTTCCGTACCCTGAATATTGGCACCATGCATATACATCTCCCTAGATTGTTACCATGAATGTACTAGTAATTTGACATTTGGCCTGGTACGACTTACACATATAAGAACAGATAGATTTATGCTTGTCTCATTCCAACAAATAAAATAAATAAATAAATAAATAATGCTGGACAGTTCACATAACATTATCTAGCCCCAAGCTAAGCAGAGCTTGTGTTATGGGTACTAGATAACTGATATAAGTACTTAATACAATATATTACATAGATAGATATTTTTTATTATACATAGAAAATACCCAGAACACCCTGAACAAATATCTGCGATCGCAAAAATATTTGTTCCGAGGCGGGAATCGAACCCGCAACCTCCTGCGTCGCAGCCCAAGCTTCGCCCGCCGCGCCACAGAGGTCGTCACACACAAAAAACACACGAAATGAATACATTCATATAAAAGAATGAGACTGGTATAATCGCTAACGTTTCGTTTTTAGCCTTAGTTCCATGCCTTTAGTCCATCTTCCTAGAGTAACTCTGTCTCTCAGAAGAAGATGGACTACTTCATCTGTGCTCTGTCTACGCTAAGTCCATGGTGGTCCATGGCATGGACGTAGCATACAAAAGGACTGAGGAGCAAGTCCGAGTTTACACACACCATCGTAACGATGATCGTAACGGCGAGTGTACGTGTATTGCGTAGTAACGAGCCATTAATCTGTGACGTTTTTGGCACAGATTAATAACTATTTATTATGTTATGCACGTACGATCGTGTTACGTTCACCGTTACGATGGTGTTTGCAAAACTCAGACTCACCCCTCATGTACTATAGAGACAGTGTGTCTACTTCTAATACGGTGACCATAAAATAAAGTCATGCCCAGGAGACTTTTTCCATAGACACTTATGAACGTGGAGTGGAACAAACATTTTTAAATCTAATTATTTATCATAGTTATTTATGTAGCCAGATTCATACTAGAGGCTTGGTAAGTGATCAGTATCACGAATCGATAACACTTTTTGTTAATTTCGTAAAATAAAATGTTGACCTCCCCTAATAGATGACTCGGGACTGGGTTTGCGTTTTAGGAAACACGTTTTTTTTCCAATATCACAGAAAGTGTTATTGAACTTTGTTACTGATTACTTACCGAGTGTTCAGTGTTGGTAAACGGCGTGACTCGTGGTGACGCAGCCATGCCGTGATGTTTCTCGTCAGCCGAGCGTCCCGCGACGGCCAACTTTTAAATTTGTAGTATCGATGACCCCTTAGTATTTACCTATACAATGGTCATGGTCACCATAATGGCCACCCTTGCTATCATAAAGCTATCATTTCAAGTGTTAGTAAGGGACAAACTGCCTCTATTCTAACTATCTCCCTTGGCTCGTTTTTCCTCTATCTATAACGGTAATCTAAATGGAGTCTTAATCTAATGGAATAAGGTCTTGTTTCGGTATTATAATTTCTTAGAGCGCTCAGTCCTTTTGTATACTATGTCCATGGTCCATGGTTGCGACGAGTCCACTGTTTGTCTGCGGACGAGTCGACGAGAGGCGTAGATAGAGTATAGTATAGTAGATGGAGAGAGATTCTAGGTCATTGGATTCGACAGAACGACCTAGCGAAAATTGTAAGTCTATGGAACGACCGCGTACGACACTTCCATTCGACACTGTTTGTCTGTGGTGGTGGTACTTGCATGGACTTAGTATACAAACAGGACTGAGCGCTCGCAGCTGAAAAATGAGCTGAGAGCGTCCTACTTGACCGACCGCAGGTTCTTTGTGGCGGTCGAGAACACCGTCTCCAGACGGATCATCTGTGCTGCGGTACCCCAAGGGAGCTGCCTATCGCCGCGCCCGCCCTGTACGCGCTCTATAACAACGACATCCGTACCCTGGAGGGACACCTCCTCCCCGGGGAGAGGGATGTGACGCTAGCACCGTTTGCGTACGACAGCGCGTACCTCACCTCCTCGCGAAGCGCGGACATCGCCGCGAGCCAGATGCAGCACCTCCTGGATTTCCTACCTCTGTGGCTCGACAAGTGGCGCATGGCAGTCAATGTCGGCAAGACGGCCGCCCTCCTTGTCTCGAGCCGCTGCCGACCACCTTAGCCTCTGCTGCTCCGGGGCCAGTGCATCGAGTGGAAGCAGCACGTCCGGCACCTCGGCTTAGAGATCGACAGGTCGTTGAGGATGGTTCCACAGGCAAACCACGTGGTCACGCAGGTGCGCGCTGCCAGCGCCATGATCCGACCTGTCCTCCGATCTCACCTGCCGCTGAGGAGCAAGGTGCGGATCTATAAGATGTACGTACGGTCCCGGCTCACTTACGCAGACCCGGCATGGTACGCGCTGCTCTCCGCATCCAGCCGAAGAAGATTACAGGTAGTCACAAACGCCGCGTTGCGGGTATGTACGGGAGCGGGCCGTTCCATCCGCAATGATGTGATCGCGCGCAGTGGCGTAACTATACCATCTGGGGCCCGTGGCAAATTCGAAAATTTAAAAAAATTTAGTTGTCTTACTTTGAATTTTAAGCATAACTTATATAAATATTCTTTTCAAATAAAACAAAATACTCAGGTACAATGTAAAAATATATTTTTGAGCTCGCGGCCTCTTGGGCCGGGGCCCTCTTGGGTCGGGGGCCCGTGGCATTTTGCCAGCCCTGCCACCCTATTGTTACGCCACTGACGTGCGCGATGTGCGAATCGAAAGCGTCGAGGACTTCGTGGTGATGTCGGTGCGTCAGATGTTCGACAGTGCTGACAACTGCCGCCACGCCCACCTCAACGCTCTCGCGCCCCTTCACACGCGCCCCCCAGACCATCCCAGACCGTGGAGGCGCGCTAGCTTATTACGTATCTTGCAATAGCAATGCGATAGCAAGAATTGCGCGATTATCGCATCCAAATCGCAAATTTGTATTACGTATCAGCGATTCCTAATACGAATTTGCGATTTGGATGCCATAATAGCGCAATTTTTGTTATCGCATTGCTATCGCATTGCTATTGCAAGATACGTAATAAGCTAGCCGGTCCCAGAGACCTCCTGGAAGCTTCAGACTCCGCGTCGAGCGGAGTGTAAACAACGCTCCCCCCCCTCACAGAGAACCTCCGCACATAGTGCGTACTGCCGTGTTACTGCAAAACCCACTGACTCAGTTGAACTGACTGGAGTTGAAGCTAGGGTAGAGAAAGATGTTTCAAGGCCCTTTCCTAACGCCCCCAAGGGGGTACAAGAAGATCATTGATGATGAACGAGCCGAGCAAGATATGAACTACAGAGTTAGTGTGACTACTTCTAATACGGTGACCATAAAATAAAGTCTACTGGACAAGTAGACTTTTTCCATAGACACTTATGAATGTGGAGTGGAACAAACATTATTTAAATCAAATTATTTATCACAATTATTTATGAAGCCAGATTCAAACCTGGCTTGTTAGGTGATAAGAATCACGAATCAATAACACTTTTTGTTAAGGTGGATGCACATGCTTGAGGAGCGAAATTCATTTTTTTTGTTTTTTTTTGCCCATTACAGCTCATCTACACTTCTTCAGATAGCGAAAGTTGAGTTCGCGAGAACTAGGAGATATACATGTAGAACACACATGTTTTAAAATTGATAGTATCTCATAAATATCATCAGTTATCAGTTTAGCTATGATACACCTAAACACATATTTACAGTGGTTTTTTTTGTTTAGGGGTATCGTAGCTAAACTGATCATATTTATGAGATACTATCAATTTTAAAACATGTGTGTAAGTCTCCTAGTTCTCGCGAACTCAACTTTCGCTATCTGAAGAAGTGTAGTTTTTTTTATTTATTTTTATACTACTTGGATGACGGAACAAGCAAGAGGCCCACCTGATGTTAAGCGGTAACCTCTGCCTATGAACAGTGCATTACCACATAGGTCACGTCCACCTAGGACGCACCCTATGTGGCATTGCACTGCGCCCGCCACCCTGAGTCATAAAGATGAAAAGTCTCATGTGCCTGTAATTTCATATTGATCGTAGATGAGCTGTAAAGGGCAAAAAACACAAAAAAACTGAATCTCGCGCCGCAATCGTGACCTTAATTTCGTAAAATATAATGTTGACCTCCCCTAATAGATGACTCGGGACTGGGCTTGCGATTGTAGGAAACACGTATTTTTTTCTAATATCACAAAAACTGTTACCTTGTTACTGATTACTTACCGAGTGTTTAGTGTCGGCAAACGGCGTGACGCAGCCATGCCGCATGCCGTGATGTTTCTCGTCTGCCGGGCGTCTCGCGATGGACAACTTTAAGATTTCAGTATCGATGACCTCTTAGTATTTACCTATACAATGGTCATGGTCACCCTTGCTATCATAAAGCTATCTCTCTTGGCTCGTTTTTCCTCTATCTATGACGGTAATCTAAATTGAGTCTTAATTTAATGGAATAAGGTCTTGTTTCGGTATTATACTTTTTTAGGGCGCTCAGTCCTGTTTGTATACTAAGTCCATGGGTACTTGTCTCAGAACACAGATAAAATAATACTATACTAGTACTCAGAGGAGGTACAAACTTGTATTGTATTGTTCTATTATTTATTCTGTGGTGGTGGATTCGACTTCGAGAAGTTCGAGAATAGTTTTTCGGACGGAACTCAATTTTTTTCCATACCAATTTTGATACATTTTGCATTTACGTAAACTAGGATAATGGTAAGAGAGATCTTTATAGAATGTGATCATTTCTGTATTACCGATCAAATGTTATAGGAGTTGTGTTTGCTGTTTTTTTTAGGCCGGATATTCCGAAGATCAGTTGGCAGGTGAGTCAACCAACGTATGATTTTATTTATTTATTTTATTTTATTTTATTTTATTAATCCAGGATTTACAGTTATCTTATAGTTACTTATAAGCTTTACACTATATGCTATTCTGAAACCAATTTAAATCCACATTATGTATACAGTTCGTTTAAAAAGAAGGTAGGTACGCATGCAAGGTCAACAAAAAACAAAAACGGCAGGAAAGCCGGTTAAGGTATATATCAGTTACATGGGCAAATTAAGTAAATTAAGTTAAGTACCTACATTAATTTGAATAAAGCAGCAATTACTCTTACAAAAACAATATAAGTACTTAAGTAGGTACATAAATCTGAGAAAATACAAAAACAAAAAAACAAACAAAAAACTTAGGTAAAATATATATAAGGTAGGTATTCATAATCGCATAAGGGTGTCTGTAGTGTATATGGGTGTGTGTGTGTATGGGTGTGTGTTAGTATTTTTGGAGTGTGAAATGTGTGTATAGTGTGAGATGTGTGAGTAAGTATAATATATATATATTATATATAATATATAACTGATATGCATATGAAATTTAACAATCACTAGAACAAATAACTGGTTTTTATAAATAATTATTAGGGATGGCTTACATGGCTTCACACTATGACTAACATTTATGCCTAACTACGTTACCTTTGGTCGGTTCGCTAGTTTACGGCCTCTTAGTGGACTTGGCAACTTTAAACGATCAGAAAAAAATAATGTTACTGTTGATAATCTGTACTGATAATGTATTTTGATAGATAAAATATTGTAGTTTCTGATTTCAAAACTGGTTGACGCGAAGTGATCTTAGTTTTTTTTATAATAAATTTTAATCCCAAAAATGACCAAAACGCTAGTTTTCGGCCACAAATTTCAGTATTCGGCCACGTATAATGGATAAAAAAGTAAGACGAAGCTATTATAGTTACATTAAAAACTCGTTTTTTCGTAAAAATGTTTTTAGGCCTCACCAGAAAAACTATAAAAATAAACAAAATCAAAGTTTGACGTTGTTTTTTTTTATAATTTAATTTGAAATGTCCTGTTAGGTAGAAGTTTAGGTACTCACTTCACTGTCTTATAATTTTTAAGTCTTTAAATTTAAATCCTTTTATTACTTATACATTTTTCTTTTTAATTCTTTTTTTCTTTACTGTTGAAATAGTAATTACAGTTTTTTTAATTGTTAACAACCACAAGTCTTGCATCATCAACTATGGTTTTAACAATAATTATCATGTTTTATATTTTCTCGATCAGTGTATGCAATTTAATGAATTATATAGTAATCACAGCCTTTAATTTGTGAAACGAAATCTGCGTTCGTTATTTCGGGTTTTTCTCAGTTTAAATTCTCCAGTGTGTTTTGGAGACATTTAGTATAATCCACTGCATACTATGAATTTAATTTGATTAATGTTTTGCGGTATAAGTGTTTTATTGTATCCCGGAACAGTGCACAAAAATTTGTCTTTGCAATAGATCTATGTATTTATGTAGGTACTTGTTAAAAACTATATTTGATGATTTAATATTATTAGTTGAAACCTGAAGAAAAAAAACTATTAATATAGAAATTATACTTAGAAAATCAATCTAGAACACTTATTATAATTTATGCCTATTTGGCTTAAAATTGTGGCCGAAAACTGAATGATGCTATTCAGTTTCCGGCCACAACTTTTCCATACAAATTCAGGTAGGCCGAAAACTGAGTTACAATTTTATTTATGTTTTAGTTTCCGGCCATCAATAAAATGGCCAACGCTATTAATTCATACTGATGTACTTTGGTGGCCGAAAACTAATAAGCTAATCCATCACATGGCTCATAATCGGAAACAGAAGAGAATTTCGATATATGCGTACCCAAATAAAAGAAAGAGACAATTGTATTATAGGCTGTGTTATGCTAATTTTCGGCCACTAGGCCGAGAACTAAACATTTTGGAAATTTTCGATGCTACTTTCCGGCCACCTTAATTATCGTAGTTTTAAATCAAATATTGCAATAAACATAGTGGTAATATGTTAATAAGTCATTTCTACAGTCAATTAAATGCAACATCATTTACTTACAAAAACATTAAAAAAATACCTTGGAGTGAAACGCGTGTCACTAATTTTTTCGTACAATTACGCATGCGGTGACAGGTTCGATGCTGGCGTCAAACTGATAAATTCACTAAAAATTACTAGTGAAGGTTATTTAGCCGAAAAAAAAACCAGATGTCATGTAACTATTTCTAGATGAATTGATAATACTTTCGCACAAAAAAATTGCTAGGAATCGCTATTATCTCCATTTTACTATAGAGACTTCGCCAAAAGGCCGAAAACTAAAGGCGGCCGGCTAACTAGCGAATTGACCCTACCTTTGTTTACGTTTTTTTTTTTATACACAAAAAAACACAACACACACACTAACCAAGCATGGAATATAACAGTTTATTATATTTTATTAACATATGGTCAAGATATCAAGAAATGCATTCCCGCAGCTTATCGTGCCGTGTGGGCTGTAAGGTAAAGTGTAACTGGCAGCAAGTAGCACTCGCAGAGAGCGCACGGAGACGCAGGGCGCAGGGCGAGTGCGGGGAGCGCCGGTGACTCATGTCAATCAACGTGTTTTCCGAAAGCGGCGGCTACAAGCAAGCGCCCTAGTTTCCTTATATGGTCTGCATTTTTAAAGCTAACCAGGTGTGTTTCTGTGCGACGACGGCGCGCGGAGTCGCCGCTCAGTGCCGCCGCGCCGCTCCGCCGACATGTTCATGTACGAGCCTCCCACGAAGCTCAAGCTTACCTCCGTCGAAGGTAACCAATCCACTAACACCACTCCATGCATTAATATGAACTATGCTAGGGTCGGGGTGTAGTTAAGGGGGCACTGACGAAAAAAAGATTTGAGGCTTTTTTAAGCTTATCGTGTAGCCTTTTTAAAAAAAAAAAAAAAAACAATGTTTAAAAAAATATTAACAGCATTTTCTCCATACGACTTACCGTTTTTGAAAAATGAAGTCTGAAAAAATTATATGTTCACTAGTGTTTTAAATCCATGGTGACAGTCCGACATGTATTTAAAACACTAGAGAACAGACACAGCACTTGAGCCAGAACCGACATATGCACGCCAATACCCAGTACCCTATGTAGGTAATATAATAGGACACTGACAAACAATATCTCAAAAACAGTAAGTCGTATGGAAAAAATGCATTTAACATTAATTGACGGATAAGAAAAAAGCTACACATAGGCTAAAAAAAATGTTAGTACTATCTTGGTTACTCCATTTGGGTACAATTCTAATGTCTAATTTTGTGTTCCAAACACCAGAGTTCCAAGAAGCCTTTCAGTTATTCGACTCCCGCGGAGATCGCAAGATCCATGTGGCACAGATTGGCGACGCTCTGCGCACCCTCGGCCAGAACCCCACTGAATCCGATGTGAAGAAGTGCACGCTGCATCTAAAACCTGATGAGAGGATATCCTTTGAAGTGTTTCTGCCCATCTACCAGGTACAATGGCCCAAAAGTACAGCTGGTTATGTAGGATGCATGAATTGTGTGCTCACACTGGTTGTTTCACAGGCTATTTCCAAGGCCAGCAGTGGGGACACGGCTAACGACTTAATCGAAGGTCTGCGCCACTTTGACAAGGATGGCAATGGTTTCATCTCCTCGGCTGAGCTGCGCCACCTACTATCCACCCTCGGGGAGAAACTCAGCGATGATGAGGTATCCCAGCGCACATTACATCTTAGTATAATATATTATAATATATTTTATATACTGTGTAATATACAGTATAGTTTAATATATTAGTGTATATTCATATGCTGCAGGTACAAAGCAAATCCTAGTCATACCGATTTTGTATTTAATTTTATTACAGCTGTAACACTAATCCTACAATGCTGTTTGGTATGTCACAAATCTGTTATGACACAAATACTGAGAAAAGTCTGAAATTGAAGAATTTCGAGGGGGGTTGTTGAGAAATTGGGGTACAAGAGGGGAAAAAAAAAAGGTGAGAATATCAGATCAAATGGGGTGTCATATGAAAGCCCCACGTTTCGACATTTCAAAAAAAGAATTTTTTAACCTATTTTCGTTTTTGAGATATTAGGGTAAATCAAAAAATGTAAAAAACCAAAACCTCTAGGGTACTTCCACTAATCCTACAACGCTGAGATTTGGTATGTGTGTAGCTTTAATGACACAAATACTGGGAAAAGTCTAAAATTGAAGAATTTCGAATCTTGTACTCTAAAAAACAATAACCAATAATGTTGACCTCCCGTTTCTAGGAATTTGGCTACTTTTCGAATCACCTAACTATTTCATCTCAGTAGATAAATGTTTTTAGAAGTTGGTTAGGTTAATTTGGTGCGATAGTGACACAAAAGTAGTACAACAATTTACACCACAGTGACACGATAGGTAGCACATAATGGTAGCATACAACTATAAAGTTGAGGTTACATCAGGAGATAAAATAAAATAAATAAAATTGGTATTCATTAAAAAAAAAAATATCTTGCTGGTAATATTTTTTGGGGAATTTCGGCTTTTGGTATTTCTTCAGTAAGCCTTTATAGGCAATTGTCTATTTTTTATAAACTAAAGTTAATTAAAAATGAAATAGTAAATTTGTCCGATAACTCGAAAGCCGTGAGACTTTTAATATGTTTATTTTTTATTTTCTGAACAGTTATGATGCTTCCTACCTGTAGGTAAAGGATTATCAACTATTTACGCCACACCATTGGGTGAGGAGGGGAGGGGGAGTGAGGGGCATGGAGGGGCGTCGTATTGTAACGGGTCTGTTGTTACGGGTACCTAAGCAGCCTCCTCGCAGCTTTGGGTTTTTGGACAAAAAATATGGTCTAAAAAACCGATCCTGACTCAACTCACGTGACCTGCTCTAACATATCCTTCACCTCCCCCCCATTTCCTCTCAGCCCCCTCCCCTCCTTACCTCACCTTCCCATCACTTCGCTCTCATCTGCTTCCGTTCCCCATCACTTCCCTACACATGTGTATACGAGCACCGTTCTACTCCTCCATTATGTCCTCTGCCTCCTGTCGTTCTTAACGTAGAATACTAAAGCTGGGTACTATTTATCCCGACATTGTGTTCCCTCCGAGATGAAGGCGAGTGAAACCGCGGCCGAGCGTAGTGGACAATAACGAGTTGATCTGTATTCTCAAATACAGATCAACTCTTTATTGTTTTTCGTTGTCAGGCGATCCGAGTCATTAATAATGATGTGGGAAGTGCATAGCCGCACTCCACTCGACTCTGTGTCGGAGACTCTGTGGCGGGTGTGGGTCGGTAGTCGGTAGTCGGTAGTCGGCAGTCGGCAGTCGGCAGTCGGCAGTCGGCAGTCGGCCTTCGGTAGTCTGTACACGTCGCGTCTGTCGCAGGTGGAGCAGCTCCTGCAGGGCCAGGAAGACTCGCAGGGCAACATCAACTACGAGAACTTCGTGCACCTCATCATGCAGGGCTGAGCGCCTCGTGCAGGCCGGAGCGCCGAGCGCCTCGTGCAGGGCGGAGCGCCGCGCCATCTATAATATCTACTTCTACCTAAGCATTACTGAATAGAATAACCTACAATCATCGAGACGCGAACTGGCACAGTACTAAGCTTATAGCTAAAGCAGAACCCCAGCTGATCCCTTTTTTGAGAGAATTAGTGCGCTCCATCGCGGCGTCGAGGTTGTTAATATTGAAAGTATTTATTGTTCTGGAGCGGAGGATATTTAGAATTCCGTTGAAACATTTAAATTTAATAGGTATGGACTGATTGCTTTCAAAAAGAATATCTGAGGGTCCACCAGTCCCCAAGTCCGAGTATTGCAGCAACATCCGTAACGATGATCGTGACGAGATCGTCCGTGTATTACGTAGAGTGACTAGCCATTAATCTGTGCCGACGTAATACACGGACGATCGTCCGTACGATGGTGTTTGCAATACTCTGACTTGGGGTAATAGTCGTCGGACACTAATCTATTGTCATAATAAAAAAGAGACTGAAACGTCCGTCTGCACGCCCTGAGGTTTCTGTACTTACCGGTTTTTTAGCGAGCGACATCTAGTTGTGATCTTGGTACTGAAATGAACATTGCATTCAAAATGCTTCCTTCGCGCCTAGGCCGCGCAGTCCCAAGGTGCCGGGGTCGGGCCCCGTCCCAACGTGTCGGGGTCGGGCCCCGTCCCAACGAAGACCGTGACGAAGGGACGGGATGGGCGTGGCCTATTATTTCCATTTTATTATATTCCAAATTGATAATTCCAATTTTTATATTATTTTTAATAAATGTTGGTATTCCGGTACCTTCTATTAATATTATTTAATAAATGTTGTTATTCGGTACCTTCTGTTAATATTATTTGTGATTAATTAAACATAATTAAATTGTAATTATTCGTTTCTTTTATTTAGTTTGTCTTTAGGTACGTTTCGTCCGAGACCGCCAAGGACTATAGTATAATGTTTCGTCCGAGACCGCCAAGGACTGTAGTAAAATGTTTCGTCCGAGACCGCCAAGGACTATAGTATAATGTCGTCCGAGATCGCCAAGGACTATAGTATAATGTTTCGTCCGAGACCGCCAAGGACTATAGTATAATTTTAGTTCCGAGACCGCCAAGGACTATAGTATAATGTTTCGTCCGAGACCGCCAAGGACTATAGTATAATGTTTCGTCCGAGACCGCCAAGGACTATAGTATAATGTTTCGTCCGAGACCGCCAAGGACTATAGTATAATGTTTCGTCCGAGACCGCCAAGGACTATAGTATAAAAATTAAATGAAAGGAAAACCATGAAATCTTAAATTATATCATTAAATTTAAATGTAACCCAAAATAAAACCGTTCCAGCGGGACTCGAACCCGCAACCTTGACTTTGACCTTTGACCTCTTAAATTATGTTAATTATTTACAAAAAACGGTAAATTAACTAATTAGTTGGTCGAAATGGGCTCCATTTTCTTGGATACACAGACTTATTATTGTAACGAATTAATTTAATAACGTTTTGTGGTGAATATAATAAATCGTATTCTGAATTTCAACTCTCAACTCGTCTAAATTCGCATATGATTTAATGTACCTAAATTTAATTTTTAACAATTTATTTTTGTTACCTATTTAAAAAATAAGCTTCCATTAAATCAAATTGTTCTTGATAAAGCCATTTATTTTTACCGTGAGACAAATATGAAATGATTTGTAAAAAAAAAAAATGAATTACAAATCCGGTAGTTACGTATCAAAATTCATAAATTCAAAATAAGTACATACGTTTAGAATACATATAACTTCAAAATCCATAAAATTAAAAAACCTAATGGTGAAAATAAATAAGTTTTATAATCGATAAAGTTCTATATGTATAATGGACGAAATGCCTAAAGCATCGGAGGCCTGCGTTGCTCGATGGCCTAAAGCCATAATCTCAAACAAATCTGCATGCCAAATTTCAAGTTTGTAGCTGGAGCCATCAAATTGACACTTTTGACGTAAGTATTTCAAACATTATAAAAACCGTACCTATTTCATACACAATATATTTTACACATTTAGTTAGGTATAATATTGTACCTTAAAAACCTCCAAAGGTTGACTAGGTACAATCGCCAAAAAGTAGGCGCACATACACATTCAAATTAATATAAACAAACAAGGTAGGTATATTAGTGGATGAAAGTTAATGGAAAAAAAAACATCAGCAGGAAGTTTGGCAGAATAGTGAGTTTTGAGGCGGAGAAAATGATCTAATTTGGGCCCTGCTGGGAAAATTCCTGATTCCCAAGATATTTTTCTGGGCAAGGTCCCTCGTGCAATACCGGTTTAAATTGGGTTGTTTGGGTTTGTACGAGGTTTTAATTGATTCTTAAAGTTTAAGACTTGTATGAACTCTAGGGAGGTAGGGTAGGCTAAACCCTCTGTTTTTAGGAGTTGCAAGGGTTTTTTTAAAGGTTTGTAGGGCTTCTTAGGTTGTGAGAGTTTTTAGGGCGTTTTTGATTTAATTTTGTTTTTTTTGGTCCTGTATTTTTTGGTTATTTTTGTGGGTTTGTTCGTTTCTTGCCCATGTTCATTTGCGATTTGGTTATGATGGTTTTTATATAGGTACTAACTTTGCACCCATATTGGTACAGTTATTGAAGTTGTTGACCACTTTGTCTATTTGGGGTAAAATAAAACGAATAAAACTGTTATAAAATATAACGAAACCTGAAGCACACAGCATAATGTAAAACAGAACATGTGCACAGAGATTCCCCAAGTATCCAGTAGTGGAACGCCTGGGACTTCGCCCGCGTGCAGTTTTTGCTATACAAACTAAAACATCCCGCTGCACCACTTTAGGGTGTGTATTTCGGAAATTCCTTTCTTAGTGCACCGCTATACCACAAAAAAATGTACCTATGTGAATTTCAGGTCCTATGACCTAGGGTTTAGACTTCGCGTTGATAGTCAGTGACTGAGTCAGTCAGTCACGCAACGATTGTATAGGTGGTATATACATTTATTTTATTTTCACATTTATCTGATTACGTACAGAACAAAAATTCAATGAAGTAATTTACAAAACAAGTACCTAATGTGTTTTCTACACAATTGTACGGTTGAGAGGTTTGTTTACCTAATTAGTTCCAAATCCCACCGCAAGGTGGAGGTCACAGGTAATGGAATGGTGGCAAAATTCGATGTGTCATTTTCACAGACCACTCTCTTAACAGATCTCTCCCAACATCTTTGGCGGATACTGAGCCGAACCCATGTCGGTCAGCCCCCTTATTCGCTATGACCAAAAGTAACATTACACGGTCTCGTTACGATATCTGCGTGGAATCATCACCACTAGAAAACGGCGTCGTTCAGAACCGAATACATTATGACGTCACAAGTTATTGGCACCTATGGTCATATCATAGCGAATAAGTGCCCAGGTTAGGGCCCCTCCATTACCTTCCTATTACAAGTGGTTTGGGGGTGGACAACCAAAAAATGTGCAAATGGGTACCTTTATAACAGACGTATAACAGACCCGAGGAAGTAACTAGTATCAGCTTAGCCTCATACCTACCAAAAACATATCGAGGAATCTATGTAACGAAATGTATGACTAGACGGAACAAGCGTCCTTTGTTTTTGACGACCTCTGTGGCGCGGCGGGCGACGGTTCGCCTGCGACGCAGGAGGTTGCGGGTTCGATTCCCGCCTCGGAACAAATATTTGTGCAATCTGCAGATATTTGTTCAGGGTGTTCTGGGTATTTTCTATGTATAATAAAAATATCTATCTATGTAATATATTGTATTAAGTCACAGATAAAATAATACTATACTAGTAATTAAGTATATCAGTCCTTCTGGCACTATAAGTCTTATTACCGGAATGTAAAGTCGGTATTTTAGGTCTATTTACACTCGACGTCCACTGCCCTGAAAGTCCAGTTTTCTAAACTTTTATTCTGTTTACGTCCTACTTTTCTTAACGCCCACTTCCTTGAACTACCACCTTCCTAAATTGACCATTTCCCTGAAAGTCCACTAATTAAAACGTTTGCGGCGAAATTGGTAAGTAAAGTAAGGTAAAGTATCAGCCTATACAATGTCCCACTGCAGGGCAAAGGCCTCCATCATAGAAATCAAGTCATCGCTACTATGATGGGATTAGGCTTAATCACCACGCTTGCCAAATGCGGATTAGTGATCACAAACCCAAGCTATGTTCGAAAAATTCGAAACATACTTTTTGCTCGACCCGGGAATCGAACCCAGGACCCCCTGAGATCACGGCTCGGTACTTAAACCACTAACAGGGCGAAATTGGTAAAAATACCCATAAATCCCACATTCCATTGATTAATGATTTTAATACGATGATGATGATTTTAATTAAAACAATTTTCCCTCGAAGGTTGGCACCGTAGACTTAATTCCATAATCCCTAAAACGCCAAATTTATATTTGGCTATCTATTCTTTGAAAAAGGAATCTATACATTATGATAGTATCATAACTAAAAGTTTATTTGAAACATTGAACCGGAAAAATATAAAAATGCAAGGATATCCAGTTCGATAAAAAATACAATAAACTTTTAAACAACTTGAAAAATGGAAGCATAGACGGATTTTTTTTTTTATAAAGGAATTATTTACTTTCGCCTTAAATTTAAAACGAAGTTGAAAACATGTTAAAACGTTAAGAATTGTTAATTTTTTCAAGAAAAAAAAATGTTTTTTTGGTTACCTACCTAGAAGGAAATATTGAGTTCAAAATGTTATGTAATAAAACATTTCCACACCGTCTTTTGTTTCTAAGATCTTCAGTACTTTTTTTTTCAAAGGTACATTTTGCAAAATCGGCTAATTACTGAAATGGACGCTCAGAAAAAGTGGCATACCAGGAAAGGGAAGGACCGGGAAAGCGACATTCTAGGAAAGGGAAATACAGGGAAAATGACGTTCGCGGAATGTGACTTTCGGGCAATAGGACGTTCGGAGAAATACTGAGTTGACATTCCGGTAATAGGACGTATAGTGCCAGAAGGATATCAGTTATGTAGTACCCATACCACAAGCTATGCTTAGCTTGGGGCTGGATAATGTTGTATGAACTGTCCAGCATTATTTATTTATTTATTTTATTTGTTACCCGTGGTCCTTCCCTTACCTAGTCCTTTGTTGACAGCATAGCAATTCTCGGAGGGCCCACGAGTAAAAAAACCCGTGGTATCACTACAGGTACCACCAGGGGTATGGCCAGGGGCCCGCGGTTACGTTTGCACCATTGATTTGCCCCATTAATGGTGCAAACGTAACTAGGGTACCGTGGTCTGAAATGCAAGCGAACAAGGCGAAATTGCCACGGGTAATAAAGGGGACCTTTTAGTAGTAGTAGAGCTTTGTGAAAGAGTTCGTACGGGGAAGTACTACTACTATTTCTGCCGCAAAGCAGTAGTGCTCGCATTGCTGTGATCCGGTTTGAAGGGTAAGGGTGCCGGTGAAATTACAGGCACACGAGACTTATTCTCAGGGTGGCGGGCGCAGTGCAATGCCACATAAGGGCGCGTCCTAGGTGGGCGTGACCTGTGAAGTAATGCACTGTTCATAGGCAGAGGGTAAGTACCACTTAACATCAGGTGGGCCATCTCCTTGACAAGTCATTCCAAGTAGTATAAAAAAAACCTATAACCTCATCTGTTAATCGTGTTTCCTGGTTTCAGAAGACCAAAGTCTTCAGTTAAACATGTTTATTGGTTTCTTAAACATCAAATACAAATAGTTACACCTTAACACTAAACAACACAAAACGGACAAACAATTACAGGACAAACATTCACTCTTCGACCTCTTCATCGAATTCCCCTTCGTCATCAGCCGTGGCGTCTTGGTACTGCTGGTATTCAGACACCAGGTCATTCATGTTGCTCTCCGCCTCCGTGAACTCCATCTCGTCCATGCCTTCACCGGTATACCAATGGAGGAAAGCCTTCCTTCTGAACATAGCTGTGAACTGCTCGCTAATTCTTTTGAAGAGTTCTTGTATAGCTGTGGTATTCCCAATGAAGGTAGCAGACATTTTCAGTCCACGGGGAGGTATATCGCACACGGCTGTCTTGACGTTATTCGGAATCCATTCAACGAAGTAGCTGCTATTCTTGTTTTGGATATTGAGCATTTGCTCGTCCACTTCCTTCATGGACATGCGTCCGCGGAAGACGGCTGCGACGGTGAGGTACCGGCCGTGTCGGGGGTCGCACGCCGCCATCATGTTTTTAGCGTCAAACATCTGTTGAGTAAGCTCTGGGACCGTCAAGGCCCTGTACTGCTGGCTTCCTCGTGCCGTCAGCGGCGCGAAACCAGGCATGAAGAAATGCAGCCTTGGAAACGGCACCATGTTCACGGCCAGCTTCCTTAGATCCGCGTTCAGCTGTCCTGGGAACCTCAGACACGTAGTTACTCCGGACATAGTTGCTGATACCAAGTGATTCAAATCTCCGTATGTTGGCGTAGTCAGCTTCAGGGTTCTGAAGCATATATCGTACAATGCCTCATTGTCTATGCAGTAGGTTTCATCAGTGTTTTCCACCAGCTGATGAACTGATAACGTGGCGTTGTATGGTTCGACGACAGTGTCTGAAACCTTCGGGCTGGGGACTACGGAGAATGTGTTCATAATGCGGTCTGGGTACTCTTCTCTGATCTTTGATATGAGTAGGGTCCCCATGCCCGAACCAGTGCCTCCACCTAGGGAATGAGTCAGTTGGAAGCCTTGAAGACAGTCGCATCCTTCAGCCTCTTTTCTGACGACATCCAGTACGGAATCTACTAGTTCCGCGCCTTCAGTGTAGTGTCCCTTGGCCCAGTTGTTACCGGCGCCAGACTGCCCAAATACGAAGTTATCAGGCCTGAAGATCTGTCCGAAAGGCCCCGAGCGGACGGAGTCCATAGTGCCGGGTTCAAGGTCGACCAGTACCGCTCGCGGGACATACTTCCCGCCAGTGGCCTCGTTGTAGTAGACGTTGATGCGTTCAAGTTGAAGGTCAGAGTCCCCGCTGTAGGCTCCGGTTGCATCGATCCCGTGCTCATCGGAGATCACCTCCCAGAACTGAAAGAGAATACAGATTTAGGTCAGTGTTTTGACACAGCGTAATAATGCCATGTTTTATACATACGTCGTCAATGATGCTTATATTACGTCGTCGTCATACACGATAGCATGACGACGACGTAATATAAAGGAGTTTGTCCACCACCGCCGTCACCGTCAATGACGGCGACGGCGGTGGTGGACAAACTGCCTTAGTATAATAAAGACCAGTCTTTTTTTGGTCGGTGGTACCTTAGCTCCGATCTGGTTTCCGCATTGCCCAGCCTGGATATGGACGATTTCCCTCATATTGATTTATTTCACAAAGAATTTGGCCCCGTTAACAAGAAATCAAAACAAACTTTGACTAATTTTGCATTAAAAAAAATATAAAATAAAATTCCTACAAAACTATTGCTTGTGCATCGCACACGAAATTTTCATGAAAAGTGACCAGACCGCATTCTTTTGTTAAAAGTGGAGAGAGTTGGAATTCGATTTTTGAAATTGAATACTTAGACAGTTAACTGCCAGACATTTTGAAGAGCATCCTCGGCCTCATTTTCGTTAAAAATTGCCTAAGCTGAGTACACAACCTCGTACTAACCTACTCTGCTTTAGCTTGTTTTTTGTTTTTTTTATTTTTCTTTTTTTATAGGTCACAAAAATTACCGACCGGGCAGGAATTGAACCCACACCGCCACCAGCCGTATTCACGTCAGGTCAGTTTTTCAGTGTTTTTACCAAACCAACTATCAGAAAAAGTTTAGGCCTAGTCAAATTTTAATCTTTCCTCTGAGAATAAAGATTGGTTATCTCACGGACGGAAGTTACAGAAGGTATCCACTTACCTCCTTATCGACCACATAACTCTGATAACGTGTAGCGATATTTGTCCGTACCTACCTACCTACCTAGTGCAGTTTATTTATTTCAGCGTACCAAACACCGTACCTACCTCTAAAAATCACTGAATATATGTATAGATAAATAAAGTCATGGAAAGATCTGAGGATCACGATATTGGAGAGAAGAATAGACGAAACGTACTGCATTCATTTATTGGAAGAATGTGTGAAGTAACTAATGATGTAAAACATGGGAACAGGAATCTACCTACGGCCCAAAACCAGGTCAGTGCTACATCTGTCAGGGAATCGAACCGACTTAAATGTGGAACAAAAACACTCCGTATTTTTCAGATGCCAATCGAATGAATGGTCAAAAAATAATAATTCCTCTTAAGTAACATGGTTTCTTTAAATAAAGGTATAACGTAAAATTAAAAAAATTAATTTTAACTTTTCATTTAAGTTTGTTCGATTCCCAGACCAAGCAAGTCATTTTTAGAATAAATTTGAATACAGTATTACTAAGTTTTAAAAATATAGTCTCCTTTCCGCAAAATATAATATCTACAATATTTAAAGTACTTTCCTTTCACGTCGCATAGTCTTGGGACGCCTTGTATATTGTGGTAATATATAGGACCTTAGGTTCGAGAATACAAAATTTATCTGAAATAAGTTTTTCGTGAAAAAAATATTTTTCAATTCAAGCTTTTTTTAAATTAGTGATTGAAACCGTGTGCTGATCGAAATGAGCCTAAACATGGCCAGTCTACTATTAGCAATCGAGGAGTTCCGTTGTCTCCATCATCAGATCAGCTCGCTGTCTGTAATACTGTAGGTACATAACACCATAATATGTTGACCATAATATTGTATTGCCATGGAAACTTGACAGGTAGGTATACAAAATTTCATCTCAATCGGTTGAGGAATTTGAGAATAACTGCTTTATAATTAATTCAGTTGCAAGATTTGACCCGAACATACCTACAGACAAACAAACTATGCAAGTTTAATAAAAGCTTGTGAAATAGTGAGCAACCAGTGTATCCATACCATTAAACATAGATAACTGACTACTAAAAAGGTTGTAGTTTCTTGAAATCGCTCCAACCTCCTCTAGTATGGACTACAAACACCCGATTTCCAAAATGTTCCCTATCAAGTTATGAGAGTCTGAGTTCCAGGGTTCAGGATTGATTATATGCATGAAAATGAGCCTTCCTGAAAAACCGGCGGAAGAACCGCATACCATCGTGTGGGTATCGTTCATTATCATCATCACCATCAGCCCACACTAGTCCACTGCTGGACATAGGCCTCTCCCAATACGCGCCACTGAGCCCGTTGTTCGGCTCTTCTCATCCACTTTCTGCCCGCTGCCTTTCGTAGGTCATCGCTCCACCTAGCCAGAGGGCGCCCCACGCTACGTTTGCCAAGACGCGGTCTCCACTCAAGAACACGCTTACCCCGACGGTTGTCGGTTCTTCGGCATATATGACCAGCCCATTGCCACTTCAGCTTGCTAATCCGATGGGCTGTGTCAGTGACTTTAGTTCTCTGTCGGATAATCTCATTTCGGATTTTATCTTATACGAGTATCGTTATAAAGGTCTTCTCAAATGAGGCCGTGTTTTCATACTTTTGATGTGAAACATCTAATGAAAGTATCTATCTACTTGTTTGATCGGTTTTATTGTCTCTGCTCCAAGTGTTCTACTGTTGGTTCGACTAGTAGATGGGGACTGACTAGGGGTGCACTATGAAAGGAATTTCCGTAATTCACAAGTAATTTCGTAAGTTTTTATGGAAAGAACTACGCGGACAAAGTAGCGAGCTTTCCACTACTCAAAAATATGGGGGTTTCCCCGTGGATCCATTGCTATGACCTATGGTGGGACATTTTTGTTATTGGACATTATTTGTATTGGACATTTTTAATTTGTGACATTAGTCCACAGCTGGACGTAGGCCTCCCTAGTGAACGCCACTGAGCCCCCGGTCTTCAATCTCTTCATCTAGCCGCTGCCAGCCGCCTTCTAGTAGAACCAACAGTAGAACCTCTCGAACGGAATTATCCGCCCGACGGAATTTGCGCTTCTGCGGAAGGGACGGAGTTCACGGTAGTGGTCGATAGAATTTGCACTGATTGGTCGTAACCGGTGCTGTCGTACCGTATTGTCCAGAAATCATGGATTATTTTTCAAAAGCAATTGCAGTGTTCAGATGAGGAAAAACAACTTTAGGTGCATCTATTTTTATTAGGGTTCCGTAGTCAAAGACAAGGAACCCTTATAGATTCGTCATGTCTGTCTGTCTGTCCGTGTATGTCACAGCCTTTTTTTTCCGAAACTATAAGAGCTATACTGTTGAAACTTGGTAGGTAGATATATTCTGTGAACCGCATTAAGATTTTTACACAAAAAATTTAAAAAAACTATTATTTTTGGGGTTCCCCATACTTAGAACTAAAACAAAAAATTTTTTTTCATTAAACCTGTACGTGTCCTGTCGTGTGTGTCGTGTACCTGTCTTTGGATAGGTCTTCAAAAATGATGTTGAGGTTTCTAATATAATTTTTTTCTAAACTTAATAGTTTGCGCGAGAGACACTTCCAAAGTGGTAAAAAGTGTCGTCGTCCCCCCCCCCCCCCGTAACTTCTAAAATAAGAGAATGATAAAACTAAAAAATATATATGATGTACATTACCATGTAAACTTTCACTCAAAATTGGTTTGAACGAGATCTAGTAAGCAGTTTTTTATTTTTGGGGTTCCCCATACTTCGAACTGAAATTCAAAAAAAAAAAACTTCATCTATGGATAGGTCTTCAAAAATGATTTTGAGGTTTCTTATGTAATTTTTTTCTAAACTGAATAGTTTGCACGAGACACACTTCCAAAGTGGTAAAAAGTGTGTCCCCCCCCCCCATAACTTCTAAAATAAGAGAATGATAAAACTAAAAAAAAAAAAAAAATGTACATTACCATGTAAACTTTCACTCAAAATTGGTTTGAACGAGATCTAGTAAGTAGTTTTTTTTAATACGTCATTAATCGTAATCCATCCAAGAACTTTTATATTATGTTACTTGCTGCTACGGAACCCTTCATGGGCGAGTCCGACTCGCACTTGGGCGCTTTTTTTTTTGTGCGCCTATCTTTCCGCCGCGGATGATAGTGTGTCGCTTCCTATACAAAATGCATTGAATGCGTTGTTGCCGAACTTCCGCGCACCGAAATTCCGCTGTATGCCAAAATGCGACGGAATTTCGACCAGTGTGTCGTAGGTAACTAAAAAAACATTGTGTGTGAGCGACCGGGAGGAAATTCCGTCGCGTACTTTCCGTATAATGTGTCATGCCCTTAAGGGGGTGATCCATTGGCGAGTAAAACCGTTGGTACGCCAGTGAGCCTGCAAGCCAGAGGTATAGGCCGTCAATGGAGCACCTACAAAACCGAGGTTTTAAATACCGCGGTTTGGCTCGTTGGCTCTTCGTGCATGCTTGCAATCCTGAGACTGCGGTATAATAACCGGTATAAAAACTGTTTGGTATGCCAAGGGAATGGATCACCAACGCCTTCTGACGCATAATGACCAACACACTTTTTGACTAATTTTAAATACGCATCTTGACATTTACGCAATATGTGCAATACGCGCGAGTCGACAACCCAACGAGCCAACAGTTTATACAGTTTCGCCGGCTCGCCAATGGATCACCCCTTTGATCACCCCTATAGTTTCGTCTCATATATATAGTGTGCTACGATAAAGTTTTGTTTCGCTGTTGTGGCCTACTATTTTGTCCTGCTTGTAGGACCACGAGGGAGACCAGTTTTTTAATTCCATCTCTTGCGTGGTGGGTTCACGCGTTTGTTACCCGTGGTCCCTCCCGTAGTCGTTTGTTCCCATGGAACGACTGCTACTTTTGCAACTTTTGCAACTTCGGCGTTATGCCTCATTTCAGACCCACGGTACCCCTTGCCTTAGTTGTCGATCGTACAACTAAGACATTTTACTCACTAGAGCATTCTGCAAAAAAGGCATTATGCTTACTAAGGCACTATGAAACTAAGTCGTTTTGCTTTTATAGTCGTTATGCAATCTAGTCCTTACGAACCTAACCCTTTCCATGTGTATATGGAACTAGTGGGAGTATCGTGTATTATTAAGTCCCTGGAAGGCATCACGGGTATTTTTAACCCCCGACGCAAAAACGACGGGTTGTTCGGGAATTTTGACGTGTCTGTATGTGTGTGTGTATATGTGTGTGTGTGCGTGTATATGTTTGTGTGTGTCTGTGTGTGTGTGTGTGTGTATGTGTATGTGTGTGTGTTTTTGTGTTTGTGTGTTTGTGTATTTGTGTGTGTGTGTCTGTGTGTCCCATCGTAGCTCCCGAACGGATCAAAATCGGTTCGAGGGTTTATTAATTTTTACAAAATTAATTACTTGTTTATACACTTGGTCCTACTGAGAAATACAATGCTTCCGAATTAAAATTGTACCAGAAGTCATTGTACCTTCGCACGGATAATGTCGTGATGGAACCAAATACTGTAGAATAAAAAATTTGACTAACCAAATACCATTAAAATTGACTACAGATACAATTTTAATTCGGCAGCAATAGTATTTTCTTGGAGTGACCACGGGTAAAATACCCGTGGTACCTTCCAGGACCTACGGGAGGGACCACAGTTAGCAAACGGGCGTGTTTTACTTGGTGGGACGAAAGGGTTCATACAGGGAACTAAAAGCCCTATGCAATGAAAGCAGAAAATATGATATCAGATTTAATATTTTGGGACAAAATTGAACTACCAAAAATGTTATTATTCTAGCCCTTCTTCCGCTTCTTCGTCGAACTCCCCCTCATCGTCAGCCGTGGCATCCTGGTACTGCTGATATTCTGAAATTAGATCGTTCATGTTGCTTTCTGCTTCTGTGAACTCCATCTCGTCCATACCCTCGCCTGTGTACCAGTGGAGGAATGCTTTTCGTCTGAACATGGCCACGAACTGTTGTGATATCCTCTTAAATATGCTCTGGATTGCTGTGGTGTTTCCAATAAACGTAGAAGCCATCTTTAACCCTCTAGGAGGTATGTCACAGCACGCGATTTTGACGTTGTTCGGGATCCATTCGACGAAGTATGTGCTGTTCTTGTTCTGTACATTCAACAGCTGTTCGTCCACTTCCTTCATCGACATTCTGCCTCTGAATATCGTCGCCACAGTTAAGTAACGCCCGTGTCGCGGATCACAGGCCACCATCATGTTCTTTGCGTCAAACATTTGAAGCGTCAACTCGGGTACAGTGAGAGCTCTGTATTGCTGTGCTCCTCGTGAAGTCAGTGGGGCGAAGCCGGGCGTATAGAAGTGTAATCTGGGGAATGGCACCATGTTGACGGCCAGCTTTCGCAAATCCGCGTTCAGCTGTCCGGGGAATCGTAAACAAGTTGTGATGCCCGACATCGTGGCGCAGACCAGATGGTTTAAGTCGCCGTAAGTCGGCGTCGTCAGCTTCAGCGTTCTGAAGCAGATATCGTATAAAGCCTCGTTGTCCAAGCAGAACGTGTGGTCCGTATTCTCCACCAGCTGGTTGACCGCTAGCGTGGTATTGTACGGCTCTACTACACAGTCTGATACTCTCGGACTGGGGAAAACTGAGAAGGTCATTATAATTCGGTCGGGGTATTCCTCTCGGATTCTGTTTACGAGCAGCGTGCCGAGACCGGCCCCGGTGCCGCCTCCAAGCGACTGCGAAACTTGAAAGCCTTGGAGGCAGTCGCAGCCTTCAGCTTCCCTTCTAATAACATCAAGCGCAGACTCTAGGATCTCGACTCCTTCGGTGTAGTGCCCTCTTGCCCAGTTGTTGGCGGCACAGCCTTGCCCGTAGACAAAGTTATCAGGTCGGTACAGGCAGCCGAAGGGTCCAGATCGCACGGCGTCCATAGTCGCCGGCTTCAGGTCAATGAGCACGGCCCTCGGGACGTACTTGCCGCCGGTCGCCTCGTTGTAGTACACGTTGATGCGCTCCAGCTGGAGATCAGAGTCGCCGTGGTAACAGCCGCTGGGGTCGATGCCATGCTCATCAGAAATTACCTCCCAGAACTGTGGACAAAGGAAAAGTTTGTAACGAAAGCGTAGTTTGGACCGGCTGATTCGCAAGCGGCAGCTACGTGCGGAACTGTGATAATATTATAATGATGCAACATTACAAATCGATGTAAAGAGACATTTCATTTTACTGCTGCATTCAAATGCGTCGGTAAACTAGAAGGAAATGCGAAATGGGAAATGAGAAAGAAACGTTCGGAGGGGAAATGAGAATTTGTGTAAGAAGTGCGAAATGATTTTTTACTGTGCGTTTTACTTCTACTTATATTCTAAGCACTTTGCTTACCTTTCCACCAATCTGGTTCCCGCACGAACCGACCTGTAGAGTAATGATCTCCCTCATCTTGATAATTTAACAATTCGTAGATCCGGATACTTGTAAATTTTTCAAAAAGATATCAAAATATGTTCATAGAATTGAAGCTCATTAAACTTAAACTAATAAAAAAATATGAAAAAAATCACGCGTAAATTCACAATGTGTGCATGATAGTAAGAATTTCAGAAAAGTGAGCTGAAAATTTTGCAACGTCGCACGTAAAAAATTCAAATCGATATTCTAGAACTTTTATTTAAAATTATGAAAAAGAAGAAGATTATTTCATACCAACTTTATTCAACGAAACAGGTTTATAGTGTACCAAAACAGGTTTGTGTGTAGCTGTTTTTTTATCTTCTTTATATTTGGCGTCGCACGGCTTGTGCATTGCCATTTTCAGTATAATTTATTATTGTGTTTTCCTGGTGTTTTCAATATAATTTGCATCGATACAATCCTTCCAAGTCGTCAAAGTAACAGTCATGTTTTAGTAAAACGGTGGCCGTTTTACAAAAACTTTGGTAGACAATTTCCACCAATTTGAAAAGTCACGCAATACACTTCCATTTCCCTTCACCACACTTGTGCCCTATAGAGCACAATAGACGAGCTACATTGGTTAAAATGCCACAAAAATTACACAAAATAACTTTAAAAAAAAACACTAGGAACTGAAATAAAATAAAAGTAGACGACGTCTCAAAATGGCGGGAAGAGTCCCATATGAGTTGTTTCTACGAAGTGCTACATTATATATTCTGTGGTGCTACAAAGTTGCTGCGTAGAGCTATCTTGCGACATTAATTTGAACTACGTTGCACACAAACTCTGTCGGTTTGTGGACGTGCGGAAATGCACAGCTCACAGCTCTCTTTGCATCGAGGTTCATTGCGTAGCCACCAGAGGGCGAATGCGTGGCTTCCAGGATTGTTTTGTTTTCAGTCGCGCCGTATTGTCACTATTGTCATGGCGCTCGCTTGAAATGTCAGTGAGATAGCGCTCCGTATACAATACAATGTAAATTATTAGTAATCCTGAATGATGTAGTTGTATTTGATGAGTGCCGTGTGTGTGTTGTGAGATAGCCCGTGGAGTGATGTCAGTGGCCGACGGCAATGCGGTTACAGATGAGAAAAAAACAGGTTCTTGTGAGGACAGCACCGACAGCGACAATGATACTGAAAGGAAGCGTCTCCTGCGGAGAATTTCCACCAGCAAGTGCCTCGGTAGATTGGTGAGTTCATTGAGCATTTGGTGCAAATGGTCCTACAAAGTGAATGCAGGCCTGGGCGTGCCAGACAGCTGTCAAACCGCGGCGGGAGCTGGGGGTGGGGGCACCCCATGTGCCCGTTTCCCAATGTAGTGTTTGGCCCGGGCTGGCGGGACCCAATTTCATAAAGATCAATTTTTTTACTTGAATATGTTGGAGGTACGTTTTGCTGTTAATTTGTGTGCTAAGTAAATGAGCTATGAAGTACATTTGACCTATTTTGTTGGAAATGGAAACTAGATCTCGGAGGGGAGAGAGCGTTGTGAGGTGTCCATGCTTTCAGAATGATATGCCTACGCATTGTTTTGATTACAAAACTGGAAAGTTTTTGTCATCCCACTAATATCATTAAGTCAAAGTTACGATGTTTGGATGTTTGTTCGTCAATCACGACGAAACGAATGAACCGATTTCGATGAAATTTAGTACCTACACAGATAGATTATGACCCGAATTATGCGTATAGACTACTTGTTATCCTGGTAAAACGCGAGCAAAGCCGCGAGCGGCCACTAGTTATTCATAAACATAGGATACAAATATGTTATCTATATATATCTATATATAGGTTTTCCTAGATACCTTACGTTTAAAGCCCTGAAATTTATTCAAACTTTAAACCAAAAAACTAGTTATAATACTGATACTATACTGAAATTATAATTTTATCCAAAAATCGATTCCAAATTCAATCTTAAATCTATTTACTTATTAAAAACTATCCACACTAAAACCTTAATTTCTACCCACCTGGGGTATTTAACTTTGTTTACTGATTTTCTGGCAGTGCTTAGGAAATAAATGTCCTGAGAATGGGCACTGCATCAAGAACTCTCCGATTTACGGCCGCATTTACCTGCCCACTGGGTTTTTGCCCTTTTTATATAACTGACTGATTGAATACCTAGAACATTAATTATCTGGTTCTTTCGGTCTGCAGAAATAACGAGCGCGTCAAGTACTTATGTTGTGAAAGTAAAACGTATATACAAGGGTAGGTATGTGGGTTACTATTTTCAATAGCAGAACAGTTCCAATTTTTAAAGAAGCGTATGCCTACCTACCTACCAGTATAAAAAAATATTTTTTTGGTAAGAAATCTTATTTAATTGAAAAAACCCGGTAATAACTCACGTAGGTACTTGTTCCGAGTAAAACACCCGACTCGTGTTTCTGGGACTTAATTACCGGGTTTTTTCAACAATTAATATCACTCACGGAAGTTTTAATAGTATTAAAATCTTACTTATCTCAAAAAACATTAATCATTTATCACCAAAACGGCTAAACCGAATATAATGTGTTTATTGAAATTGCTTGGTTCAATTTCAATGAGGGTTCTTGATTATGTTTTAAGGCGATTAGTTTTGCCGAAACTCAAAATAGACCTATTTCGAAAGCCTACTCCTCCTACAATAATGGCCCAAATAATTTTAAAAAAATCAGTTAATAAGTATAATATTGTCAAGAATAGAACTATATGTTTAGATTTTTTAGATTGGTGTTGCTTTTGATAGGAAAAAATAAAACATTGTTCCCTATAATTTACGCAAGAATTCCTACTCCTTCCAAACGCCTGCAGCTATTTTAATGATTCTTTCACAATATTATAGACAATTTACAGACTTTACATATGATATGTTTACATTTTCAAAAATAATTATAATTTTGAAACAATAAAACAAAAACTGTGAAACGAGCTGCCACGGGGCGGTTCGGCCGCGGACCTCAGTCCGGCCCAAGCGTTCGCACGGGGTACCCGCGTCACTTTTTTGCTCCGCTCTTGTGAGTGCCACCGACTGGTTCGAGCACAATAAGACACGATGGCAGTTAGTGTACTCATCGTAGTTTTTTAGTTGTGTTTTGTGTTCCTTGAACAAAACATTGTAAATATTGATCGTTTTCGTTTAGATATTTAGTTTGCGCGAGGACGCTTGTTGGTTTCTTATCTTTGACGACCTCTGTAGCTGTAGCGCGTCGGGCGAGTAGCCGGCTAAGATGCGAAAGGTTGCGGATTTGATTCCCGCTGCGGGACAAATGTTCGTATGATCTGCAGATATTTGTTCCGGGTCTGGGTGTTATGGTACCATGGTACTCGTAGTTTCTGATACCCACAACAAAGGGATGTCTTATGTGGGATCAGGACTATGTATGTGATTGTTGGGTGCTATGTTATGTTATCTACTATAAGAATAAGTACGTATATGAAAAATCACGAATTAAAAATCTCGAATGTAAAATCTCGAATGTAAAATCTCGAATGAAAAATCTCGAATGAAAAATCTCGGATGAAAAATCTTGGATGAAAAATCTCGGATGAAAAATCTCGGATGAAAAATTTCGAATGAAAAATCTCGAATGAAAAATCTTGAATGAAAAATCTTGAACGAAAAATCTCGAATGAAAACTCTCGAATGAAAAATCTCGAATGAAAAATCTCGGATGAAAAATCTTGGATGAAAAATCTCGGATGAAAAATCTCGAATGAAAAATCTCTACTGAAAAATCTTGAATGAAAAATCTCGAATGTAAAATCTCGAATTCAAAATCTCGAATGAAAAACCTCGAATGCAAAATCTCAAATGAAAAAAATCGCCCTAAAAATAACACATCCTGCAAGTTTCAAGTCTCTAAGTCCAGCGGTTTTGGCTAAAGTGATATTGCTACCACAGATGAATGAGTTACTGCGGGCGAAAAAACTATGAAGTATGTGTGAAATAATTACTTTGGTGATTAAATAAATAAATAATAAATAATAATATTAATAATGCTGGACAGTTTACACAACATTATCTAGCCTCAAGCTAAGCAGACCTTGTGTTATGGGTATTAGATAACTAATATACTTAATACAATATATAAAATAGATTTTTATTTTTATTATACATAGAAAATATCCAGAACTCTCAACTTTGGCTCTTACATCGAGTCTAAGGTAAAAACACTGCCATGAAGCTAGGCATCCTGAATAAGGTAAAGCGTTACTTCACACCAGGACAGCTTCTCAGTTTATATAAAGCACAAGTCCGGTGCTTTATATAAACTGAGAAGCTGTCCTGGTATGGAGTACTGCTGCCATGTTTGGGATGGTTCGGCCAAATACCAGCTTGCTGCCTTGGACTCGATCGAACTCAGAGCTTTCTGGCTTATAGGTGAGCAACATATGGCGGAGACTAAGATCCAGAGTCTCGAGCACCGCCGTAAGGTTGCATGCCTTTCAATCTTCTATAGGTTACATGTCGGGAAATGCTCCCAGGAACTGCACGATCTGATCCCACCATCTCCTTTTCATCATAGGACGAGCAGGCGTACGGTCCTGTACCATCCTTACCTCATTGGTATACTTTCTATTGGCACAAAACGTTTCGGTTCTACCTTTATAATGCGAACTGCTAAGGAGTGGAATACACTGCCGTCGTCTGTCTTTCCTGTAAACTATAATCTGGGTCTCTTCAAGTCTAGAGTGAATAGGTACCTTCTAAACCTTTGTGCTCCATCTTCGGACACATCGTCACTTACCAACAGGTGAGATGGTGGTCAAACAAAGGTCTATCAAAGTTAAAAAAAAAAAAAAAAAAAAAACACCCTGATCAAATATCTGCAGATCGCACAAATATTTGTTCATATTCATATTCATATTCATATTCATATTATTTATTTTCAAAAATAGGGCATACAAACATTTATGACAAAATAAAAGTGACATAACCATTACAATGAAATTACAAGGCGGGAATCGAACCCTCAACCTCCAGCGTCGCAGGCGAACGTTCGACCACCGCGCCACAGAGGTCGTCAAGATTGTGTTTCGATACCTAACTAGGTACTTAATTCACCTTTTATGAAGTGTAATTGTGATTTCATATAACTACCTTTTATTTGTGTCGCATAGATTTTTCGTTTAACTTTTTTTTAGTCAAGATTTTTCATTCATGTTTTTTATTCGAGATTTTTCATTCGAGATTTTTCGTTCGAGATTTAATATTCGACATTTTTATTCGAGATTATCAGTCAAGATTTTTAATTCGAGGTTTTACACTCGAGATTTTTCATTCAAGATTTTCCGTTCGAGATTTTTTATTCGAGATTTACATACATACATACATAGACACACGCCTTTTTCCCCGAAGGGGTAGGCAGATCCTCAATGGGCCGCTTTTCACAGTTGGTCACACCATCGTGGAATATAGACGTCACAAGTGGTGAGCTCATCGCCGCCATTGCTTCCCACGACTGACTCAACTAACGCTTTCTTCCAGTAATAACACATTCCTTAATAAGCTAGCAGCCAGGACAAATCTTATAGCAACAATTGTACTTATAGCTTATAGACTTAATGTTCGATATTTTTCATTCGAGGTTTTTCAGTCGACATTTTTCATTCGAGATTTTTCAGTCGAGATTTTTCATTCGAGATTTTTATTTCGTGATTTTTATTCGAGATTGTTTATCCGAGATTTTTCATTCGAGAATTAATGTTCGAGATTTTTCATTCGAGATTTATCATTCGAGATTTTTCATTCGATTTTTGTCATTGGTCTATCCATTGGTGTTTTCCTGGTTGGGTTTTTAGAAATAAACCGTAACGAACCAATAAAACAACTAGGTATGTAAGAAATAGGTCCTATTATTTGTATTTATATTTATGGGCTCTGTCTACACTTTCGGGGAAAAAGGCGAGTGTCATCTATTTCATTATCTACCATACTAGGTCAAGTAGACAGGTCTAACAAACAAAGCTAAGAAAAATCAACAATGCCGGCAGGCATAGGTATACTATAGCAATAGCGCATAATTTCCGATGCTCAAAATCAAAAGTGCGCGTGTTCTCAAACACAACAAACTAGAAAACAGATATGACTGCATTACTAGCACCTCGTACCAGACCGCGGCTGCCGCACGCCGCGCGCCGTGGTCTCATGACTAGCGCACCGCGCTCCACGCCGCGGCCGGCGCGCCCGCGTCCGCGCGCGCCGCTCGCTGCGATTCTTCATTGTTTCTGAATATTGTGCCAATGTTTATGCGTGGCTTGTGGTGCGGGCTCTGGATGCAACATTTCCTAGGCTCCGCCCAGATGCCCAAGGTCGTTCGAGGCTATAATCACCTTAATACTACGTCACTACGGCCATGTCAGAGGCCCTCGGGCGGCTTGACAAACTCCGACACCAGAGGCCAGCACTACCTCATACGAAACGACGACGACTAGAGACGTTTCAGTTGATGACGAAATATAATACGAGGACATTTTATTTGTTGTAGGTAAAGCACTGCATATATCGAGTTTTTTTACGAATAGGTTATGGGAATCTTTAGCAAAATGCCTATCAGTAAAATAATAGTAGACTGGTTTTCGTTGATGTCTCGAATCCAATTTTGAAGCTAATTTGATTACGTTATCTGCCCTGTCCTTACGCTAGTAATATAATAATGTCTCTGGTTTTGTCCCAACAATTATCTTAAAAATACACACACCGCAGCGATCTAAACCCGACTCCGAAATATCACCGTACAGTTTACAAACACCTGGTTACCTGAGTAGACAAACATTACCTGGCACTCGACGAAAATAGTCATCTGAATCAACCTAAACTTATCGCGCAGGACTGTCAGTCTGATGAGATTGTAGTTACCCTACTGAATAGTATTGTAGGTCCGTTCGCAGGCATCACGGAAATCCGTCCGTCAATCTTTCGACTGGGGTATTGTTACGAAGGGGCCTGTTACACGCTCAAACAGGCGTTGGTTAATTTATCCATCATTCTTGAATTAAACCATGAATGGTTATACCTTCTGGAGGTAGCGTCCTTCTAGTTAACTCTATGGTTCACCCGGGTGAAAAAATGTTTCTCTGATCTTTTTTATTTGGCTAAATTATGTATTTGGCAGCTGTTTAGCGGTGTTTCAGCACCTGGTTTAGCACCTGGTGTTTAGAGGTAACCCTGGGGCCCAATTCTACTAAACCAATTGTACTTAAATTTAATGAATTGACTCATACTTGTCAATTTTGACACTTTTGGTAATCTACTAACTTCAATGGTATTTCAATTGCATTATAATTGTGACCAACAACAACAATAAAAACAACAACAACAACAACAAGAAACAAAAAAATAACAACAAACAAAAATCAAACAAAAATAACAATAATAACAACAAACAAACAAAACAAAAAATAACAATAACAAACAAACAAATATTACTAATGTTTAACAATCGTAAAATCTACGTACAATTTATGAAACAATCATAAATTTTGCAGAATACCAAATTTAATGACAATTATGATAGAATTCTAATTGCATAGTATAATAATGGTTTTTCATTTATAAATAACTTGCGACTCGCCCCGGCTTCGCACGGTAGCCCCCGGTGAAAAACAGCCCCCCCCCCCCCCCCCCCCCCCCGATATTTTATTACTTATTCTGCTATTCGGAGTGGAGAAGAATCCACCAAAAAAAGGTAACTAACATCGGTCCAGCCGATCTTGAGTAATAAGTGGTGTAACTTAACACGACTTTGTTTTATATATATTATGTATGATATGGTGTTTGCGGGATGGTTCTTAGCTGTTGGTGGAAATTGGTGCCGTATTGTCAGCTCGTAACTTGCTTTTGCAAGCAACCACAGCTAAAAGCGCGTTCTATTTTTTCCTATGCTGACATCTAGTCTTGAATAGTGTAATTAGCTTCGGGGCTCTAATTAGCTATCAGTTGTAAAACTGACAGCTAGATAGATAGATAGATAGATAGATTAACTCTTTATTGTACACAAATAACACACAGAAATACAAAACATAACTTAATATAAAAAAACACATAAATGCACAATGGACGGTCTTATCGCTTATAGTGATTTCTTCCAGACAACCTTAGGATGGAGAGGAGACAAGAAAAGAAAGAAAGAAAGATTTATTTTTTAGTACACACACAGACACTCAATATAAATAAAAAATAATAGATTGTAAACAAAAAAAAAAAAAAAAAAAATATCCATAGGGTTAGGGGTGAGAGGACTATATGGAAGAATTGGACAGTGGTGTTATCACTTGACAAATACACATATCATTAAATATATACAAACCTACATTATAATACATAAAATAAATACATAATAATATAAACACAACATAACAACAGACAAAAAAAATGAAAACTCAACAGGGCGAAGAAGACGGTTGGATATAAAACAGTTTGACACGATCTTTAAAAGAATGCAACGACTGAGCAAGCCGAATCGACAACGGTAATGAATTCCACAGCCGAACAGCTTGCACCGTAAAACAGTCAGTGTAGAAAGAGCTGTGATGAATGGGGAACTTTAGAGCTAGATTTTCTGATCATGTTTTCTGATTAGCTGAGCGTGTTGTGGGCGCCTTATGTCCTAGTTTCGTATATTTGTGTGGCCACACTACCGTTCCATTAGACGCGTCCCATCGCTGTCGGGTAAAAATTAGCGCTGAAATTGATGGAGTAGCGTTATGTACGAGATAGTCACAGGAACTTATCTACTCTCTGAGTCATAGACGCGGCGAGAGCGTTCTCAGATATTTTTCACAAGATTATTTTAATTTAACCAACTATTTCTCTAATTATAAACACCCGACCTGTAACATATATTTTCCGAGCATAAAATCATAAGAACCACAGCGGGAATCGAACCCGCACCTCGCGTCCCAGCCGACTACACGCCCGCCGCGCCACTGAGGCCGTGATTATGAAAACTCTTTTGGAAAATGTCCAAGACAGTAGTAGTAGAGCTTTTTTGTGAAAGAGTTCGTCCGGGGAAACACTACTACCATACCTATTTCTCATTTCATTTCATTTTCATTTCATTTATTTATTGCGAGAATGGGTACAAGAAAAAGTTGACAAATTAAAATTAAAATCCACCATAATCCGCTTCACAGCATGCAATATAACTAGTAGAACACTTGCACTTGTTTCTGCTGCAAAGCAGTAGTGCTCGCATTGCTGTGTTCCGGTTTGAAGGGTAAGGGTGCCGGTGAAATTACAGGCACATGAGACTTTTCATCTATGTCTCAGGGTGGCGGGCGCAGTGCAATGCCACATAGGGTGCGTCCTAGGTGGACGTGCCCTATGAGGTAATGCACTGTTCATAGGCAGAGGTTACCGCTTAACATCAGGTGGGCCTCTTGCTTGTTCTGTCATCCAAGAAGTATAAAAAAAATAAAAAAAAAAGACAGGACAAAGATCTTTTAATTCTATCAGTCATAACTTTTAAAGCAACAGAAAAGAAAACTGTCTGCTGAAATGTATCCAACAAAATTCTGTTAAAATGAAAGTTTTGCAACTAAACTAGCTGTCTTATAAATCATGCAAACCTTAACGTTTTTCTTCGTGAATACTTTTCATATCGTCTATTCTCAACCTTAATGTCATAGTGACAAAGACTAGTAAGTCATATTATTTACACCAGGGTACTCTTGATGTTATTGAAACTCAACCCTTGTCAATTTAAAAAGAGGTTTACAAGCTTTATGTAGTTGAAACAATATGCGACGTATAACTAACTGGTGATGGAATACTACTTACGTATAAATAGTAGTAGTAGTAGTAGTAATAGTAGTAGTAGTAGTAGTAGTAGTAGTAGTAGTATTAGACCTTTTTTGTGAAAGAGTTCGTCCGGGGAAGTACTACCACCATACCTATTTCTGCCGCAAAGCGTAATGCTCGCATTGCTGTGTTCGGATTGAAGGGTGCCGGTGAAATTACAGGCACATGAGACTTTTCATCTTTATGTCTCAGGATGGCGGGCGTATTGCAATGCCACATCGGGTACGTCCTAGGTGGACGTGACCTATGTGATAATGCACTGTTCATAGGCAGAGGGTACCACTTAACATAAGGTGGGGCCATCTGCTTGATCCGACATTCCAAGTAGTATAAAAAAAAGCTGTTATACGGACATCCTATATCTCAATTGAAACTATCGTGGTTGGGAATCATATTAAAAGATAAACGGCTAATTACCACTATTATAAGTACTAATACAAGTAGTAGAGTAGTGGTAGTAAGAAAGAAGAAAATAAAGAAAGAAAGAATATATATTTATTTGTATACAAGAGCTACACAGAAACACAGAACACACTAAGAAGAAACAGATATGAAGGTACTAGGTGTAACTCAAGTAACAAAATGGTTCTGCCTCAGCATGAGTAGAATAGTAGTAGCATGTAGCATGTAGTTGTATGTAGTAGTAGTAGTAGTAGTAGTAGTTTGTGTTGCAGTATTATAAGTACTATTATTAATAGTGGTAATTAGCCGTTTATCTTTTAATATCCTATATCTCGCTCATCCATTATCAATTATACTCTGATTCATGCTTTCCATTTCACACTATCCATTTCAATCATTTATCATTCCAATATTTTAATAGTCATTCGTTCATAATTAATTACCGAGTTCCATGTTCCGTCGACATCACGTGTCAGAGATCGTCGTTGGTAAAAATAGGATGTTAAAAGTACATACGTACATAACTATAGTTTGTTTCTTAGTAAAAAAATATACTTATAGGTATAGGTAGACACTACATTCTACAAAAAAATACTTGTTTATTATTATTAATTATAATTATTATTTTATTATTATTGCTACTTAGCATGAAGTCCTCCGTTTGTACAATCTCCTTGTGTTTTATGTGCAATAAATATTTAATAAATAAAACTATTCCTAGTTTATAATAATAAATAAGTATTTTTTTAACCAACGACTATTTACAGTGTTCAGATTTCATAAAAAATGCACTAAAACAGCGAGCGAAAAATGTTTATTACATCGCCCCCTGGTGAGTTAACACCATAACAGCCATCTAAGAACCATCGCCGTAGAATCAGAAACCCTTTTTTGTTCACAAAACCGTATCTAAATCGTTAAACCGTTTTAGAGATTAAAAGGACCATTCGTTTGCACACACAAAAAATATATCACCTACTTCCAAAAAGAAAATTAAAAACCCCCCAGCTCAATGAAACGGCTGAACCGATTTTGATAAAGTCTAAGCAACATCGCTAGAAAACCTGCTTTAAAATAAAAAAAAACGCATTCAAATCGGTTCACCCGTTTAAGAGCTATAGGTATGATGCCACAAACAGACAGACACACATAGCGACCAAACTGATTTAAAAAAAAACACTTAACAGTCACATACATAGTCCTGAATCCCACACTAGGATTCCGTGTCGTGAGTATCAGAAATAACGAGTGCCATGGTACCATTACACCCAGACCCGGAGCAAATATTTGCAGATCATACAACATTAACATTAACATTTGTCCCGCTGCGGGAATCGAACCCGTAACCTTTCGCGTCTCAGCTGGCTGCTCGCCCGACGCGCCACAGAGGTTGTCGAAACACCCCTCTTTTTGAATCGGGGTTTAAAAAGTTAAGCATATTGAAGAAACATTGTTGTAAAATCAGTCTCTATAAATAACTTTGCAATACTACATTTCGAAGTTGATAGTAGCCCGGAGCGTAAGTTGGTGCCTTTTGAAGTGTTCAGTTTGTTGAGATAACATCAGATGTCTGGCTGAAACAGAGACTTTGATCTGAACAATACAGCAGGTACTGAGGTTCTAAAGACAGGTACACAGATAGAGATACCCATTATTGCATTCACCTTCAAATAAAATGACAACTAACTGAATATAATAACTAAACTATAAACTGGGTCTCTTCAAGGCTAGAGTAAATAGGTGCCTTCTAGACCTTTGTGCTACATCTTCGGCCACATAGTCACTTACCCACAGGTGGGATCGTGGTCAAACAAAGGTCCATCAATGTTAAAAAAAAACAGCATACTTACAAACCAGTTCACGGTGGCGGCCTTATCGCTAAGAGGGATCTCTTCCAGGCAATCTTTGGATGAACAGGACTGCAAAGAACGCTTACACATAATGCTTGATAGAATGCTTTATCACTATTTGTTGCTGACATGATCAGTAATACCATCATCATTTCAGCTTCGGATATGTTTGGTTCAACCCGGATAATTAGTGGGACCAAAAATGTCTCATTAGTTCCTTTAAAGGAACTCCCAAAAGGTACTAGTGGGAATAAATCGATAAAACGCATTGATAACCTGTGGAAACCTTTCAAACGCTACTTTTGCCCAAGTCTTTGGACTTTGCAGCATCCTTCCTGTTTTGTTTGTAAATCTACTATCTTATTCTTAACACTGCGCCAACCCCAGGCAAAAATGTTCATACAAAAAAAAAACGCCTCGCGGTTCGAAAAAGCAGTTTTTATTGAATATATCGTAAAATATAGATAATTTTACAAAACCCCTGCAGTAAACCCTCAGCGTTGTTGCATTGGTTATATTTATCTAATTTTATACCCAATAATATGCACTATTTTAATAAACAATCGAATTTAGGCAAAATAAGTTTTTTATGAAAAATATTTTGTCAATACACGCTTTTATAAAATTAGTGATCATAACCGTGTACTGATCAAAATGAGCATAAACACGGCCAGTCTACTATTATCCCTCGAGGAGTTCCGTTATCCACCTTCCGTCTCCATCATCAGATCAGCTCGCTGTCACCATAATATTGCATTGTCATCGGAACTAGATCATCTCAATCGGTTGAGGATAACTGCTTTAAAATTCAGTTGCAAGATTCCACCGACCAAACATACATTGCAAGTTAAATAAAAGCTTGTAAAAAAGACGTTACTCGTGTGTCTGGTAAAGTGATTTTTAATTTGAATATTGTACTTTATTTAATCTGTTTAAAATCAAATATAAGATTAGGAATTTTGCGGCATACCCTACCTCAATGTGCTCTCACGAGAACAGCAAGAAACAAGAGCCATTGAGAGCTCATTTTAGTTGTTACTCCCGACGGAACGGAGGTTTTGTTTGTGTGTGGAAACTAATGTTTCCATGTATTTCCAAAACGGTTTACTGATTTAGTTACGGTTTTATTTATATGAAAGATGGTGTTCACGAGATGGTTCTTTGCTATGTTTGGTAGAAATTGGTGCAGCCGTTTCCATTCCAGATTCATCAGCTCACAACAATGCTTTTGAAAGACAAATGCAAGGAATGACAGCTGATAGCGCGTTCTATTTTTTCCTGTGGCGACATCTAGCCGTAAAAAGAGTAATTAGTGTCGCAGCCCTATATTATGCGCGCTAGACACCGATGTGCTTTAGTGTTCCTTTTTACATTTTAAATGGAACACTGAAAATCAGCGGCTTTGAAACACACTAATATTATAATTGCGATAGTTTGTGAGTGTGTGAGTGTGTGCATGTGTTTGTTACTTGTTCACGCTGACAAGGCTTGACACCGATAGAGATAACTGGACTCCCGAAATAACACATAGGCCTTTTTTTATCCCGATATTCGCACGGGACCGAGACTTATGCGGGTGAAGCCCCGGGGCGCTGCTAGGTTTTAATAAAGAACCACCTAAATGTTTTTTTTTTATAAAACTTGATTGGCGGAACAAGCCTATGGCTCACCTGATGTTAAGCGGTAACCTCTGCCTATGAACGGTGCATTACCTCATAGGTCACGTGCACCTAGGACGCACCCTATGTGGCATTGCACTGCGCCCGCCACCCTGAGACATAAAGGTGAAAAGTTTCATGTGCCTGTAATTTCACCGGCACCTTTACCCTTCAGACCGGAACACAGCAATGCGAGCACTACTGCTTTGCGGCAGAAATAGGTATGGTGGTAGTACTTCCACGGACGAACTCTCACAAAAAAGCTCTACTACTACTAAAATGTATGTATGTATGTCGCATAACTTCCGAACGACTGCACCAAATTGGATAATTCTTTTTTGTTGTGTTTGTTATTGTCAGAACCAAAGAACGATTAAAATCATTGGTCAGAACAAGGTTTGTGAAAAAATAAAAAACTGGACCCGGTAGGTGGCCCTGCAGTCGGGCCTCGCAATAGAAGTCGCGGGCGGGCCGCTAGTTTTATATAAAATAAACTTGTAGAATCTATAAATAAATAAATAAATAAATAATACTGGACAGTTCACACAACATTATCTAGCCCCAAGCTAAGCAGAGCTTGTGTTATGGGTACTAGATAACTGATATACTTAATACAATATATTACATAGATAGATATTTTTATTATACATAGAAAAATACCCAGAACACCCTGAACAAATATCTGCGATCGCACAAATATTTGTACTGAGGCAGGAATCGAACCCGCAACCAACTGCGTCGCAGGCGAACCATCGCCAGCCGCACCACAGAGGCCGTGTTGATGTAAAATTTACACGAGGTTAATCAACAACAGATTGTTCTGTCACGTTCGCGACCACAAACACGGTCCGTCTGAAGCCATTAATAACGATGCGGTGACCGCGCGTCTCTGGCGCATCGCCAGACAATAAACATGTCGAGTGGTGATACAATCAGTTCATTTCAATGGGTCGTTGAACTAATCAGCTTCATAATGAAATCCAACGTGAAGATATACCCCCTTATTCATATTCAACTTTTCAAATCTTTGATAGCTACAGCGCCTACAGCTCGTTCACCGTAAGATGGCTTCATTTCATTTCATATTCAACTTTTCAAATCTTTGATAGCTACAGCGCCTACAGCTCGTTCACCGTAAGATGGCTTCATTTCATTTCATATTCAACTTTTCAAATCTTTGATAGCTACAGCGCCTACAGCTCGTTCACCGTAAGATGGCTTCATTTCATTTCATTTGATTTATTTATTTTTACTTGCAAAAAACAAACATTCTACAAAAATTACTTAAATACTACTTAAACATAAACAAACAACAATAGATGCATAGGGACAATAGATAGATCCTCCTGATAGATGGCTCCTGTAAATACTCCATGGCAGGTGCAAAATGTTGTAGGCCAGACATGGCAGACTAGAGATGCAAATTAAGACCTTTAGAGATGCACATTAAGACCTTAACACCAACAAATGTTACCACCTAGATCTAACAGCAATAAATCATTTATCATTATCATTTATCATTAACTTACGGGGAACGGTCCGGCTCGTTCATCGTAAGATGGTACCTGTAAATACTCCATGGCAGGTGCCAACTTACGGGGAACGGTCCGGCTCATTCACCGTAGGATGGCACCTGTAAATACTCCATGGCAGGTGCCAACTTACGGTGAACGGTCCGGCTCGTTCACCGTAAGATGGCTCCTGTAAATACTCCATGGCAGGTGCCAACTTACGGGGAACGGTCCGGCTCATTCACCGTAGGATGGCACCTGTAAATACTCCATGGCAGGTGCCAACTTACGGTGAACGGTCTATGTAAAATAACTTTACTCTTCTTTGACGTACGTCATTTTACATCAGAGCGAACCAAACAAAGATAACAACGTGACTTTTGTATTTCTGCTATGGTGTTTCTGGCCTAGAAATGGTCCTCTCCGTCTCTTCCCGTAGATGTAGTTAAGGCGCTATAGGTTCAACAAACATTTTTGTATGAGGCGAAGAAGGCGAGCGCACGCTCTGATACCGTGTTTTTATGCATAAAAAAATTATATAAAAATGTCGTTCAAAGTTTCGTTTAATTTTGTTGATGAATTCACTAACTCAAATAATAAATAACATGTAACCAAAAGTTTCAAAAATTAAAACGTGAGAGAAGTGAGTGAAAAATAGCATATAAATTTTAAAAAGGAGGTATCTTTGTAAATTTTTTTTATCGTGTGAAGTAATTCAAATATTGTATTGAATGATTGATTTCACTAGATAAAAAGCGCAAGAATATTATTTATTTTTTTCTTCATAGAAAACTATGAAAATTCTTATCATAAACTTTAAAATTCTAGAGACATTTGAGAACCTATCGCGCCTTAAAGTGGCAACAGTACCCACCTGATATCAACACTAATTCTGCGATCACCAATCCGTGGTGATTATAATATATCCCCGACTGCATTCTATGGGGGAGGCTTCATTTAGCAGTGGACGTCTAGAGGCCACTGATGATGATTTGACGACCTCTGTGGCGCGGCGGGCGAAGCTTGGCCTGCAACGCAGGAGGTTGCGGGTTCGATTCCCGCCTCGGAACAAATATTTGTGCGATCGCAGATATTTGTTCAGGGTGTTCTGGTTATTTTATATGTATACTTATTAACAAAATATCTATCTATGTAATATATTGTATTAAGAATATCAGTTATCTAGTACCCATAACACAAGCTTTGCTTAGCTTGGGGCTAGATAATGTTGTGTGAACCGTCCAGCATTTTTTTTTTTTATTTATTTTATTTTATTTCATGCCATGGCTATTTAGTTCACATTCGTTTAAATGAACGGATCGTCCGTTTATGAAACATCGTTTACTCACCCATCAAACTCTCCAATGATGCACTAAAAGGCACTTATCACCAATTAAACTGACCAACCAATATACAGCCTCATTAAACGTTGTCATCCTATTAAGCTAAGTAGCACTTAAAATAGATACATCAGTCTGGCGCATAGAAACGTAACTGATTCATTCCCCCATGCCGACACAATGGGTACTTATCTCAGTTTCCTACGTGACTCTCGCCAGCGTGCGTGACGCGTCAGGAACTATTGGATTGGCGAACAATTCTAAAGGAGTAAAATACAAATATATTATGAACCAATATTTAGCTAAATGGTATTAGGTGAAACACATACATACATACATAGACACACGCCTCGTTCTTCGAAGGGGTAGGCAGAGCCTCAATGGGCCTCTTTTCACAGTGGGTTGCATCCTCGAGGAATATAGACGTGACAAGTGATGAGCTCATCGCCGCCATTGCTTCCCTCGGCTTACATTTTTTTTTTTTATACTACTTGGATGACGGATTAAGCAAGAGGCCCACCTAATGTTAAGCGGTAACCTCTGCCTATGAACAGTGCATTACCTCATAGGTCACATCCACCTAGGACGCACCCTATGTGGCATTGCACTGCGCCCGCCACCCTGAGACATAAAGATGAAAAGTCTCATGTGCCTGTAATTTCACCGGCACCCTTACCCTTCAAACCGGAACACAGCAATGCGAGCACTACTGCTTTGCGGCAGAAATAGGTATGGTGGTAGTACTTCCCCGGACGAACTGTTTCACAAAAAAGCTCTACTACTACTAAACTAAACTACTACTGACTCGGCTAACGCTTTCCTCCAGTAATAACACATTCCATAATAAGTTAGCAGCCAAGACAAATCTTATACCAACGAAGCGTACCAACAAATCCAGTTAATAAAAAAAAAAATGGTCTGTCGTTTTTGCAAATTCATTATTTTAGAAGACATTTGTGAAAGTTTAAGGAATTATTTTCGGCGAAACATAATTGAATCATCTTAATAACCTACGCACAAAAAAAAATGAGCTGTCATTTTATTGCAGCTAAACTTACTTTGGTCGAAGAGCTAAACCATAAACTATAGCTAATTTGCAGTAGTTAAAATATGGTCTGTAGGCTAAATTGTGCAAACTATGTTCACAGAAGTTAAAGAAAGCTAGTAATGCCATATCGTTGGAATGTCAGTTCTATGTCTTAGTATGATCTATATATATAGTAAAGAGCCTAAGTGGTAATGGATAGGCCTCTCGGACCGCGGCCTTAGAGCGAGTACCTACTCAGTAACTTCAGTGCACTCCACTCGCGCTTGAGAGCCAATCTACGTTGATGGTTTTCAATTTATTTTAGAACATAAATATAAGCTAGCTTTAAAGGTAGAGTACACTCGCTTAATGTCCACTGAGTATTTATTAATATTATTCATATATTTTAAAGGGGTATCATATTGACATTCAAAATGATCCTTGTGATTTCAATAAATAAAATACTTTTCACTTTGTCTTATCATATAATCGTAGGAGCCTATTTTGTGAAAGAGTAACACCTGATATTAGGCGGTAAGCTCTGCCTTTAACAATACATTACCTCATACGTCACGTCCAACTTTGACGCACCCTATGTGGCATTGCACTGAGCCTGCCACCCTGAGACATAAAGATGAAAGTCTCATGTGCCTGTAATTTCACCGGCACCCATACCCTTGAAACCGGAACAAAGCACTACTGCTTTTCGGCAGGAAAAAGTATAGTAGTAGAAGCCCCGAAGGAACTCTATCACAAGAAAGCTCTACTACTACTAAAACGTGGCTTTCACAAAGCGTGGCCTGAGGGCTTATTCACAAGGCTCCCAAAATACATTAACTTGTTCATGCATACGCAATTCTTTCTTAGAAATAAAAAGTTAATCTCGTGGCAACTTTAATTCCGTTTCTTTGTTTTTTATCCAACACGCGACCTGCTCGTGACAGATGAACATAATTAAGATGGCGTCCTCAAGGTCTCCTTTATTTGTTGTGCTTTATCTCACAGGAACCAGTCAGCCTGGAACATTTATTTTTAATTTTTGTTATGTAATTAATTTTTTTGTTATGTTTGTTTTTTTTATTTTTAAAGAGGAAAGCTCCCAGGTATTGATTTACTAAAGACATTATAAAAATTGCAGGAAGTCGGTGGTAGGAGGTGGCTCAAGACGGTTAGTTGGGATGCCAATGTCCACGCTATTTAATTTGCTTGTTACGTGTGTTGTTGTTTTTTAACATGAACATAGACGCAGCAGTTATTTTTGTTTCTACTATACAAGCATTTCTTGAGTCTCATTGCAAGGGAAATAATAAAAAAATAGCTAGTTTTATTAGTGTCGGTTGCCCTAACAACTTGTCCAGGATACCGTACCTGACTGGGTCAGCTATCCCGGTATGAATAGTTTACCACGATGAGTGCACGCAATGGTGGCGCGAGGTTCTCTTATGTTAATTCAGATTCGCTCAGTGAGTTTAAGTACTACGAGAAAGTCACTTGCTACGCCACCGCTGTAGTATGTCGACCCTACTACGCTACCTCTACGAGAAAGTCAGTACGCCTCCGCTACGGTACGTAGACCGTAATGCTCTACCTGTAAGTAGAAGTCACGACCCGCGACCCGTGCACCCACTGGCTTCACCCACCGGTGGGTGTAGGGGTAATCACTGACTACGCCGTACTATGCTACCTGTCTGAACAAGTCATTGGCTACGCCGCAGCTGTGGAACGTAGACAATACTGCGCTACCTGTAAGAGAATGTCACTGGCTATGACGTAGAACCTGCTACGCTTCCACTACGAGAAAGTCACTAGCTAAGCCCCGCTGTAGAGACCCTACGACGCTGTAGTACCTACTGTCGCCAGTTCTGTATCGATAAGCTAGGTATTTATTTTTATTTGTTTTCGTTATAGTGTTTTTTTTAGAGGCCCATTGAGGCTCTGCCTACCCTTTCGGGGAAAAAGGCATGTGTCTATGTATGTATGTAAATTGGTGAACTGTCTTTTTTTTGCCCACAGCCAGTGGTCAAGGAGGGTTACCTGATGAAGCAGACGCGCAGCTTCCAGCGATGGCAGCGGCGCTTTTTCAGGCTGCGAGGCCGCATGCTCTACTACGCGAAGGAGAAGGATGTAAGTACCTTACTATATTACTACTTTATTAAGACTGTAGGATTGCTCTGTTGAGTTAAGTTTTTCTTCGAATCACTTACCGTATCCCAGTCCAATAGCGATCTCACCTGTATATTTTCATCAGGAATCCAGCATAACTTAAAGTATATTCTGCCAAATTCGCGTACGGCAAGATTTTTTTATTGATTTGGAATCTATTTATACTATAACCCCTTACCGAAACCTACGTAATTACATAGTTTTTTTTAAGAATTAAAATGTTTCTCCCGTTATATTCTACATGACCGTGAAAATCCGTCCGGCAGAACTCGAGTTATTATAATATGCAGACAGGCTGACTAACGTTGCATTTAATTTTGCAAATTAAACATTTACAAAATTTTAATAAAACTTCATGAATTATTAATTAGGAACATTGGAAAGCGTTAGAATATGAGGCAACAAACATAAAATAAACAACTTTTTTTTTGAAGTTGGTTAAAAATGGAACACATACATATAAAACGAATTGGTTTTCTCATACAAAAGTAATTTGAAAGGACATCAAACTGCCTCTTAGTTACCTAATGAACTGGCAACCGCTTTCGATTAACATTTCACAGTTCACTGCGCCCGCGTGTCTTAGCTTCTTTTCAAGATTAGAAAATATTCAAAACATAAGGCGCAATCAACTGTAAAATCGTAAACGAAAGCGATTTCGTTTAGCAGATTGTTAGGCAGTAAGGCAGCTGGTTAGCTTCCTTGCATATGTGAACCTTTAACCACTAACAACAACAATTTCAATGCACACAGGCTTAGAGCCTATAGATAAAATATTTCAAAACATATTTTAATAAATTTTGTACACAGTAAATGGATTTTTCTGTGGCACATCGTGAACACGGTGAAACTTTTCTTCTTCTTCTTATCTTAGGTAATGGCTTCTGTGCATTATTTGCAACAATTTAGCCAATGTCAAGTGATATAATTATTATAGTTTTATTTATAGTCAAGTCGTCAAGAGTCTCCGTCTAGTCCTAACCCAGTTTAAATTGTGGCAGAAAAACTGAGTTTTTATAGGAAAAAATCCACCATTTCGAAAAGACTCGCAATACACTCAAATTTCACTACGTCACGCATGTGCCATTTATCCAAGTTACACCGGTTAAAATGCCACTAAAATTACACGAAATAACTCGAAAAAACACATAAAAATGTAATAAAATAAAAATGACGACGTTTCTTTCGAAAATGGCAGATTTTAACCTCAACTTTTCTTATTTACTTAAAGAAAATGTTCTCCGAGTCAATACACTCGTTGATGACATGCAAGATACAACCTCTGTAGGCAACAATGGTTCTATTGTAGGCTGAATTAAAAGAACCCTTAGAAAATCTTACAAAAAAGCAGCTTGAAAATAGTTATTTGTTATTCAAGGCTGTAAAGTTGTTTTTTGGCCCGAGTACTTTTATGGAAACCTGAGCAAACGAAGGATTCTAGGATTGAACCACGAGCAAGCGATTGGGAACGCTACCGAGACGCTAGCGAGACGATCGCAAATGTCAAATATTGTCCAATGACAGCAGGGTAGCTTGAAATCTTTGTAATTTGATTGGATACTCGACGTTTCGCTGAATTTTAGGGCAGTTTGTTCACTTGAACGCAGCGCGAGCCAGGCGCTGCCAGTAACAGATAACAGACGACAACTCACACAGTCCAGTATGTGCCATGGTTACAGGGTGATACTGTACTCGCATGGACGGGGTTCCTCAGTCGGAAAATATGAGAAATTCATATTATCGCGCGTCGCGTGCTTTCGGATGACAGCTGACAGTTTAATTTTGTGGATTGACGTAAGTAGGGCGTTCTTCCGACACTAAGTTCTGGATGTAGCGACTTGGAAAATGTTTCAAACAAGCTTCAGGAGTGTTTGTTTTGATTTGTGACTTTAGCTCTTGTTTTGACAATTCTTATTGGTGATATTTGACTTTACTCACCTTCATAAATGATTTCACCCACGTGTGACTGTAGATCATTTTATACACTATGAGGTTATTATTTCATAATTCTCTGTCATATCTTACCTTCGGCTGGATTAGTGCTCGACTGAGGGTGAGCGCGTTTCGTCAGCACTGATTGTATGCTTGTTCAGCGTCGCACTAAACGCTCGTATATCGCAATAGCACGTCCGTCGACCGACGAGCTCGAATGACGGTACTTATCACCCTCACATAGCGAATGCGCGTAGCTATTCCAGTGTTGCACTGCAGTTCGTATGTTATGCTCAACCGAGACGGTGAGCGCTGACGTCGGCCGAGCACTAAATAGGCCCTTATATTTGCTTCCCTTATATTTCAGAAGTCATGCCGTAGTAGCAGTAGTAGAGTGCCCTGCGTACCTTGATTTACTACTCTGACGCGCTGATTGATATTGATTTATTTTGTGTGTGTTTGATTCTGACTAAATCCCCAAATTAATTTGTGATGGTCAACCACAGCAATTGATTGACAATTGGCTTTAATAATAGGAATATACTGATTTAAGTACTGAAAATTGATACCTAAAGCTTCATTGGCCAACTGAAAAATAAAGAAGATTTTATTTATAACAAGACTCTTCAAATAGTCAAAGTCAAAGTAAAGTCGTAGTCAAAGTTAACGTGTTTGACTTTGTTACTCAATCACGCCAAAACGGCTGAACTGATTTCTATGAAATGTAGTACATAGGTTATTCAAATTCAAAATCAAAATCTTTATTTCAGGCTTACTGAGTAATGCACTAAACCTAAACAGTAAGCCCATATCAACATAAATACCTTATAAACTAACATACACATAAAAAAAAACACTTTATTTATTACTTAATCTAACACACGTGTGATTGGCGACGAGTCGCGGCCCGGGGGATCGCGTGACAGGCGTCCCTTGAACCGCCGGAACTTCACCCCTTTTGGCCAGAAGTCAGGGCTCAAGTAAGTCATCACATTGGCTATTTAATCTGGTAAAACGCGAGCAAAGCCGCAGGCTGACACTAGTTTAAAATGAAAATAAAGAATTTTATACACTACATATTCCATTAAAAAAGATCTAAAGACGGAATAATTTCACGGTTATAAATAAATCAACACTTTGGAATCACCGTTACTAAAATATTCAATACCGATTGAAAAATATAACGTCGAGCCGTTTGTCGAAGTAATGTTCCCTCCGGGCCTTAAATACCCATACTAGTAAATATTTAAACACGACTGTCTTGTAGGTGGCGAGAACGGCCTGAACAAGCTGCTGATAGTGAAATTTGAACGGGACAGACAATCATTTTCAGCCCAAAAGTAACACCCGTCTCTTTTATCCTATCGCGGTACCGATACAAAGTGCGTCGGAGAAAGCGAGATGACAGTATTTGATGTTGTCTCTTTTGATGCTCTCTATTTATGTAAAAAGGCTATACAGGTACCAGCGAGACCGCTGGGCGCCACTCGTCCGCCTTTGCTGAATATTTCAGGCCTTTCGTTCAGTCGCGCGCCAGGCGCCGTGAAACGCGGACGTCTGATCCACGTCGCTTAAAAACCTTAACGTGCGATCACTCTATCTTAAAATCATTAATGAACATTCTTGTAAAAACTTTTTTCTTTCATAATCTATGCCTTGTTGACTGTTATACGTGTTGTATATGAGTTTAGCTTCGTTCAGTGTATGTTTGATGTTTTGTTACTTAGAACTGTTCTGACCTGGTTTTTATTTTGAATCTGTTGCACAATTTTCGGTATCGAAGCGAAGCTTTTGATGTAAGTACCAATGTATAAATTAATTTTAAACTGTGCCGATTTGGATTAACTGGTCTATATTTGGAGAGCAGTATCCAAACCAAGTATATTGGAGTAACGACAATCCCGGAACTATTATGAGAGAACTGAACTATTATCAGAGGTTTAAAATTATCAAACTATTTTTTTTTATATATTTTTGTTAAATACAAATATTTATTTTAAAAACTTTAGCGCCCATGGTTTATTTAATTTAGTTTGATTGTATTTTTATTTAACTTCCTAATCCCACTACCATTATAAATATCAAAGTTACGACGTCTATGCCAATATCTATGTTTGTTACTCAATCACGCGGAGCGTCTTAACCTTTTCGATGAAATTTGGTAGATTATGACCTGGATTGAGCTATAGGCTACATTTAATCCCGGTAAAACACGAGCAAAGGCGCGGACAGACACTAGTGTTCTATAGGTTTAAAAGCTTACCCTAAACTGTTTATCAAATGCCTGTCCAAACTTAGATAGCACGACCCAACCTAACTCCAAATAAAACCTTATACTCGTACTTCCAAGGATGTAAGTCACTCGTGTAGGTGTGAGGAGATTAAACTAACCTTATTTGAAATGAATGTCTGTCTGTCATCATAGCATAAAATAAGTGCGTGTCGAACCACGCATAATGATAAAGTAAGGTAAAAGTTTATTTTGATCAAAACCAAACACGGTGCAATTTACATAACTAATAATTTGTATTTATTTCTAGACGCTTTTATTAGCTTCACTTGTAACTAACAATGTGATCAAATCTTGGAATCGAGTTTTCGACCACTTCCCGATATCCGATTAAACTGAAATTTGGCATACCTGTCAAGATCCGATGACAATACAATATTATGGTGACAGCGGATCGGATGATGGAGACGGAAGGAGGACAACGGAACTCCTCGATGATTAACAGTAGACCGGCAGTCTTAGGGCTCATTTTGATCAGCTCACGGTTCCCGTTACCTATTCTAGAATAGAGTGATTTGATGAAAAATAATATGTCAATAAAAAAGTAAAAATTTTCATTTATAATTCTCTATTTGACAGCTTTCTCGCCATAACTCGAAATAATTTTGCATTTAGAGGTATCATCATTACCCTCATAAATTGGTGATAAAAAAACTGGGTCAAACAGCGTACGGACCTGTATCATAAATTAGGAAAAAACCTCTCTTAAATTTAACAAAAACTCAACCACCGAACCGAAGCTTTCTTCCATGCCAAACCGCGAGGCATTGTTCAGAGGGCGAAAAACGCAAAATAACGTAAAAACTCCAGGAAATGTTCTCGGATTACCAAATTTTTATCTTAAAATCCCATGTAATATTACGGCTATTATACCTACTTATTATTCTACCCGGTATCTCTATCATGGAACGTTTGTTCATAATACCGAGCTATGCACGTGTATCCTATGTCAACAGCAATCACAGCCAACAATGGCATGCCATGCTGAGCACTGAACAGAACAACTGTTGAACAGAACAGCTCTCAAAATCTATTAAATCCTTAAACCGAGCGAGTCCTTGCAACAACTGGCAAAAGTCCGGGTGTATGCATGTATGTATGTTGGTACTCGAGTACAGGTAGTATTTTTCAACTTATATTAATATAGCCTTTTTTATTTTCTTAATAATAAATATTAAATTTCATTTAACGAATTATGTAGTTGATTGAAAATCAAATTGATTAAATTCATGCATTCTAAATCATAAATAAATAAATAAATAAATAATCCTGGACAGTTCACACAACATTATCTAGCCCCAAGCTAAGCAGAGCTTGCGTTATGGGTACTAGATAACTGATATACTTCATATAATATATAACATAGATAGATATTTATTATTATACATAGGAAATACCTAGAACACCCTGAACAAATATCTGCGATCGCACAAATATTTGTTCCGAGGCGGGAATCGAACCCGCAACCTCCTGCGTCGCAGGCCAAGCTTCGACTGCCGCGCCACAGAGGTCGTCATGAAATCATAACATGTTTCCATAATTATTGTGTTTAATTTTAATTATTAGAGACCTCTCTACGAGTAAAGGCCTCCTCCATTTTGCTCCAAACCTCTCTATCTTTCGCCTTGTTAATCCAGTCCGTGCCAGCTGTTTTGTTAATTTCGTCTAACCATCTCTCTTTTGGTCTGACCCTGTTCCTTTTACCATGTGGTCCTATCCATGTTGTAATTTGTCATCTAATCTTGACGAAAAAGGTACGCGTTCGTATCACTACTGCTGGCTTGACGCCATTTTTTCTGATGACAAAATTACCTGATGAAGGAAGACCACTAACCCGTCTCGAGGTCTCTAGCCACATATGTAGAACCATCCTTTACCTTTCCTTTCATGTCCGTGACACTGTGGTTTGTCTCTGGATGCGAGTTAAGCGTTGTTACCCATTCTCGTACCTCGGTAACACGCTTCAGAAAATTAATATCAACTGAGGAACCAGGTATGTTGTGGCTTTTCCGTGTGCAAATTGTTCTGGGACCTACCTGGGTGACGTTCTTATAATATGCGTTATTACTTGTAGAAGGATCCATACGAAGGACGGGTGTGTAAGGTTTCCCGCTGAAATTCCGCAACTGACTCACCTTCACACCGCTCTGTCACACTCGTTCATGTATGTTTGAATTTCGACTGTAAAACTCCTGAAATATTATTTACTGTTTTGATATTAGAATCTATACGAGATGTTAAGAGTACCCTTTTGCAATTATTTTTAACTGACTTCAGAAAAGGAGCGGATTCTATGTTCTTCTGTGTACATGTTCCCCGATATCTTCGTCAATTGTGAACAATTTGTAAATATTTTTTTTTGATGAATGTGTGTACTCCCGAGGTCCGTATTCACCAAGTCAGGATCTGATGATGGAGTCTCAAAAAAACGAGGGAAATCCTCTAAACATTATTGGCATCGTACACTACGTACAGTGTGTTTTTTTAATCTTTCATAACTTATTCAGGTGTTTGAGTATGGGAGTCATCATCTCATGCTCGTGAGCTGATGATGAAAGCCACAGCACTCCTTATCGATTAGGTGTTAGGAGATAATACTGAATTTCAGTCTTAATTAAACAGACAAAATGCGCATCAAGCTTTTTATTATGAGCTTTGAAGTCGATTGTTTTTGTAAAAATTTATCCATGTATAAGATCATCGCTGGAAAATCTTGAAAAATAACGTTCTGTCTGTCCACTCCAAACTGCATGATTACAACAACCGACTGGTTCATTTAAGCCATGTCACAGCTTTCTGGTGTAATCTGATGTGACAAGTTTCCTGCATCATTTGATACAGAATTAAAACACGGAGTGTTCCTGCGGGGTAAATAATGGAAGGATGTTTTCGGTAACCATAAAATATGATGGCCTTGCTACAACCCATATCTATTTGCTGAGGCAGTATAATTACAACTTCCTGATTATTAATTCCCCCAAAATTAACAGTAGCCCATCATTCATAATTATGGTCTATATTGTTTTTATAATTAAATTTCGTATAATTATAAAGTTAGATGGAGGAAATTTACTCAAAATTGTTTTCCTTGTGGCGTTAATCAGCATCACCATGATCTGCTTATTAAGCTTTTAATATAAAGAAAGAAAAGAAAGAAGCAAAAATCATTTATTCGTGTCAACAAACCATGAAAACAATATTCCACACAAAATGACACACACACACACACACACACACATATACACAACCACAGAAACAAAGAAAGACAAAAATCTTAGTAGCAGTCACGAAACACCAGCTCCATACCACCACCACCAGCACCACGTGGAGGAGTTTCGTCCAGCACAGCATTTGCAGATATACTTGCAATGTTTGTCTGTTAGTTTGTTTGTTTATGTCAAATATTGCAAGCTGAATTAGAACCACTTCTTGACATCCGAGCATTGAGCTGAGATTTTGCATACCTGTCAAATTTCGATGACAATTCAATATTATGGTGACAGCAAGCTGATCTGATGATGGAGACAACAGAACTCCACGAACCTAGACGCGGTAGACGGGCCGTGTCCAGGCTCATTTTAATCATCACCAATTTTATAGAAGCTTCTATTGAAAAATATATTTTTCAACAAGAAACTTATCTACACACACTAATCTACACTAATATAATAAAGAGGAAAGATTTGTATTTTTGTCTGTATGTTTGTAATGAATAAACTTAAAAAATACTGGGCCGATTTCAAAAATTCTTTCACCATTGGAAAGCTACATTCACCTTGAGTGACATAGACTACCAGGAGGGGGGTGGGGGCTGTTTTTCATCCTGAAACTACCCGTGCGAAGCCGGGACGAGTCGCTAGTTATGTAATTAAATTACTATTCGTCACAGATGTTTATTATTATTCTTCTATAATGTTACTGCTTCCTTCTTGGTCTCTGGTTTCTGGTTCTGCATGAGTGTGTCTGAAAAGAACCTTTGATTGAACATTAGTGAACGAACCAGTGTGATTTAAGGCGCGATAGGTTCTCAAATGTCTCTAGAATTTTAAAGTTTTTGATAAGAATTTTTATAGTTTTCTCTGAAGAAAAAAATATATGATATTCTTGAGCTTTTTATGTAGTGAAATCAATAATTCAATACAATATTTGAATTACTTCACACTATAAAAAAAAATAACAAAGATACCTCCTTTTTAAAATTTAAATGCTATTTTTCACTCACTTCTCTCACGTTTTAATTTTTGAAACATTTGGTTACATGTTAGTTATTATTTGAGTTAGTGAATTCATCAACAAAATTAAACAAAACTTTGAACGACATTTTTATATAATTTTTTTATACATAAAAACACGGTATCAGAGCGTGCGCTCGCCTTCTTCGCCTCATACAAAAATGTTCGTTGAACCTATATAGCGCCTTAAGGATTAGTATGAGATTGACAGTATTTTGTTACGTATAAGCGTAAACAGGTGAGATCGCAGTCAATCGAGGGTCCATCATAGTTAAAAAATAAAATAAAAATAATTCACAATAAATAAAAAAACTAATTTTATTGGTGGATTCGATTTGTGCGTTATGGCAACTGAGAGATTTATACTGAAAGAATCTTAGTTTCTGGATACACACGCCTTGACCCAGTTTGCAATTGAATTGGACGTGGTATGACCAGGTATCAGGGCCAGTTGGAACATATCATTGATATATAACGAAAGTTAGGAGAATGCGAAAATGCATTCGGAATATGCATCAGTGATTGTTTACGGTCACGATATATCTCACTTCTTGAAACTGTTCAACTTTGAAAATACTTCGTTTAAAGCCGCAACTTGGATCCAACTTGTGTCGTTACTCCATTAAAACGTGCTATTTCTCTCGCGCGGGTGTAATTGTTTTCTTATGGCTAAACGGTTTCTATGTTATATATATATAATAATAATAAATAATAAATAAATAATGCTGGACAAGTTCACACAACATTATCTAGCCCCAAGCTAAGCCAGAGCTTGTGTTATGGGTACTAGATAACTGATATACTTAATATAATGCGTTATGAAATGAAAAATGAAATGAAATGAAAAACATTTATTTGGCACAAACAAAACAAAAAAAACAAAAAACAAACAGAATACTAGGAAACAGTTGGACAAAAAACAGAAAAATAAATAAAAAATAACAACCAAAAACATACAAAAACATAATTAATAACTAAACATAATTAAACGTTACATAGATAGATATTTTTTATTATGCATAGAAAACACCCAGAACACCCTGAACAAATATCTGCAGAACGCACAAATATTGGGTGTTTTATATGCATAATAAAAATTTATATCTATGTATTGTATTATATTAAGTATATCAGTTATCTAGTACCCATAACACAAGCTCTGGCTTAGCTTGGGGCTAGATAATGTTGTGTGAACTTGTCCAGCATTATTTATTTATTTATTTATTTTTATTTTATTTGTTCCGAGGCGGGAATCGAACCCGCAACCTCCTGCGTCGCAGGCGAACCATCGCCAGCCGCGCCCCAGAGGTCTTTAAGGTGAAATTACAGGCACATGAGACTTTTCATCTTTGTGTCTCAGGGTGTCGGGCGCAGTGCAATGCCGTATAGGGTGCGTCCTAGGTGGGCGTGACCTATGAGGTAATGCATTGTTAAAGGCAGATGTTACCGCTGGGCCATTATGCCTGTTCCGACATTCAAGTAGGAAAAAAAATAAAAAATAAAAAACCACTTCAATATTATTTTAGGTACTAATGTAGACTTATTAACTAAGATAAATTAAGGTCCCATCTCGATGGACCAAATACATCAGAAAGGTCACAGGAAGTCGATTGAAGGAGGAAGCTGAAGACTGTTCGTTGTGGCATTCTATTGGGGGGCCTAATGTCCAGCAATGGTTCTTTCATCCAGCTCCTCGCACAATTGGTTGGTCGATAGCAATTGTAGTGGCGCTTTATTCCTTCATCAAATTGGTTCTAACTCTGGGAACTTAACATCAGGTGGGCCATCTGCTTGACCCGTCATTCCACGAAGTATAAAAAAAGTGGCAAAGTGCGTGTCGGACTCGCCCATGAAGGGTTCCGTAGCAGCAAGTAACATAATATAAAAGTTCTTGGATGGATTGCGATTAATGACGTATTAAAAAAAAACTACTTACTAGATCTCGTTCAAACCAATTTTGAGTGAAAGTTTACATGGTAATGTACATCATATTTTTTTTTTAGTTTTATCATTCTCTTATTTTAGAAGCTACGGGAGGGGGGGGGGGGACACACACTTTTTACCACTTAGGAAGTGTCTCTCGCGCAAACTATTCAGTTTAGAAAAAAATCATATTAGAAATCTCAACATCATTTTTGAAGACCTATCCATAGATACCCCACACGTATAGGTTTGATAAAAAAAAATTTTGAGTTTCAGTTCTAAGTATGGGGAACCCCAAAAATAATTGTTTTTTTTTTCAAATCTTAATGCGGTTCACAGAATACATCTACCTACCAAGTTTCAACAGTATAGCTCTTATAGTTTCGGAAAAAAAAGGTTGTGACATACACGGACAGACAGACAGACAGACATGACGAATCTATAAGGGTTCCTTGTCTTTGACTACGGAACCCTAAAAAACTGCAAGCAGTTTGTGTCACCGCGCGCTCCTACGCGCTCTTATCTGGCACGTATTACAGCCCACACACATCGGCACTCGCTGGTTATACACCAAAGTTTATGCCTGTTATTTGCGGTTTATTTTATTCATCACTGCTAAATTTACCAGGCATCATCATCATCAACATCATCAGTCTACAGAAGTCAAATGCTGAACATGGCCTGTCCATCAAAAAATACCACGACGAACGGTCTTGAGCCGCTTCTATCCACTGACTTCCTGCGACCTTTATAATGTATTTGATACATCGAAATGGGGTGTTCCTATTTTTTTTTGTTGCTACTACCATGGTAGCAAACAAGCATACGGGCACACCTGTTGGTAAGCGGTTACCGTAACCTATGGGCGCCTGTAATACCAGAGGCATCAGACGCGCGTTGCCGACCTTTCGTGCCGATTTTGAATTTTCTGGTTTCTGGTCGCCACTGGAGAACTTTTATTCTCCAAATGTTATCAGTTCTGCGAGCTATATGGCTTGCCCTTTGCCACTTGCTAATTCCGAGAGCTATGTTGGTGATTTTGGCCATTATTTAACGACCATGTCTCAGTGCTGTAAATCGTCACTGATGGCAACACGCACTGATTATAGACTTTCTTCTTGATTCACTGCGGTATCTGTGACGAGAAGATATGGCGTAGTTTCCCGAATGCTGCCCATCTAAGTTGGATTCTTTGACGAAGTTGGACCTATCTAGTTGAATCGTTTGACCCAAATAGACAGTGGTCAACAACTTCGATGATATCGTTCCCAACGCGTTCGTGCCGGTATAACTGTGACATGGCCATTTCACTGATTTTCGTCTTGCCCATGTCCATTTTAAGACCCACCTGTTGGGAGACGGTATTGACGACTCCGAGCATTGTACCAAGGTCTTGCAGCGATTCTGTCATGATTACTAAACCGTCTACAAATCGAAGGTGAGTTAAGTAATAAAATTTACTTGTACATAAGCCTTTTTTCGTCTGAGGCAATGCCTAAAATATACTACCTTTTAATTTTTTCTTTCTGGAGACCTTAAATTTTATTTATTGAGAAATTTCGAACGTTGCAATTTCACCAAAGAAAAACAATGTGAAAACTAAATTTAAAATTGCTGGAGTAAAATATACAAGGAGAAGGCTATGACAGGTATTTGATTTTCATAAAACTACGTTTCATCTAGGTCGCGTATGCCATTCGTCGCGTGATATTTCAAGTTTTGAAATATTCATGTGTTAGTCTGGGCTATGTCGGGACTTCACAAACACGAAGAGGGTCGCTGCTACATATTCGAGAACAGTGCAGTGAAACAAAAATTTGACCAGGTAACTGCTGACCCTAGTTGGATAGAATAGAAATCCTGTTAATAACGATTCTTTTTTTAAGGTTCCGTACCTCAGACTAATGGAACCATTATAGGATAACTCTCGTGTCTGTCTGTCTATCCGTCTATCACAGTCTATTTTATCAGAAACTAAAGGACAACAAAAAGTTGAAATTTGGTACGTAAGCAGAGTTACAGGTCTAGAGCTTAACTGAGTCGGTCCCTGACGTAAGGGAGCGGTAAGGGTCCCTTACCGTGTTTTCGTCGTCATCGTCGTCATTATGTCACATGTCATCTGATAATTTGAGAGACGAAAACACCCCTCCCGTACCGCTCCCATACCTCAGGGACTGACTCTGTTAAGCGCTAGACCTGTAGTTAATAATAATAATAATAATGCTGGACAAGTTCACACAACATTATCTAGCCCCAAGCTAAGCCAGAGCTTGTGTTATGGGTACTAGGTAACTGATATATACATAATACAATACATTACATAAATAGATATTTTTTATTATACATAGAAAACACCCAGAACACCCGGAACAAATATCTGCAGATCGCACAAATTATTTGTTCCGAGGCGGGAATCGAACCCGCAACCTCCTGCGACGCAGGCGAACCATCGCCAGCCGCGCCACAGAGGTCGTAGTTGATACAATCGTATACGTTTTACCGTAAATAAATGAATTCAGAATATAAAGATCAGGGGCAAACTAGAAAATTAATAAAAAAGGTGTGTGTCAGCTCTGATGCGCGACTGGAGTTTACTCCAGTCCAGTTCAGAAAAATAACGACTTCACATTTTGTTATCGCTCGATTTACTGGGCCTATAATTATGGGCTTTTGTAAAGCAGATCATTCAGGCTCCATACATTTTTAGGACTTTTCTGAAAGTGCCGGCCAACAAAAAAAAAAAAAAAAAAATGCTGGACAGTTTACACAACATTAACTAGCCCCAAGCTAAGCAGAGCTTGTGTTATGGGTACTAGATAACTGATATACTTAATACAATATAATGACAGATAGATATTTTTTATTATACATAGAAAATACCCAGAACACCCTGAACAAATATCTGCATATCGCACAAATATTTGTTCCGAGGCGGGAATCGAACCCGCAACCTCCACGTAAATGGTACGTATTGTTAGAACTACTTAACATACATCTCCGAATATCGGACAAAACAAAAATATTTATAATTGAGGTCCATCATCATCAGCCTTTAGACTTCCACTGCTGTAGGCCTCCTCCATAGAATACAATGATCACCATAATCACCACCATGATCAACACCAATACAACGATCACCAATCCGCTTGCCAAGCGTGGTGATTATGGCGAATATTATGAATATGAGGTGTTGAGTATTCAGGTGGAAGCTGCTGTTCATCTCCTGGTGTAAATATCTTAGTCCGCCTTTATGACATCCACGGGAGGAAACTTAACGGAAGGCCGTACGCACCACAGAATACAAAATAATTTATTTTATTATTAATATTTGTGCGATCGCAGATATATGTCCAGGGTGTTCTGGGTATTTTCTATGTAAAATAATAAAATCGTATCTATGTAATATATTGTATTAAGTATATCAGTTATCTAGTACCCATAACACAACCTCTGCTTAGCTTGGGGCTAAATAATATTGTGTGAACTGTCCAGAATTATTTTTTTACTATTTATCTAACCTTTTTATTGTAGTTTTGACATGGTTTTGTCATGTCCTTTATTGCCTGAGGATATGGAGCTCAAGGTACTTCATACAAAGTAATACCATTCTAAAAATATTCCCACAAAATGTCAGCGCAGTGAAGGTTAGGTACCTAGGTACTAAACCAGCGGAAACATGCACGCAATAACTATGCAAAACCGTCTCATACCTATTAATAAAACTATTGTTTTTCCAACAATCCTACGTTCTGTAACATTGTTTATTCATAGCAGTTCACTGGTATATTGGTAACACCCGTAAAACACGTCGATAATTCCTCCTAAACAAGGAACAATCGTAATTAAAAATTAGAAATAAAGTTAAAAAGAAAGAAAGTAGAAAGTTAGTTGAAACGATAGTTCATTAAAATGTAAGGGGCGATTGTCAATATCAAAATGTCAAGGTACTATCAACTTCATTCGATTTCTACAAATATCTTGAGAGCGACTCAATCCGCCATTTTGTAAACGAAACGTCCTTGTATTTTATTTTATTTTATCTAAATTGGGTCGATTTAAGAGATATATAGTGTAATTCGGGTGGTATTTTAACCGGTGTAATTAAATAAAAGTGTAGGTATTGCATATCTTTTTAAAGGAGTGGATTTTGTCCTCCAAAATACCGTCACTTACTTTACATTGGCGATATTGAAGGAAACATTTCTAATAAGGCAAGAGAAGAGAAGGAGAAAAATTATGCCCACAACAAAACCAAATGAGAGCTAATCATAAGAACACGATAGCGTCAAATAGAACCCAGGGCCTTTCGGGGTAAAAGGCGTGTGTATGATCCAGCCTTTTCGTTTTTGTTTGCCACTGTTTGCCACTTGTCTAGGATGTTGCACGAAACGCCCGCTTCGTTCGGTTAGCTCGTAAACCATTTATTGGATTCGAAAGCTTGAAAGTGTTACACTGAGATTATAATGTATTTATGAAGTAATAGAAAAGCTTTGAAAACATTTCAATTTGTGCTATCAAAATAGCCTTGGGACGGTAATCTCATCTTAACACCCACGACTAGCTGCATGTAGCTGGTTTCTGGAATCAATCCAGCCTTTTCCTCTCTTCTCCGCCCATTTTACCTTGGGACAAAAGTACATTTCGTACATTGGCCAAACAACACGTACGATAGCGTGTCGGGTCAAGGAGCACATACGAGCGGTCAAGAACATCGACACACATAAGTCAGCCATAGCAGAACACCTTTTGGAATCTGGCTCAAATCATTGGATCGAGCTACACAATCGGCAGGTAATCTCAACAGAGCGACATTACATACCAGGAATGGTACAAGAGGCAAATGAGATTACTAAGCATAGAAATTTCAATAGAGAAGGTGGTTGTCAATTATCTGGAGTATGGACGCCTTTCGTGAGAACGTGTAAGAATCAAAAAAGTGTGGTAACTGCTACGCGTCCGGATACCGTGTGTGTCAAGGTGGAGTTACCTAAGTGTGACAATGAAACCGGTGATAGGGTATCGTTCGTTCGTTCGTGAATTTTGTAGAACCATTCTTCGGTTTATAGAATCTTTATTGTCTTAAGAAATAACAAAAATTTCACTAATAAGATAATTTATGATAACTTAAATATGGTTAAGCGGTGAGCATGCATCACAGGTTAATTACAAAGCTAGTGAAGGTAAAATAAAAATAAAAAGGTAGAATTAAAGGTAAATTAGGTGAAATTATGTATTTACATTAATCAAAACACAAATAGCGAAAACAAAGTAGAATAAGTTTTTGTAAATAAATATAATAAATATTGTTTATCAACAACCAAGGGTGATTGTTGTTACTTACTCAATATTTTCTAGCACATACAATTTAACTTTATTTTTAAACATATTCATAGACTCGACTTTTTAGCATTCATATCAAATTTAAAGTTTGTAGGCTTCATAATTTCGGAGATATCTGTAGTTGAGTCACCCTTTTTCCATTTCGCTGATATAGTTAAAGATTAATCAGTGACATATCCATTCTTAGCTTGGCCACTTAGCCTACTTTCATTACTTAGCTTAGTAGAGCGGAGCAGATATCCATAAAGTTCATCTATAAAAGCTCCTGAGATACTTAGCGCTGCACTTTAGACTCGATACCTTGGAGCTTTCTGCTTTTGTCCTAGATCTAGATGTGGCACAATAGCCACAGGCTAGTTTAGATTATGCTGCTTGGCATCAGCTGAAAATCAGCGCTGAGTAGGTAGGATAATCTGCCTACTCCGCATTATGCTGAGCTGATGCCATTTTGGCGCAACTTTTTGTTTTATTTGTTAATTTGTTTCGGACAGATTGGATGCGTGGGACATTTATTTATTTATTTTCAACTAATAAACATTGTTTTTTTTTTTTTTTTATTTTTTTTTTTTATTTTATTTTATTTATAACTTAAGTGTCTAAATTATGTTTCTGTATCTGTTTTTGTATGTTTTTGGTTGTTATTTTTTATTTATTTTTCTGTTTTTTTTCCTACTGTTTCCTAGTATTCCGTCTGTTCTGTTTGTTTTTTTTGTTTGTGCCAAATAAATGTATTTCATTTCATTTTATTTCATTATCAATTGGTTAAAGGTTTTGTGAAGCAAACTCAGAGGAAAACATCATGATGAAACCGGCATGCGCTAGAACCAAAAATTCTAAAGTATGTCCACCTGCCTGCATTGGGCTAGCCCATCCAGTCTCATCGACCCTGAGTCCGCGCCGTGGGAATAATATGGGCCGTTTATGCTTTACGAATTTGGCGTTGTCACATCCCGCAGACACTGCATACAGTCCACATGTCCACCTGCCCACATAGGTTGTCAAGATATAGACTAAGAATCAACATGATGCATAGTTCTAAACAAGTTTGTGCGCGAGCTCGACTGCTCGTAGAACTGTTGTTAGAATAACGTTTTTGAACATACTTGTATTGAACATACATACCATGAACCTTCTTAACGGCTTCCGTGGGACATACAAGTTCGGGAAAATCTAAATTTGATAATTTGTATTAATTAAATTCCATTCTACCAGTAGGCCTGACAAGCTGAAAACAGATCCGTACCAAATATATTTCTGGCCCCGTATCCACCCCTTAGCTGCGGCTCTCCCTGGTACTACGAGTGACAAGTGACGCACAAAAATGTCCCAATTAACGTTTTTCCGTCAGTTGTCCGTTTGAGTTCAGTCCTTGTTGTACAAAAAATACAATTTGAATGAGGCTGACAGCATCCCGTTCAGATCCGCTATAACGCTCACCAGATGCTTTCTAATTTTGTTTCCACAAATCTGCAAAATAAAGGTAGAAAGAACATGGCTTCAGAGACGAGTAGGTATTAATATGAACGCAACTGCGCAGTTACCCCAAATATGTTATCACATCTTCTGAACCCTGCAAGATAATGAAATGGAACATACACGAAAATTTACGATAACATTTCTGGTTTAACCCCTATAAATTTCATTGAAATCTGTGAAGTCGTTTCTGAGCCAATTCGATTTCAGCTTCAGTAGTAGTATCCTAGATCCTGTTAATCCAACTCTGATCACCATCAGACCCTGGATACTGATGTCATCAAAAATTAACATTTTGAAGTCATACAGAGCTACCTACCAACTTAGCTATGTACCAAACATAGCTAAGAAACATCTCGCAAACACCAGCTCTCATAAAAAAAACAGACGGACAAACACACTATATGACAAATATGTTTTGTGGTACCTACCGGGTAGTAAAAACCTAAAGCCCTAAAGCGCTGTGTCGTAGCGCGCCAGAACGCAATCGGTTACGTTTATTACTTATGACTAGATTCAAATTAGTAGGTTCATGCGCCACAACACAACCAACTAACCTGAATCTAGTCATAGGTAATAAACAAAACCGATTGCGTTCTGGCGCCCCACGACACACCCCAACACAGCAATATGATCCTGGCTTAACATTTGTTACTTGGTCTATAGCCCGTAAGAAAAAGTTAACGCCGAAATCAAACCAAACCAACTAGTTTTCAAAGAGTTTTGACGTCAAGCAGGCTCATTTGTCAACATTTAACATGGTTTTATGGAGCAGGAAATACGTGCCAATTCTAAGAACTGTGGGATAAGGCCGAGGTGATGAAAAGTCAGTTTAAGAATAGAAAATTCTACCTATAAGCATTCATTTTATGCGTAGATCGACTATAAGTGCCACCTCAGATATTTACATAGTTTATTAATTTATGCAGTAGATTTAACCCGTTATCTTTCTATTTCAATTTATTGTAACTAACACGCATCTTACAACATTACACCTGCGTACATTTGCGTGTCACTCCCCGACGTTACGAGGCCATGTAAAGGATAACAAACCTATTAACTAAATAAACAACCGAAATTCAACCGTAAAACATTGTGATACGAGTTGCTGAATTGTACTACAGTTTGAAAGTTATTTTGTGGCTAATACGCATTTTGACGCAATTGGAGATTTAACGCGGATTAATTAACTTTTGTGTTCTCTTGGAGATGTCAACTTAACGTTGTAATCAAAGCTGTGGATTCGATTAACCTTGTTTTCAGCCCTCATAACCGACAACTAGTTTTTTTTTATTTTTTTTTTTTTATAATAGTACTGAAATGGCGGAGCAGGCATATGGTCCACCTGATGTTAAGCGGTAACCTCTGCCTATGAACAGTGCATTACCTCATAGGTCACGTCCACCTAGGACGCGCCCTATGTGGCATTGCACTGCGCCCGCCACCCTGAGACATAAAGATGAAAAGTCTCATGTGCCTGTAATTTGACCGGCACCCTTACCCTTCAAACCGGAACACAGCAATGCGAGCACTACTGCTTTGCGGCAGAAATAGGTATGGTGGTAGTACTTCCCCGACGAACTCTTTCACAAAAAAGCTCTACTACTACTAACAAAAAAGTTCTACTACTACTTGGATGATGTTTTCACACATTATCTGTGCTATGTTGGTGATCTTGGTTCTTCTTCGGATCAGCTCATTTCGGGTTCTATCACACAGCGTATGCGGCTAATAGTTAGCGGCCACGTCTCCAAACCAACGCGTTCAGCCCGCGTCCGCGGTGGCGATCCATTGTCTTACCATTGATCGCCACCGTGCACGCTACTGAGGACGCGGGCTGAACTGGCTATTTCTCAATAAGCCTGAAATAAAGAATTTGACAGGACACCTGGCAAGAAGAGGTGATGATAGGTGGAGTAAGGCGCTAACTGAATGGCGTCCAAGAACTGGGTACAGAAACGTTGGTCGTCCAGCAGCTAGATGGGCAGACGATGTCGCATGCGTCGCGGGCCGAACCTGGATGAGACTGGCATGGGACCGTAAGGAATGGCACAGGCAAAGAGAGGCCTATACTCAGCAGTGGGTGAAGTCAGGCTGTGGATGATGATGAAAGAATTTGAATTGAATTTGAGTGCGTTGGTTTGGCCTTAGCTTAAGTTATGATTACAATATAAGTACGCTGAATATCCTTGGGATAGTTGAACGAGCGAAACGAGGAGTCAATTTGGAAGAATCATAGTTTGCATGTACCTATGTATGTACTTATAGTTTGTCCGAGGATAACTTCCGAATCGGTTATTCGATTTTCATGAAATTTGGTAGAGGGGGTAGATAGTATTGGTACAATATTGAGGTAATGTTATGAGCTATATCGTTCGGGGGGTTGTTGAGATATATGGGTCCAAGAGGGGTAACAAAAAAGCGAGACAATCAGATCTAGTGGGGTGTCATATGAAAGTGCTTTGCTTGGAGCTATTAAAGCAAGTTTTTTTTGATTATGTAACTTTAAAAATCTAATATAAAAAAATAAAAAATAAAGCATTGTTCACCCCATAGAGCTTTCACCCAGTACCTTAAATAGGTAATCATAGTAGTAGGTAACCGTTTAGTAACATAACTCCTTTGTAAATTGTCTGTACCCCAAAATAGCTGATTTCAATAACTCTCGCCTGAGTAACACGTCAGGCATTAATTTAGGCCAAGTGCTGGGAGTATCACTTTGACATAACATACTATCTCGCTAATGGTACTTTGCTTCCGATGCCTCAGCCTAATTGCCATATTTCAATGGGAAGATACTGGAAATATCAATAGCTTCTATTTGCGAAGATCACCCATTCAATTTCAATTTTGTGATATTTCCATTGAGGTCTGTCTCCATTCCCAAATAAGCACTGAGTAACTTTTACAATTGCATACTGACTGTTTTATCTACTTCTACTTATTACTTCTCAGTAAAATCTCCTCAACTCTCAAATTGGAAGATCCTATCTTAAGGTACAGGAATGCCGAAGGTATGATACTGAGCCAGGGGTGGGTGCCGCTCAAAGAGCCGCTTTTCATAAATATACAAGATATATAGCCCGTATATATAGCGATGTGCCCGATTGTCGTATCCGTAACTTCGTATGTTTTTTTATTAAAACGTACTTAGTCTCACATCTTCAATCACCGTGGATGATATCCTTAGATTCGTGAGAATATCCTATTAGGGTTTTCAGAGGAAAGTACAAACAATTTATATTTTTACAAATTGTGACGTTTCCCCCTCCTTACCTAGTATCGGTCTAGATACCATCTAGACCCTAGTGGAGCAATTGAACGTTCCTCCCCTCTCTCTCTCAGTAGACTGCTGACCTTAGCTCACCAGAACAGAGCTGGTCATGAATTGGCCTGAACAGAACGGTTTACTTACAACTTGCTTTTTAGCTTAGAATAGAAACGGATATATATATTTCTCTGTATTTGGACCAGTCTGGTATTACTTGAAATTGATATGTTTAAGACAGTATGTGTCCGCTAGTCATGTGTTTAGTAACAAGGTTCAATTCTGTCCGGATTGAGTCTTTTGAGTCCGTAATTGGTTTTGTGAATTGTTGATCTTTATAAAAAACCCATCCTTCTAGAGATTAGAACCGGACTTCTGCTGTATATGCACTCTAACGAAAGTCTATGAACCTTTGAGAGCTAGATCGATCAATATCGGGCCCCCAGGGTTCTAGACTTGACTTTTATGGATACTTGCTGGTGATTATCGAGCTGTACCTCAGCCAGGTTTCTATGGACCGCTATCAGTTCTGTGTGATCGACTCCTCCGCCTGATGACCTCTATGGTGAACGGTTCGACATGGCACCAGGTCCTAAGTCAGCATCTGTGGATTCTTCAGGACAAGCTTGTTCCTGGTCCTATGCGTGGTTAAGACAACTCGTGTCTGCAGTAGCTGATCTTGATGTTGTTGTAAAACGGAGGCCTCCGATATTAGATCGCTTAGATATTTATATAGCGCTTGTAACCACCTTCGCTTATAGCGGGAATTCGTTGTGCAAACAATCAGAGCCTATTTAAGGATTAAATATATTGTTAATTAATTAGCATAATCATGACTTACGTTCAGCATCTGCTCTCTCGGGATCCAGGCTAAAATTACTTATTCTTAGCTGTTGTATGCACTATCTGAGTGCTAAATGTATTTGATAAGCCTGCCTAAGTATTTAGGGTTTTATCTGAGCAAAATCAAACCGTGTGATATTAAATTCAGTATTGGAATATTTTAATCATTCAAGCACACACACACAAATCAATGAAATACAGTAAGACGAGTCAATCCCGCATACAGGTTTGGCTTGTAGGAAATTAAATCTAAGACGAGCCTCTATATTGCATTATTAAAATGCGGTTAATAATACCACCACTGGTGCGATATGTTAGTTATCTTTCATAATACCTAGCATTACGCGAAATAGCTAACATATCCAGCTTTCCCTCAACTGAAAACAGATTACTCGCCTCAGGTAACTAAGGACACCAATATGCCATTAATTACCCTACCACTACCAACCGGATTTTACTGGTGGGAGAATCTTTAGCGTTAAGTAGCTATTTTTGCTACGGCCCTCAATAAATTAGGCTCCGAACAAAAGGACACGTCTTTATAGACGAAATCTGCAATATAGAGGTATATATATGTCTGAAATACACGCACAAATTGAGATATATTACTAATCCAAATGTTCTAATCACATTTTTATATGGAGGTTAATCAAGGCACATATATGATGCCAATATTTACTGAGATTTAATAGGTCATTAGGTCATTTGGATTTCAGATTTGGACAGTAAAACTTAGCTTTTTAATGTTCTTGAAGGCTAGCCACTGATTCTATTATTATAAACACTGTCTTCTCTGAGACTTAAACACTTCTTTAGTTACGACCCCGTCAGACGACACTGATTTCTAATACACTCCACCGTGCTTGGCGAAACTAAACTTCCTCCTTCCGCAGTTCAAAACTCAATGAATGCGCTCCCCGTCGCAACCCTATTCCTTCATTCTAACCGCATTTCCTCTTCGTAGCGTAACACGCCCCACTGCTGTTACGCCATTGGTCCATTGTACATCTTCTGGGTGACACGTGATTGGTACATCTTGTCGTCACCATTGCGTAAGAGACGCAACTTTTCGCGCCAAATTCAAACTCAGCGTGCGGGCTTGCAAGCCTCGCATGATGTCGCTCCGCTTTTTGGCGCCAACTGTCGCGTTCGCGCGCATTTCAGGTTGAGATATAGTCCATTGTTTCAATCTCGGTCTCCCAACATGAAAAACAAAGTACAGTGTATGTGTATCCGCAGATTTCAGTGTCCATTCGTTGAAACGCTACACAAATTAGACTCATATCTAGTTATAACTGAAATGCAGAATCTAGTTATTTCCTAGGTTCGTAAGGTGTTATACGATAAGTGATCTAGTCATGTCTAGACGTCTCCTTTCATGACGAAATAACTTATCTCAACTAATTACTCGAGATTTCTACAGATCAGTTATAACCAAGGTACCAAAATTCCCCAAGCACACGCATTTTATGCAAGAAAGGTTTTTTTCTCCATCACCCATTGTCAGGACATCTGCTTGCCCCATCTGTGACTGTGAAGAAATCCTAAAACCATTGTCGCTCATCCAAGAATCCTAAAATAACAGCTTTCTATATTGGACACATAGAATTTTAATATCCTGGGAACTTTAAATTCTATTGAATATACAGGAAGCAATCAACTCCCTTTGTTTCACTTCAGACAATAAGAAACGAAATCTTGCTGTGATATAAAAAAAAATATTAAACAGATGTTTTGGGACACGGGTCCATCACAAAATGCGTACATTTTGGGAATATAATTGATAACTTATTAGCACGCGTAGCAGCTACGAGACGGACTGATGCTACGACGTAGCATGTCAACCGGAAAATGAGCAGCTATTTCTGAGAGGAGTTGCAGCTCTTGCAGTTACTAGTCTTTTTAACCAGGGGTTAAAAGTGTTAACATAATTTGTCCGACGCAACCTTACCCAGATGATAAAGATTCTGGCCGAAAACTCTCTTTATTTGAGGGTCGTGACCCAAATTCAATACATCCTTTGCGATAGAACTATAAAGATACCTATAGATATAAACAATATGTACCTGTTGAATTGTAAGTGAAACAATGCGTGATACGAGGAAAGCATCTTTGAATAAATACATAGTTTTGTAGGCAACAAAAACACTACTTTTGTCCTACTGTATTCCATGTGTTCTGTTTGTTCTGTTTGTTATTTGTATTTGCGTCCCAAATAAATGTTTTTCATTTCATTTCATTTCAAATATTATTGTAGCTCGAGGAATAAACAATTGTACAATATTTTTAAAATAACAAATGCAGTACCTCGATTAATTTTAATGAGTTTGGTATCTAATGAAAGATCTGGATGAGGTAATTTCAACAAAATATATATTATCACACATATATTACTAACAGGTTTCAAAGTTTAAAAACTAAAGCCTGAGCCTACGCCGAACCTGGAAACAAGTATCAATGTTCTGGAGCAAGGCCAAATCCACGATTCCATGGTAAATTCCTTCAACATAAGGCAATAACAGTCTTCAAACTGCAATATAGACCTCTCTTTGAAAGCCTACTGGGTGGGAAGTAGGCTAGGAAGTATTTATAATATTGTGAAAGAATTAAAATCGCTTCAGGCGTTCAGAAGCAGCTGGTTTTTTTTTGGATAAATTCTCAGGAATCTTTTTTTCCTGTCAAAAGTACCAATAAATTAAAAAAAGTAAAGAAATACTTTAAATACACATACAGTATTTTTTTAAAAAATTATTTAATAAAATACAAAATTTGTACTTTTGAGAGAAAAAAAAGTTTCCTGAGAATTTATCAAAAAAACCAACTGCTTGCTTCTATTAAGCTATTTTAATTCTTTCACAATATTATAAAAATAACCCTGTGAGCGCGTAGTCCGACAGCATAGTCCTCTTGAACGGATGACGAGATATATAGGTTTTTGAAAATAATAATTAACTTGGAACAGTTGCTGTTTTTACGTAATTTTCTCTTTAAGTAATCTGAACTTTAATTAATAAGATTTGAGGTACTTTGTAATAGCTGTAGAGCTTTGTAATGTAACTGTAATGCCATATTTGCTTCAAATGATCACTTAATATATGATCTCATACACATTGATATTCTCGAGTAGAATCGTACTTATCGCGAATAGGATATAAATGCCGAAAGATTTTCCTTAACGAAATTGTACCGGAATAAGCCTGCAAGTTCCGACTTTGTGTGCTGAACTGACAAATGGAATTTAATATTACCCACTTGATGTTCCTTTATGCTTTGTAAAGGATATTTTGTAAATAAAATTACCAACGTTTTGACTCAAAAGATTCATTGTTTTCGAACAACAGGAATCTTACTTTGATTGCATATTTTATCTATTTGCTTTGTATCATATAATATTTTCTTATTTATTAAGATTTGTATTCTATAAGATGGTGTTGAATAGGGAAGGCCTTGGTCCTGAAGTAGGATTTATATGCTCGCCTCTAGATATATTTACAACCGGACTTGTTAGTAAGATTCCTTGGTCTCGTTTTTTTTTTTTTTTTTTTTTTTTTTTTTCGTTTTTTTTTAGATTTGTTTCGCTGCTAGCTTATAAGTAAAGTGTTGTTATTAGGAAAAGGCGTTAGCCGAGTCAGTCTTGGGAAGCAAAGGCGCCGATGAGCTCACCACTTGTCACATCTATATTCCCACGATGGTGCAATCCACAGTGAAAAGAGGTTTCGGCTTACCCTTTCGGGGAAAAAGGCGTAGGTAGGTATGTCTATTGTATTGCAACCACTCTTAGTTATAACTAGTCGTCGTCGTTTCGTATGAGGTAGTGCTGGCCTCTGGTGTCAGAGTTTGTCAAGCCGCCCGAGGGCCTCTGACATGGCTTATCGACTGCTATTAATCAATAACAACCGGGACCGACAGTATAACGTGCCCTCCGAAGCACAGAGCGATGGAAATCCGCACATAACTTAGAAAAGTCATTGGTGCGGAGCCTAGGATCGAACCCGGTATCGTTGGATTCTGAGTTGCACTATTGAACCGTTAGGCTACCATCGCTCTACTATATAACTAGTGGGATGTTATCATCAAAAATATTTTTATGCATTCAGATTAATGAGTAAACCGCCGTGGTGTGGTCAGCCTAAGAATATACCCTTCCGTTTCCTCCCGTGGATGTTCTTAAAGCTGACTTAGGGATTTCACTAGGGGATGGGCAGTAAGTATCCACCTGAGAACTCAACACCATTACTGCGGTCACCAATCCGCCGCTCAACCGTGGTGATTATGGCAAATTCCCACATTGCATTGTATGGGAACGCCTCGTCCAGCAGTGGATGTCTAGATATAGACGATGATGATGAAGTGAACAAAATGTTTCAGCGGAAATCAAGATAGTTATCTAGTAAAAATTCTGGTCTTTTGTACATTAGTTCTTTCCACGTTAAAACATCCCAATGTTAAGAAAAGGCACAATAGAAGAAAACGAAGCCTTAAAAAGAGATACCTTTCAATTTAATAGGAGTGCTAGTAGAATTTTTAGAAGGGAAAACTCAACTCTTTTATTATCCTAAAAAAACATATTAAATTATCGGCACCCTTCATCAGAACCAGCCCCGTTTTAACTTTCAATAATTTTACTGCTCGGACATCGTTAAAAATCACTTGTTCTTAAAACTTTGGATTTTGCGGTTTGGTTTTTAATTTACGAAAAATCTCTGTTATTCTATTTTTGAGAGCGATTTGAGGGTCGCAGTCACTGGGAAGTTTTTCGGATGTAGTAACTTAGGGGATTCGGGGAATTGTTCGAATCCGTCCTAGTGACTCCACTTCATGCCCAAATTAGTTTGCGAACTTTATTTTTAGACTTAAGTCAACCGAACCAGGCATTATTTAAATTGTTTTTGCGTTTAAAATTCGCTCTCTTTCACCATACGTTTACCCATTTTCAAGACTGGTTTTTCGTTTGATCTAATGTAGGTCACTGAATGGCATGAACGTTGATGTCTGCGGACTTCTCTTAGTTTAAGATCGCTTTGGTTCGGCAATTGCTAGTCTTGTTACTTAATTTAATACTAGTCTCCGCCCGCGGCTTCACTCGTGTTTCACCAGGATAAAAAATAGCCTGTAGCTCAAACCAGGTCAATCTATCTGTATACCAAATTTCATTGAAATCGATTGAGCCGTTTCCACGTGGTTGAGTAACAAACATTCGAAAACCTTAATTTTGGCATTTATGATATTAGTGGAATAGACATAAATGGTTGGGTGAGACAAGCTTGAAAGATGATGAAAGAACAAATGTGGTGACAGGATTCAGTACCCCTTGCAGGTTCCTACAGCCTCCTTTCATACTTTATAACTCCCTGTTTTTTTTTTTTTTTTTTTTTTTAATTTATAAACTAGGTACGCATGCGTGCGCCATTTTTTGACAGTTCGAACTGCGCATGCGTGCGCCTTTTTTTTCATATAATAAATAAATAAATAAATAAATAATGCTAGACAAGTTCACACAACATTATCTAGCCCCATGCTAAGCCAGAGCTTGTGTTATGGGTACTAGATAACTGATATACTTAATATAATACATTACTTAGATAGATATTTTTTATTATATGCATAGAAAACACCCAGAACACCCTGAACAAATATCTGCAGAACGCACAAATATTTGTTCCGAGGCGGGAATCGAACCCGCACAGGCGAACCATGGCCAGCCGCGCCACAGAGGTCGTCGAATTAATAATTATCACAACATTATAACTATTTCAGAATTCTAATCTTGTTCGTAGGTAGTTAATTCATGATCATCTCATTACCTAACAGGTTGTGCCTCGGGTGCAAACGTGTCTGAAGATCTCGTTCTCGTAGCTGCGTAGTAATACTCTGTCTAATTAAGCCCTTGGGCTCTGGTGTCCAATGCGGTAGTAACTGTTATGTTTCCTGTGATACAATAGCCAAATTAAGCTAAACGTTATTAGAAAACGATTCTACACTACATCCAAGGCAAGTTACTTATAACTCGCGTCACGTAAAAAGAACGACGCGCAGTAGGCGATTTGTGGGACTTTTTGTGGGTTTTTTTGGTACGGGGATATCTCGCTGCATGTCTCTATTGGTCCGTCACATGTATGTGTAGTCGCGCAATTGGTTCGTCACATGTCTGTGCCGTCGCGCTATTGGTTCGTCACAAAAATAGAGTGAATTGGTTAATTCTAGGTAAGCGTGAAATAACAGGCACATGAGACTTTTCATCTTTATGTCTCAGGGTGGCGGGCGCAGTGCAATGCCACATAGGGTGCGTCCTAGGTGGACGTGACCTATGAGGTTGCACTGTTCATAGGCAGAGGTTACCGCTTAACATCAGGTGGGCCATCTGCTTGTTCCGTCATTCAAGTAGTATAAAAAAAAAGCGTGCCCCATCCTAGATTACATCGGCACTTACCATCAGGGCCCTTATTCGCTATGGCCAAACGTAACGTAACGTAACTTTACGATATACGCACCAAGATATTGACAAGGAATCTCCTATGGTTATATCTAGGGCTCAGGTAAGATGGCGGGCATGCGCATATGACTGACGATCTTCAATAAAAAAATATTTAGATACCTAAATCTATTAAGACGTATCTAGGATACTAACTTTTCACACGATAAAAATAAATCCACATCTACTAGTACAGTAGTACACTTTTGTGCACAGCTCCCTGCTCGGTCGTTAGTCGCAGAATCCGATCGTGGTCGTAGCAACAAGTAAGCTCCCGGTCTGTCTCACGTTACAACTTGAGTGTTGTCTAGAATTGGTATACTTGTATTCTTGAAACTCTTGAAGACAGAAATGGAACGATAAAAGTGTTTGAAATTGTTTGCAAGGTTTATTTATCTGGTTGGGAAAACGGACACCTATCCGTAAAACGAACATCACAGGTCATGGATAACAAATGTTTATGCTGTCGTTAATAAACATCACCATCACGAAATGCTGCTCATAGAATTCACAGTACCAATTGACCTGTTGTTAAATATCAAGTCAACTCGATCGTGTCCTTTTATCTTACATTGGTCTAAATAGACGAGTTTTTTTTTTTTTTTTTTTTTTTTTTTTTATTCTTCTTGTATGACGGAACAAGCAAGAGGCCCACCTGGTGTTAAGCGGTAACCTCTGCCTATGAACAGTGCATTACCTCATAGGTCACGTCCACCAAGGACGCACCCTATGTGGCATTGCACTGCGCCCGCCACCCTGAGACATAAAGATGAAAAGTCTCATATGCCTGTAATTTCACCGGCACCCAAACCCTTCAAACCGGAACACAGCAATGCGAGCACTACTGCTTTGCGGCAGAAATAGGTATGGTGGTAGTACTTCCCCGAACGAACTCTTTCACAAAAAAGCTCTACTACTACTAAATTGTATTAGGCATCTTATACTACACACCACTCAAATTTATTCGTGTTGTATCCAGCACGAAGCAGCAGTCTACGAATAGACCCATCCGTCTCGTCCCGTGGATGTCGTTAACGCCGATAAAAGGATTACACCAGGTGATGTTCCACAGCATCCACCTGAGTAATTAACACCGCTACTGCAATCAATAGGCAATGTGGGATTGGCGACGGGTAGACTTGACGTAGTTTTCCAAACCTAAACCCAGCCCAGCCAATTCTTCGACTTAACTCCTTCTTGTGCTGTATTGCTGTGGTGTGTCCGGCCTAAGAATAGACCCCTCCGTCTCCTCCCGTGGATGTCGTAAAAGCCGACTAAGGGATTACCCGGACTTGTTGATAAGATTCGTTGGTATAAGATATGTCCTGGTTGCTGGATAATTGTAGAATGTGTTATTACTGGAAGAAAGTGTTAGGTGAGTCAGTCGTGGGAAGCAATGGCGGCGATGAGCTCACTACTTGTCACGTCTATATCCCACGATGGTGCAAGCCACAGTGAAAAGAGGCCCATTGAGGCTCTGGCTACCCCTTCGGGGAAAGAGGCGTGTGTCTATGTATGTATGTATTGTGACGTATCCCCCTCCTTACCTAGTATCGGTCTAGATACCATCTAGACCCTAGTGGAGCAATTGAACGTTCCTCCCCTCTCTCTCCCTCAGTAGACTGCTGACCTTAGCTCACCAGAACAGAGCTGGTCATGAATTGGCCTGAACAGAACGGTTTACTTACAACTTGCTTTTTAGCTTAGAATAGAAACGGATATATATATTTCTCTGTATTTGGACCAGTCTGGTATTACTTGAAATTGATATGTTTAAGGCAGTGTGTGTCCGCTAGTCATGGTTTAGTAACAAGGGTCAATTCTGTCCGGATTGAGTCTTTTGGGTCCGTAATTGGTTTTGTGAATTGTTGATCTTTATAAAAAACCCATCCTTCTAGAGATTAGAACCGGACTTCTGCTGTATATGCACTCTAACGAAAGTCTATGAACCTTTGAGAGCTAGATCGATCAATATCGGGCCCCCAGGGTTCTAGACTTGACTTTTATGGATACTTGCTGGTGATTATCGAGCTGTACCTCAGCCAGGTTTCTATGGACCGCTATCAGTTCTGTGTGATCGACTCCTCCGCCTAATGACCTCTATGGTGAACGGTTCGACATGGCACCAGGTCCTAAGTCAGCATCTGTGGATTCTTCAGGACAAGCTTGTTCCTGGTCCTATGCGTGGTTAAGACAACTCGTGTCTGCAGTAGCTGATCTTGATGTTGTTGTAAAACGGAGGCCTCCGATATTAGATCGCTTAGATATTTATATAGCGCTTGTAACCACCTTCGCTTATAGCGGGAATTCGTTGTGCAAACAATCAGAGCCTATTTAAGGATTAAATATATTGTTAATTAATTAGCATAATCATGACTTACGTTCAGCATCTGCTCTCTCGGGATCCAGGCTAAAATTACTTATTCTTAGCTGTTGTATGCACTATCTGAGTGCTAAATGTATTTGATAAGCCTGCCTAAGTATTTAGGGTTTTATCTGAGCAAAATCAAACCGTGTGATATTAAATTCAGTATTGGAATATTTTAATCATTCAAGCACACACACACAAATCAATGAAATACAGTAAGACGAGTCAATCCCGCATACAGGTTTGGCTTGTAGGGAATTAAATCTAAGACAAGCCTCTATATTGCATTATTAAAATGCGGTTAATAATACCACCACTGGTGCGATATGTTAGTTATCTTTCATAATACCTAGCATTACGCGAAATAGCTAACATATCCAGCTTTCCCTCAACTGAAAACAGATTACTCGCCTCAGGTAACTAAGGACACCAATATGCCATTAATTACCCTACCACTACCAACCGGATTTTACTGGTGGGAGAATCTTTAGCGTTAAGTAGCTATTTTTGCTACGGCCCTCAATAAATTAGGCTCCGAACAAAAGGACACGTCTTTATAGACGAAATCTGCAATATAGAGGTATATATATGTCTGAAATACACGCACAAATTGAGATATATTACTAATCCAAATGTTCTAATCACATTTTTATATGGAGGTTAATCAAGGCACATATATGATGCCAATATTTACTGAGATTTAATAGGTCATTAGGTCATTTGGATTTCAGATTTGGACAGTAAAACTTAGCTTTTTAATGTTCTTGAAGGCTAGCCACTGATTCTATTATTATAAACACTGTCTTCTCTGAGACTTAAACACTTCTTTAGTTACGACCCCGTCAGACGACACTGATTTCTAATACACTCCACCGTGCTTGGCGAAACTAAACTTCCTCCTTCCGCAGTTCAAAACTCAATGAATGCGCTCCCCGTCGCAACCCTATTCCTTCATTCTAACCGCATTTCCTCTTCGTAGCGTAACACGCCCCACTGCTGTTACGCCATTGGTCCATTGTACATCTTCTGGGTGACACGTGATTGGTACATCTTGTCGTCACCATTGCGTAAGAGACGCAACTTTTCGCGCCAAATTCAAACTCAGCGTGCGGGCTTGCAAGCCTCGCATGATGTCGCTCCGCTTTTTGGCGACAACTGTCGCGTTCGCGCGCATTTCAGGTTGAGATATAGTCCATTGTTTCAATCCCGGTCTCCCAACATGAAAAACAAAGTACAGTGTATGTGTATCCGCAGATTTCAGTGTCCATTCGTTGAAACGCTACACAAATTAGACTCATATCTAGTTATAACTGAAATGCAGAATCTAGTTATTTCCTAGGTTCGTAAGGTGTTATACGATAAGTGATCTAGTCATGTCTAGACGTCTCCTTTCATGACGAAATAACTTATCTCAACTAATTACTCGAGATTTCTACAGATCAGTTATAACCAAGGTACCAAAATTCCCCAAGCACACGCATTTTATGCAAGAAAGGTTTTTTTCTCCATCACCCATTGTCAGGACATCTGCTTGCCCCATCTGTGACTGTGAAGAAATCCTAAAACCATTGTCGCTCATCCAAGAATCCTAAAATAACAGCTTTCTATATTGGACACATAGAATTTTAATATCCTGGGAACTTTAAATTCTATTGAATATACAGGAAGCAATCAACTCCCTTTGTTTCACTTCGGACAGTAAGAAACGAAATCTTACTGTGATATAAAAAAAAAATATTAAACAGATGTTTTGGGACACGGGTCCATCACAGTATGTATGTGCTGTATTATCGGCTCGACGTAAGACTCCTGCACAATTTCGAGACGTGTACCAGTGATCGTGATCGATAATAAATGTTGATGATGATGCTTCAAGTTGAATACCCTGGAAATAAACTGCCAGGGCCATACATCTCAAGAGTTCTGTAGCAAGAGCACTTAGCCGTGCTCTCTACTAATTGTTACAATTATCTATCTGTTCGCCCTTTCGTTGGATCTGGCGGAGTGGAAATGTGAAGGCTTTGATCCTTAGCAAGGTTTAGGTACAGGACTTGATGGCAACTGTGAACTGTTGAAATGGGTTGATTGTGTTCACGAGTTATACCGTACAGTAGTGCTCGTGTCATTCCTCGGCTAGAATGCACGATTTCCTCAAGTTATGAGGAATTCTTTAATTGATTTCTGCGCATAATGTTTACCACAAACCCATATCTCGTCCTAATAAAATAAGTTTTTAATAGAAAAATATATTTTTAGTAATCGGAAACGTGTGCTGATCATTAGCCCGAACACGGCCAGTCTACTATTATCCATCGAAGAGTGCCGTTGTCCACCTTTCGCCTCCGTCATCAGATCAGCTCGCTGTCACCGTAATATTGTATTGTCATCGGAACTTGACAGGTGTGCCTTTCAGCTCAATCGGATATCGGGAAAAAAGAATTCGATCGCCAGATTTGTCCCACACAGACAGGAAAGCAATTTAAAGATTGTAAAAATTGATAAAAGTTCGTTCGGATCATGTTTCGATCTAATCTCGATGTCATAAATGTCACAAATGGCATTACCTTCGGCTTTAAATATTTTGAAATATGACCGCCGAATCTAAATCGCCATAAAAATAATCATCAATTATTTCAAAGTTGTTGATATTGATTAGTGATGAAAAAGATATAATTAAAAAAAAGCGGCTAAGTGCGAGCCGGACTCGCCCATGAAGGGTTCCGTAGCAATAAGTAACATAATATAAAAGTTCTTGTATGGATCACGATTTGACGTTTAAAAAAAACTACTTACTAGATCTCGTTCAAACCAATTTTCGTTGGAAGTTTACATAGTAATAGGTACATCATATATTTTTTTTAGTTTTATTATTCTCTTATTTTACAAGTTACGGGGGGGAGACACACATTTTACCACTTTGGAAGTTCCACTCGCGCAAACTATTCAGTTTAGAAAAAAAATGATATGAGAAACCTCAATTTCATTTTTGAAGATAGATATTTAGATAGACCCACACGTATGGGTTCGATGAAAAAAAAAATGTTGAGTTTCAGTTCTAAGTATGGGGAACCCCAAACATTTGCTGTTTTTTTTCTATTTTTGTGTGAAATTCTTAATGCGGTTCACAGAATACATCTATTTACCAAGTTTCAACAGTCTAGCTCTTATGGTTTCGGAAAAAAGTGGCTGTGACATACACGGACAGACAGACAGACATGACGAATCTGTAAGGGTTCCGTAATTTTTGGTTACGGAGCCCTAAAAACGAGTGAGCCTTACATTAGCGAGTGTAACATTTGACATCTCACCTCCTTGGTAATAAGCAACATTTCTGATGGTACCAAATATTCTGGTAGTCTAAATAAATGCATCATCTAAATAGCAGTTTTCACTAAAAATTTGGCATTTTTTTTTTTTTTTTTTTATACTACTGATATGGCGTAGCAAGCAGATGGCCCACCTGATGTTAAGCGGTAACCTCTGCCTATGAACAGTGCATTACCTCATAGGTCACGTCCACCTAGGACGCGCCCTATGTAGCATTGCACTGCGCCCGCCACCCTGAGACATAAAGATGAAAAGTCTCATGTGCCTGTAATTTCACCGGCACCCTTACCCTTCAAACAGGAACACAGCAATGCGAGCACTACTGCTTTGCGGCAGAAATAGGTACGGTGGTAGTACTTCCCCGGACGAACTTTTTCACAAAAAAGCTCTACTACTACTAACACACATACTTCAAATTTATTATATTGGTATGTAATTTGTATGTAATTAGTTCCCGTAAGAATGAGGTAACACTATAAAAACTAATAAAAATCCAATAGCATTGTTGAACTCGAATGACTTATTAAGTAGTAGTAGTAGTTTCGTATGAGGTAGTGCTGGCCTCTGGTGTCAGAGTTCGTCAAGCCGCCCGAGGGCCTCTGACATGGCTTATCGACTGCTATTTATCAATTACAGCCGGGACCGACAGCTTAACGTGCCCTCCGAAGCACAGAGCGATGGAAATCCATACATAACTTAGAAAAGTCATTGGTGCGGAGCCTAGGATCGAACCCGGTATCGTTGGATTCTGAGTTGCACTATTGAACCGTTAGGCTACCATCGCTACCGTTACTTATTAAGTAACCAGCATATATTTTCTTTCAATACGGTGCGTAGTGGTTCCCGCCTCCTTCGAGAGACACTAGGGATGAGAAATGTGTCAATATTGACCCGAGTTCGCTCGAGAGCCGATTGGCATTTAGCATCAACTTTATCTAGAGGTAAAACTCAAGAAACAAAAGATTTAATGGTGTTGTTTTTTCTTATAATTTTTGTGTATATTATAAAACTCAACAAGCTTTGTTTTGTATGTTTTAGTATCAACTCTTTTTAGGACGGTGATATGCATGGCACCCTTGTATACTTCTGGTATCACTATATAGGCCACACATTGTTATATTTTAAACAAGTCAACTGTTTGCTTCATCAGTCAATCGTCAATCGATAGAATAGATAGATAGATAGATTAACACTTTATTGATTACCACACAGAAATAATACAAAAAATAACAATAATAACATAAAAAATAAAAAAAACAGGCAAAACAATGGGCGGCCTAATCGCTGAGAGCGATCTCTTCCAGGCAACCTTTGGATGGAACGAACTGAGCATAATGGACGGCGGTGTACCTACAAAGGTATTCAAAAAGTAAAAAAGAGATAAAAGATCTAAAATCTAAAAACTTACATACCTATTATGTAAAATTCGAATACTTGTATATTTATAAAATAAACTAATATATATACCAACATAACTCTAGTAATAACTAGAATAGTCGTAACTCCAGCCCACAGAAGAATAATACTCTCCTCCGGCCCCAACGCCGCTTCCTAAGTGATTAGTATAATGGTTGTCATACGCAGTTATTAACGAGTAGGTACCCCACGCTCAGAGCAGTGCCCATTGCTGTTTTTATGTCTTTATTTATCATAGACCTTGCTATAGGCGGTCAATGAGTAGAAAAAGACAACCAAATCTTAGTTAATGCTAACCCGTTTTGTAAATCGGCTCTTTTGGTGTTCGCGATACAGGGTTGCCTAGTGCGAACACCACAGGATAGTTTTAAGTATTTGTAAATCTTTTTTTCGGCAATTTTTTTTTTTTTTTTTCATTTGTCATATATTGTACGATCGTCGTTCGTCGTTTCGTATGAGGTAGTGCTGGCCTCTGGTGTCAGAGTTTGTCAAGCCGCCCGAGGGCCTCTGACATGGCTTATGGACTGCTATTAATCAATAACAGCCGGGACCGACAGCTTAACGTGCCCTCCGAAGCACAGAGCGATGGAAATCCACACATAACTTAGAAAAGTCATTGGTGCGGAGCCTAGGATCGAACCCGGTATCGTTGGGTTCTGAGTTTTAGGCTACCAACGGTTAGGTACGTGTGATATGTCTACAATCCTCATATCAAAGCAAAACACCAATATGCATAGGTATATTTTTGTTGATCCGTCTATGATCAATGATCTTCTATATCCTAACCACAATCCCCCCTCCCCCTCCCCCTATGGCAGAGGCCTCGTCCAGCACTGGAAATCTAATGGTGACGATAAGTAAATTTTGTTCTAAGCCTTTAACCATTTCATCCATACAATAAACTTATTCAACACAAAGTGCCGCAATTTTTAAGAGCAGGAAACTGTATAGTAAATGCCCAAGATATAGGACAGTTGGTTCGGGACTTGCTTTAACTTGTCACTTGTCGCTATTGGCTGGCACGGCTTCTAGTTTGGTATAAACTTGACCCGCAAAGGCTTAGTGCTACTGCCAGCGGTTTTGACAATGTTTCACGAGTATTATAGACGAAACATTTTACAATTAGCTGTGTATGAAATGATCAACGCTTACTACCATTTTTTTTAAAGGCACCACTGGCGTTTTTTCTTCTAGAGCCTTCTGTTTGAGCTCAAAAAGTTCTGTTCTTTTTGTCGACATCAATCTCCAGGGGCTGATGATGACCAGTATAGGATGAACAGGATCTATGGTACTAATGAAGCTACCTCTTCGAGTTTGAGCTAAAAACTTTAAATTCAGATGACATGGTACGTCTTCCTCACGCATAATCCAGGGTGCGATGATGACCTGCACACGGTGAATTAGATCTAGGGTTCATTAGGTGTTCCGATTTCAATGAAGTTTTATTTGTATCAAAACTGGTGTAAGAACACTGAAAACAGTCGGGGGTTTTTGATTTTTATGAAATTAACTATTAGAACAATCAGAGTCAGGGGGCTTAGTACGAGAATTTGATAGTATTCGAAAACTCGTTTCGTTTCCTTCATAACATTTACTGACAGCGTCCTTAGTTTTCTCCTCGTTTTCACTAGGGGCGCTGCCAGTAAATGTATGGAAGGAAACGAAACTTCATATAGTTTCGAATACTATCAAATTCTCGTACTAAGCCCCCTGAAGAATTTTATTCATTGAAATCATAAGGTTCATTTTGAATCGTCTTATAAGCTTACTCCTGTTTAAACGCAACCAAATCTTGAAGAGTCAGAGCAATAAACGCGTTTTGGTTTAATTTGCCGATCCTGCTTATACTACTACAATCGCCAAGCGCTTTCACTACACTCCAAACACCCAAAGCCACAACTTTCAATGTTTGATGAAATTTGATTTGAGGACCACTTTGGTCGACCCTTTATTTAAGCCGCTTGTTCTGAGGGTGACAAAAACCTTTGACCCGATTCAACGGGACCTTCAAGACGTAGGATTATAGGGGCATAACAAAATGTGTGCATTTTTTTTCAGTTGAGTATTTCAAAGGCTCGAAATTCTGAGACCGGCTCACACAGAGGTGTTTTTAGATTAAATAATTTACCATTTATTGTAACTACTCCCTCCTTTATTGTTATTTATCTCCTCCCGTGGATCTCGTAAAAGCCGACTAAGGGATTACCCGGACTTGTTTGCAAGGTTTGTCCGGGCTGCTAGCTTATTTAAGGAATGTAATATTACTAGAGGAAAGCGTTAGCAGAGTCAGTCGTGGGAAGCAATGGCGGCGATGAGCTGACTACTTGTCTCGTCTATATCCCACGATGGTGCAGCCCACAGTGAAAAGAGGCCCATTTCAGGGTATGACTACCCTTTCGGGGATAAAGGCGTGTGTCTATTTATGTATGTAGGTATATTTTGTAACTAACGTTACGAATGTTGTTGCTGACAATTTACACCATGTATCTCAACTATAATAATTAGAATATATAGGTATCAAATGTTGATAAGCTGGTGACTACTTGCAATGGAAAAACATTTTCTCATCCACCATTTACGAAGGCGCAATATTTATTGGTTTCAGTAGTCATGCTAAGCTTTTTCAGAAACGTGGGCATTTCGAGATTACATAATAATCTACAATATTTATATATATATCTACAATCTTTATTTCCATGGGGGATATCCTCCAGTCATTGATAGATCCGTGAAGAGTTTCAGCTAGGAGGTAGTCAGACATTATGCAATATCTAACTATACTTGTATGAGTACTAACTTCTCCCGATGGAACCAAATTTAGGAATAAAAATAATCCTATGTATCTAGCTAGGGTTTATTCTATCTGTGTACCAAAGTTCATTAAAATCGGCTTTGCTGTTTTAAACACGATTAAACACGAGAAACATCCAAACAAACAAATAAAAAAACAGCGTTTACTAATTATATATATTTAGGTAAGTATATCTAGTTCATACCCACTTTTTGCTTAGTAGTTAGCATTCCATACAATACAAGTTAAATGCAAGCATATTGATGTATATTCGAACAGTAATTTTAAACCCTCAAGTCTAGCCAAAACCAATTCAAACAAAGTCAGCAGCTAGGTAGTTCTACCACCATAATCTATCTCTGCCAGCTTATTAGCCGCACTAAGTTGCCATATAACTCAAAGACTGAAAAACCAGTGATATGAGAGAATACGACAACGAGACTTTGGTGTCTAGTCCTAGGAGAAGCTCTACTATTGTCACATAATGTAATACATTGTAATAGTACAACTATTGTAGAGCTTATTTGTGAAAGAGTTTGCCCGGGGAATCACCATACCATTGCTGTGTTCCAGTTTGAAAGGTATGAGTGTCGAAAAATTACAGGCACTTGAGACTTTTCATATGTCTCAGGGAGATAGGCGGAATGCAATGCCAATAGGGCTCGTCCTAGGTAGACGTGACCTGTGAGTTAATGTATTTTTAAAGGCAGAGGTTACTGGGTCATACGCTATTATTTATTCTGTGCCATAAGCTTGTTACGGCGATCATTCAAATGTGTGCGTCAGCGCCGTTCGTAAGAAAATAATTTTCTATTGAATTTCGCAAAAGTCGGTTGATTGTGCCCATGTGACTTGACGTGACCTACTTCTGAACCCGAACACACTTGCACCTAGTCCCAGACACGGCGAGGACTTTCTTACGTCATAGAACTGAATCTCACAGCTTATGGACTCCTCTGAAGGCCGTGATAATTTGCGCTGAAGCACCATTTGAAGTGGAAAATAAAATTACTAAAGAAAATATAAAGTTAGGTTCCTACTGAAATAGATAGGTAGTTAATTTCGTGTAAGATGGATTAATAAGTAAGAATTATGTAAATAAATTTCTGATTCTTATATAATGGTGTTTCATCAGTATGATGGAAGAAAATCGACCCTAGCTCTTAGTCTAGCCACTCAGGTCTGAACGGCCTTTATACGGTTTTTGTTGTAAAATGAAGCATCAGTGGCTTTGAATGCAAATGAAAAGGTTTCCAATCGGGAATTCCAGTTGTATCCAGACGTCTTTCGAGCTTCCTGGAGACAGAATATTCTAGATGATCCTATGACGAGAAGCATTTAAATTCAAGTTACGCAGAGACATTCGCCAATAGATGTTACCAATTCGGTACACACCCAATCACTCAAAACTACCCATTCACTTTGAAGAAATTACAGGCACATAAGACTTTTCATATTTACGAATATTTTTCGGGGTGGCGGGCGCAGTGCGCTGCCACATAAGGTGCGTCCTAGGTGGACGTGACCTATGAGATAATGCATTGTTAAAGGCAGAGGGTACCGCATGTGGGCCATCTGTCTGATCTGTAAATCAGACAAAAAATATAAAAATAATAATAAAAATTGTAATTTTAAATTGTATAAAAAACGTGGGTTTGAACCTTATTGGGTTGAAACAACAAGCAGCTTGATTACTACAATACTACTTGGTTTTTTTTCTTAACCTATATTGTCCCACTGCTGGGCAAAGGTATTTTTTTATACGACTAGAAATTACGGATCAGGCAGATGGCCCACATGATGTAAAGCGGTAGCCTTTGTTTAAGAACTGTGCATTACCTCATAGGTCACATCTACCTTTTTTTTTTCTTTTTTTTTTATACTACTTGGATGACGGATCAAGCAAGAGGCCCACCTGATGTTAAGCGGTAACCTCTGCCTATGAACAGTGCATTACCTCATAGATCACATCTACCTAGGACGCGCCCTACATAGCATTGTACTGCGCCACCCTAAGACATAATCTCATGTGCCTGTAATTTCACCGGCACCCTTACACGTCAAACCGGAAAACAGCAATGCGAGCCCTACTGGTTTGCGGCAGAATTAGCTACGGTAGTATTACTTCCCCGCACGAACCCCTCCACAAAAAGCACTACTACTAAAAGGTATACCCATAAGGTACCTATTTATGTATTTATATTTGTTCTACACATTTTATTGAATTTATATTCTTGTTGTATCCGACCCCCACATAATTAATTTTCTTTCTTATTGAAAGTTTCTTCGTCTACTTAAAGCTCCCGCCAGGCAGAAATCTTCATACAAAAAAAAAAGCCACGCGCCGCTCGAAAAAGCGGCTTTATTTAAAGTTTTTATTGAATATCTCGTGAAATATAGATAATTTTAAAAAACCCCGTGGGTGGTCCCTCCTTTTTATTGTATTGATTTTATTTATCCAATTTTTGACCCAGTAATCTGTACCATATTGACAAACAATCGAATCTAGCCAAAAGTTAGAGGTAACTTTGTGTTTTTTTTTATCGAGAATTTTTTGTCCTATCTTGTTTCTGTCTGGGTGATCCCTCGGTATTATAATGTAGTATCCATGAATGTTTTTAATTTGAATATTGTACTTAAATAAATAAATAAATAAATATTGCTGGACAGTTCACATAACATTATCTAGCCCCAAGCTAAGCAGAGCTTGTGTTATGGGTACTAGATAACTGATATACTTAAAACAATATATTACATAGATACATATTTTTTATTATATATAGAATATACCCAGAACACCCGGAACAAATATCTGCGGATCGCACAAATATTTGTTCCGAGGCGGGAATCGAATCCGCAACCTCCTGCGTCGCAGGCGAACGTTCGCCCACCGCAACACAGAGGTCGTCACTTGATTTAATCAGTTAAAAATCTAATCTAAGATTGGTAATTTTGCGTTATACCCCATATTAACGGAACAATAGGTAGGTACATTTACACAAAACATGCAAGCGGTCTTGCTAAAAGAATAATAAGAACGCGAGAGCTCAGAGCATGGCTAGCATAAACTAATTGGACGAGTACATTCTAAAAGAAAATTAATTTCAGCGAACGCATAAAGTAGTTTATTCCGTTCGCTATTTTTTTAAATTAATTTTTGAAGAAATCGTATTGTGTTAAATTCAAAGGCTTAAATATAAACTGCAGAAATAATTAATTTAGATATTCTACGAATGTAAATAAAACAGCACTGAAGTTATTATTTGAAGTGAGCTCGACATTTGGTCTGCATCATAAAACATAAAACAAATAATAGTATTAGCGTATAGAAGCGAAAGTCTTTTGTTAATTAGCCGTGCTGACAAAATAAGTACCTATTGTGATGAAACTGCCTCTCAGGGGATTGATTAGTTTGGCTCACGATACAAACTGCGGTTTTATCGTTAAAACAGGTATTTTCACAATACATTCATCGGCGCGTGCTTGCGGCCGGCGAACGGGATTCTGTTCTTTTGGCGGGGTGAGGGAGGTGTAAGCTAACCAATTAGAATGCGTTAAGGATACGTCTGAACACTTTTTAAGCCCGCGTTACAGTATGTGGATAAGTATCCCTGTCCCCATGACATTCGCCAGCACGTAGCGTCAGGCAGTACTGGCAGTGTCACTAACAACTGTACTGTGTAACCTCCTTGGTCTTAACTTTAGCATTTATTGTCCAACCAACTGCCAATCATATTGCTGTCTCTATGTGTTATATTATGTGTTTATATTATGTGTTTATATTATATGACAGCGGCAACACCACGATTTGCAATTAATTGTCCGAGCGAAGGGAGCTCTCAGAGTGTTATTGCAGGATGCCGCGTTTATATGTATGTATACCTATATGTTTGTATGTTTGTTTGTCCGACGATAACTGCAGAACTTTTGATCCAATCTTGATAAAACTTGGTAGGTAGGTAGGTTATGTGAATATAATTTGTAAGTTTGAACATGAGGTTGATCGGGGAAGAGGGTTTTGAGCTACGGGGGTCCACGCGAGGCCACGTTCGGGGCGAACTAATAGTTATTACGGCACAAAGTGCTCAATTAAAGGATAAGGTTAAGGCCGGTTCATGAGTACGGCTGTAATACAAGCTAGTTAGGTAATCAACGTGTAAAATTTGGGAGTTTCATTTCTGTTAGGTTTCTGGTGTTATCTGAGAGTGGGACCTGCAGTGACAGGCTCTATGAATAGTTCAAGTTCATAATTTATTCCAGTAATATTAATGGAGGCCCCAGTTGTGCAGGGGTTGATGACCTGGGGCTGTTGTGACATGGGGACGCCAATCTGTGGCTGATTTGGAGGTCTGACCCCTGCTCAACTGGTTTGGTTTAGTGACGAATAAATAAACTAAAAGCAATGACCATACTTATTTAGGGTCCCGTACGTGAAAAGGTACCAAGGGTCCACCAGCAGGATAGGATCACTTTGTTGTTCGTCTGTCTGTCTGTCCATTTTATCAGGAACGGCTAAAGGACGGCTAAACTTGAAATTTACATACATACATAGACACACGCCCCCTTCCCCGAAAGGGTAGGCACAGTCTCAAATGGGCTTATTTTCACTGTGGGTTGCACCATCGTGTGAAATAGGCGTGACGAGTGGTGAGCTCGTCGCAGCCATTGCCTTCCACGGCCGACTCTGCTAACGCTTTCTTCCAGTAATAACATAAACCTGAAACAAGCTAGCAGCCAGGACAAATCCTATACCAACGAATCCCACAAACAAGTCCGGGTAACTTGAAATTTATACCAAATATAAAGGTTTTTGTAAACTTATAGTTCCCTAAAAAAAACAAGCTTTGAACTCAATGAATTAAACGTCTAATTTTTGTATAGAAACTGCGACAATTAAAAACCACTACTCACTCTTAGTACTATCTTAAATTTAAAAGAAACGAAGAAAATTTACCTCAAAACGAAATTTACCTAATTTAGTTCGCAGACATTAATATGCGATCAGCAGTTTTGCGATCTTTAGCGATTATTCCCGCAGACGTTAGGTACGTCACGTAATTCCATAGGACGTGACATTTTTTTATTGAATTTGCTATGAACCTTATTGGTTTTTCGCATTAAGGATAATATTTGAGTGCTGAGAGCTTATCCTGCTTTCAAACAGTAGCCGTGTTGTTTATAAATTTGATTTAGCCTTAGTATAACGTAACTATACTTATAGTATACTTATAATATTAGGGGAGACCGGGGCAAGATGAGACCCTTAAGAGAAAAAGCGTCATAATTTGAAAATCAAACTGTTTATTAAAAATGTCTTACAACAAAAGCAACACTTATGGTTTTAACTATTATAATTGTTATCTTTTACAGCTCTAAATCACTTTTTTTTTGGCAAATAGGAATTAAATGGCACAGGTCAAAAATCCCGTCTTGCTCCATGACCGGGGCAAGACGGGAAACACTATGGGGCAAAACGAGTACACATTTTAATCAGGTTGGCAAAGTTCACAAATATGTCCCTCTTCATCGTCCTCGTCTACTCCGGCACAGGAATTATGGGCCCAGCTATGGCACACGCTACATATAACCCATCCTTCAGTGGACTGCGAATATAAGTACCCACAATAAATGCAAGCACAATCACTTTCATCATCTTCAGAGGAACTAATATCCGTGTCACTTTCTTTTTTGCGTTTCTTGTTTGTATTCTTTTTTTCTGGCTTCTTTATTGCAGTCTTTTTATTTTCAGATTTCTTTTTATCAGTCTTTTTCTTGTCAGGTTTCTTTTTTTCAGTCTTTTTACTGTCAGGTTTCTTTTTTTCAGTCTTTGTTGCAGTCTTTGCATTTAGTTTTTTATTTATATCTTGCATGAGATCATTTTTGTAAGGAGAAGCTGTAAGTATTGCAGTTTTACCGCGTTTCCTTGTTTTTCTTTCTTGGGTTCTTACTTCCTTGGGTAAAGCTATAATATTTTCAGGGCTCACGAGAAACGAGGAATTTGCCAGCTTAATTTGTCTGTCCGGAGTCTTTTCTTTAATTAAATGTGCAGAAGTCGAAGGCTGAGCCAGCAGTTTTGGACAAAAGTTCTTATCTTTGGATGGCAACATTTCAATCCTCATTGGTTTCGCAGCTGCAGGATCAGCAGAAATATCTTGTTGAGCTGGAATAGATAGTTCACTTTGAGTTACTTCTGAAATAGCTGGTGTTGTTTTAGGCTGAAGCATCAATTCTGCATTCAAAGTCAGCAGAGTCTTAGTGATTAATATTTTTGTACCTGTAGGTGCTGTAGGGTCTGGATTAGATAGCTCTTGTTGAATTATGGCTGAAACGGCTGGCGATGAAAGTGTGGGCTGAAATGTCGATTCGATATTGAGATTTTCAGTTGGTAAAGACTCAATCGAAGGTTCATCGGCAATCTCATTATGAGCTGGAGTGGGCGGTATTTGTTGGGTTGCCTCTAAAGGAATTGACGTCGAAGTTATGGCTTGAGATGTTGCTTCAAGGTTTACATTTTCAAACGGCAAAGTCTCAGTGTTTGCTGGTTCTACAGCTGCAATTTCTAATGATATATTATTAACACCTGAAGTAGATGGTCTTTGTTGGCTTGCATCTTCGGAGACGGACGGAAGAGTCTCCGTGTTTGTTGTTTCAGCCGCTATGAAGTCTGCCTCTGTGAACACATTCCTGTCAAATGGCCATATTCCACATTTCCTGAAACCGTTTAAAGCTGTCAGCATAGTCGCCGCTTGTAAATATGCTTGCCCAAATAGCTTTGCTACTTGGTAGGGTGAAACAACGCGTCCAGGATGTTCTCTTAGCCACTTTTTCACTTCTGCACCATAGTACGTACTCAGCGGTCTCATGAAGGCGACGTCCAATGGTTGTAACTTGTGTGTACAATGAGGTGGGGTACATAACAGTACAACATGATGCTCTCTTGCGTAATCAATCAAATCAATATTTTTTGTGTGTGACGCATGACCGTCCAGTAACAATAAGACTGGTTTTTCTTTAGTTGGTTTTACGGTTTCAACAAACTTTTTGAACCAATCGTAGAATATTTGTGAAGTTATCCACCCATTGTCACTACAGGTCCCCCAAAATCCAGGTGGTGCATCATCCAGTAACTCATTTTTCATTCTTTTTCGGCCGTAGATTAGCATCGGTGGTATATAAGTTCCAGCAGCGTTAAAGCAGATTTCAGCTGTAACTAGTTGCCCTCTTTCTGCAGATGACAAGCAGCCAACTTGTTTCTGACCCTTGAGTGACAATATCTTTGACTGACTTTTTGGCACAGTACTTACGCCGGTTTCATCGACGTTATAAATCCTGTCAGGCGTAAGGCCATGCTTATCAATAACACTTTCCAGCAATGTGAAAAAAACATTTACTGCCACTTTGTTAAAAGCCATAGCCCTCGCAGCAGAAGTTGGTTCTGGTCGTCTAAATGAGAGTTCAGGATGCCGTTTTAGGAATCCACTGAGCCAGTCTTCTCCAGCTATTCCAGTCTCTTCGTTAAATGGGTTCTCAATATGGTTTCTCTTAGCTAATTGGAAAGCTAAAATACGAAGCTCTTTGCCAGTAATTCCGAAAAGGCGTGCTTCCATTAATTGAATATATTGAGATAATTCTTCTTCCTGTTCCTTATTAAAAATTGTTTTGTAGCGTCCTAAATTCTTCTTTTTCAAATCAAATCAAATCAAATCAAAATCATTTATTTCAGGCTTACTGAGAAATGCACTAAACCTAAACAGTAAGCCCATATCTACATAAATACCTTAGAAACTAACATACACATAAAAACACTTTATTACTTAATCTAACACACGTGTGATCGCCGACGCGTCGCGGCCCGGGGGATCACGTGACAGAGTACGTGACGTGTTTTTCCCATAATCATTATCTGAGTCAGTGTCAGAATTATCAGCACATCGAGCCTTTCTCACCCGTCGTTCTAAAGTCAATTTAGGCACATCATATGCAGACGAGGCTCGTTTAAATCCCATCGTCTCAGAAAGCACAGCTCTAACTGCTTTTCTCATATTTGCCTCTTCCCATGATCCACGATCCGATTTTCGTTTATAATTTCGTACCATTTTAACTACAAACAAAAAATAAAACAGGTTAATACACAAGTATGAAACATTATTCTACCTACACATACGGGGCAAGACGGGATAGTATCCCGTTATGCCCCGACCATGCTGCCCCAGCAGACACATTTTACAAATGTATCAACAATTCTAACCTACAAAATAATTGTACTAAAAAGCAACCTAAATTCGATAGTTTTACACTGCTGCAACAAGTATGTGGTAAAGTATTACAATAGCACTGATACCTACCTTGGTGCACATCGATTCAAAACTGAAAACTTTTCAACATTCCTCCAAAAAACAGTTTTTTCTCGCCACGCAGCAAAAACAGGTAGTGACACGCACGCGCCGGTCTGACTCGCGTGAGGCGACTGAAGTTCGCGCGAATGACGCCATGCTTGGCTCTGTTGTGTACACCAGTTACGCACACAAGCACATTTCCCGTCCTGCCCCGGACTTCATCTTGCACCGGTCTCCCCTACTTATAATAGTATGCATATAGTATATTCTACCATCTATTACTTATAATAGTATGCATATAGTATATCCTACCATCTAATCTTAAAATTCCAATGGGATCCTACGACCCTCGAGTAAATCCCCATTTAGCCTTCAGGCCTCCCCTACTATCAGCCGTCGTGTGTCAGAACACTCCGTCTCCTCCCGTAGATGTCATAAAAGGGATAACACTTGGCCCTAGAGGATCAGTTGGATACTGCAGCCCATTTCATAATGAATTGGTGATGAATGACCAACAGTAATATCCACTTGAATACTCAACTCCATACTAATGTGATCACTAATCCGCCCATGGGATTCTGTGCGGGAAACCTCGTCCAGCAGTGGACCACGATCGGCTAATGATGATGATAGATGATAATGTCTTTTTTCTTTAAAGATAGTGGTTTGTTAGTAGTAGAGCTGTTTTGTGAAACAGTTCGTTCGGGAAGTACTACCTGCATACCTATTTCCGCCGCAAAGCAGCGCAGTGCTCTCATTGCTGTATTTCGGTTTAAAAGGTATGGGTGCCGGTGAAATTACAGGCACATGAGACTTTTCACCTTTATGTCTCAGGCTGGCGCAGTACAATGTCACGTAAGGCGCGTCCTTGGTGGACGTGACCTGTGAAGTAATACATTGTTATAGTCAGATGTTACAGCCTAATATCCAGGTGGGGCATCAGCTTGCTCTGTGACTCATTCCAATCATCATTTGCTTGTCCCTATCCCAGTAAGAGTGGAGTCGGCACATGTTTTATTCCAGAACCCATATTGTAAAAGGATTTGGCTTGGTGTTATACAACCGGACGCCTGCCCCTCAACCCTCTTTGGGAATGAAGGATGTTTTGATTTCGGAGTTTTTCTTCTCCTAAACAGCTGCAGACCAATGCTGATGAGGCCCGTCCCCCGGGTTTGATTTCGAAGTATCCCTTATCAAAGAGAGAAAAAAATAAAAATAAAGTTAGGAAGAACGCTTAATGAGGGTAAACTATCCTGCTCCGTTTATTAGGATCCACAATCAAGATGTTCATTTGGATCCGCCGATACATTTTCCGCATGTAGCTAGTTTATAAATATCGGGGTATAGGGACAAACATTCAAATCAAGTGACACGATAACGGTGACTGGCTAGTTTATAAATATCGGGGTATAGGGATAAACATTCAAATCAAGTGACACGATAACGGTGACTGGCTAGTTTATAAATATCGGGGTATAGGGACAAACATTCAAATCAAGTGACACGATAACGGTGACTGTAGCTAGTTTATAAATATCGGGGTATAGGGACAAACATTCAAATCAAGTGACACGATAACGGTGACTGTAGCTAGTTTATAAATATCGGGGTATAGGGACAAACATTCAAATCAAGTGACACGATAACGGTGACTGTAGCTAGTTTATAAATATCGGGGTATATGGACAAACATTCAAATCAAGTGACACGATAACGGTGACTGTAGCTAGTTTATAAATATCGGGGTATAGGGACAAACATTCAAATCAAGTGACACGATAACGGTGACTGTAGCTAGTTTATAAATATCGGGGTATAGGGACAAACATTCAAATCAAGTGACACGATAAGGGTAACTCTCTCCTTCATATGAAGGGATAATATGGGGAAGTAACTTAGCTTTATGTTTATGCATTATTATACTTAATTTTATTTATTTTAGTACTTATATTATATATTTATATTATACATTATTGTTTATTTTTATAATATTATATTATGTTACATATCTTGTATTGTTCATGTCTATGATAAATATTCCTACATAAAGTACATTTTTCTTCTCCATATACGTTTTGTGCACCTCCTGTATAAATATATCCTGCACAATACACAAAGGTTAGCTGGTAGAGAATGCTTCTTAGCATTAAGTTCGCCTGTGTACATTGTATGTTTTGTGCAATAAAAAATATTCTATTCTATTCTATTGACGAATAATATGACGAGGTAATTTGACGACCTCTGTGGCGCGGCGGGCGACCGTTCGCCTGCGACGCAGGAGGTTGCGGGTTCGATTCCGGCCTCGGAACAAATATTTATGCGATTTGCAGATATTTGTTTAGGGTGTTCTGGGTATTTTCTATAATAATAAAAAATATCTATCTATGTTATATGTTGTTTTAAGTATATCAGTTGTCTACTACCCATAACACAAGCTCTGCTTAGACAATGGGCTAGATAATGTTGTGTGGAACTGTCCAGCATTATTTATTTATTTATTTTATCATAAACTGCCAGACACTGTGTTCTTCGAAGTTGTTTGCAAAATGTGCCAATATGCAAATAACACATGTTGTTTGCTCAGATGGTTTCTGTGTACACGTGCATGATATCCTTGTTGATATTATCGTTGTATTATCTACTGCCACTTTGAATTTATTATCTGGGTAAAATAAATAGTTTAACGGCCAATGAAACATATTTAATTAGGAATATATTACAGCCGTAATCAGGTGGACATAAACTGCGAAGTCTCAAATTGGTCGTAAAAGTTTTATGTGAATCTGACGCCATACTGTTTACGCTGTACATACTGGGCCAATGGACCGACATTCTTTGTCTTATCTGTTACCAAGCCTGTGGAAGCCAGTTCGGTCGCCTCGAGTCGCCGGCTGAGACGCGACAGTTGTGGGTTCGATTCTCGCTGCAGGACAAATGATTGAAAGCGTCAAGGTTCATTGCATGATCTCCAAATATTAGTTCCGGGTCTGTGCGCTGTTGTTCCTGAAATAAATATGTACTATGTGTTGTTTGTTATGTTAAAAACACAGGATTCATGTTTTAAATTCCACTAATATCATTTCAAAGTTACGATATCTTTTTTTTTTTTTAATCATTTATAGACCTTTGTTTGGCCACGATCTCACCTGTTGGTAAGTGACGATGTGGCCGAAGACATAGCACAAAGGTCTGTTTGGATGTATTCAAGGCCTGATGCCTTGAAATTTGGTACACAGATAGATTATGACCCAGATCAAGCTATTTTTGCCCGGCTTTTTGCCCTGGTAAACCGCGAGAAAAGCCGCGGGCGGGCACTAGTATGCTATAAATGGCGCTATGTATCTCTAAATGACTATCCACTGAGGCCGGAGCGGGTTCAGTCCGGAGCGCAATAAATATCACTCGGGACATTTTGTATGAACTCAGTTCACACACGTCCATGCTTTGGCTCTGGTTAGAACATGGTCTCCGGATCCGTCCCGGATGTGTGTGGATAGCCATTAACGCGTAGTTATGACCTACTAAATTATTCTGCTTTTATGAGCATCTAGAAGAAATATTAATTTGAGAAATGGTCCATTTTCACGCGTCAATAGCTTTTTTACGGGCGTTTTGATCTACTCTCTGGCTCAAGTTCACCAACATATAAACGGCATGCCAGCTGCTAAGACAGTTATTGTCTGAACACATTATGTTAAACAAATTGACTTATCTTTGTCGCGCAGAGGGCTATGGAGAGATCTATGTTTGAGTTTCACCACAAAAAAGAAACGCACTGCTTTTGCAGTTCCACTTTGCAATTGAATCTGACACGAGGAGATCCATAGAAGAGTTAAGATTACTGACGTAGCTCTCATAACTAGCAAGTTGAAGAGGCATGAGCAGTCTATGCAGCTCGCATGCAGAACAACAACCGTTTGGGGAAAAGAGGTTTTCAAGTGGCGACCACAAACTTGATGACGCTGTGTTAGAAAGGCCCCACTCGGTAGACTGACTACATTTTAAGGGTCACAAGTAGTCGGTGGATGGAGGTGGCTCAAGACCGGTCATATTGTATTGAAGACCTGTGTGGCGCGGCGGGCGAACGTTCGCCTGCGACGCAGGAGGTTGCGGGTTCGATTCCCGCCTAGGAACAAATATTTGTTCAGGGTGTTCTGGATTATTTCTATGTATAATAAAAATATCTATCTATGTAATATATTTGTATTAAGTATATCAGTTTTCTAGTACCCATAACACAAGCTCTGCTTAGCTTGGGGCTAGATAATGTTGCGTGAACTGTCCAGCATTATTTATTATTTATTTATTATTATTGTATGGGGGAGGCCATAAAAGGTCCAAGTTATTAGTATGGCTTTTGAATCTGATGCGCTCTAACTTAGTTCATAACCTAATTCCCGTTTGCACTAAGCATAAGTTAGGCTTGTCCTAGTTAAGATACACCTAAGCCTAAGAGCAGCCTTACCTAAGTGGACTAAGGAATGGCTTAGGGTTAGTGCAAGCAAATTTATCGTTAGGAGTAGTCTAAACAACTTAGGCGATTCTTATGTTTAGAACAAAAGCCAGGTGTAAGAGTACGCACGATAAAAATCATTCAACAACCCACCAATGAACACTTAACATAACAATAAAGCAATTTGTGAAGTTCCGGGACTCGACCCAACGAGTGTCCCATTTTCGTGATTCAATTCTCTTGTAGCGGGTAGCGGAAAACCGGACAACCGATTGACGCGAAACTCGTTTCGACTGATAACAAGTTTCCAACCTAGAAAAATCAGGCGTAAAACTAGCCTTGGCTATTTTTTTTAAATATATTTTTATTGAACGAGTGAAGCGGGATTACCCGGACTTGTTGATAAGATTTGTTGGTATAAGATTTGTCCTGGCTGGTAGCTTATTATGGAATGTGTTATAACTGAAAGAAAGCGTTAGCTGAGTCAGTCGTGGGAAGCAATGGCGGCGATGAGCTCACCACTTGTCACGTCTATATTCCACGATGGAGCAACCCACTGTGAAAGAGGCCTATTGTGGCTCTGCCTACCCCTTCGGGGAAGAAGGCGTGTGTCTATGTTTGTTTGTTTGTTTATGAACGAGTGAACTGAGTTCTCTGAGTCAACTTGGATGAATTGGCGTTTGTATGTATGTATATTTGTCCGAGGATAGTTTCCGAACTGTTAATCCGATCTTCATGTTGGTATAGGTGGTCAAATATATTTATGTCTTATTTTTAACATCCTCTTCCCTAATATCGCAACAATCCCTTACCGATTTAGCTCATAAACATACCTGCAAACTGTACCAACTGTACTTTATACCCACCTATACATAGGTATATAGTACCAACTGTACCAACTGTACTTTATACCCACCTATACATAGGTATATAGTACCAACTGTACCAACTGTACTTTATACCCACCTATACATAGGTATATAGTACCAACTGTACCAACTGTACTTTATTACCACCTATACATAGGTATATAGTATAGGTGGGTATAAAGTACAGTTGGTACAGTTTGCAGGTAAGTTTATGAGCTAAATCGGTAAGGGATTGTTGCGATATTAGGGAAGAGGATGTTAAAAATAAGACGATCAGGTCAAATCGGACGTCATATAAATGGACTTTTGGGACTCTATTAGGACTTCAATTTTAAATTAAGCTTTATCGTTGTAATAAGGAAAAATGTAAAAATAAAAATCCTCTGGGGTACTCCCAGGTGTCACACAGTGCTGAAAAGTGTTAGTAGCTTTTGTGACACAAATCCAGGGAAAAGTCCGATATTGAAGAATTTCGAGATTTATACCTTATGAAATGTAAAAACTAATATATTACATCCATTGTTGACCTTTCATCTGGACATTGTAGTTCAGTTAAAATGTTTTTTTTTAATACACGTAACTTGGCAATTTTGTTGGATGTTGTCTACAGTTTTCCTGCAATATTGCCATCATAAATTATGAAAATTGCATAAACATAGCAAGTGTATTATGATTGATATGATTAAAACATCAACTCACTTTAGACTTCAGTTCTCCCGTGATCCTTGCGCATGCAACTGTGGCCAAAATCGGGAACCAACAAAACACAAAAATCATTGTAAATATCCAGCTTTTAGTGAAAATTAAGCATATCTGATTTCTGCATCCAGCGCTTATGTACAACCGCTCCATCTCCTCCCGTGGATGTCGTAAAAGCCGACTAAGGGATAAACAGGACTTGTTAGTAACATTCGTTGGTATAAGATTTGTCCTGGCTGCTAGCTTATTTTGGAATGTGTTATTACTGGAAGAAAGCGTTAGCAGAGTCAGTCGTACAAACAGAAGTAGACCTACTTGACGGGCTTTCATATCGTTTTGTTACTATGGAGATGGAACATACATCGATATAGCGATAAAGGTTGAGACAACCCGTTACCGGCGCCGTCAACATCCAGTTTAAAATACCAGGGAGGCCGATTGAGGCGCGATCTCATTCCGGACATTGACAACCATATGGGAAGCGTTAGCGTCCACATAAAACACTATTTTATTTTATTTCATTTTTACTCCGCCGTTGATTATACAAACCTTCCATTAACCTGTTTACCATTTTACTGTTCTAAGAACATTTCAAGAAAACAAATTGTTTTCGATTGATGAATGTATGTTGAAAAACAAGTAATAAAAATGTCATGGTGTTTTAACGTTGAATAAATAAGGTTATATCGGAAAAATTTAAATAAGTAAAAGAACACTTATCTCTACTATATATTGTATGTAGGAAACCGTTTCTATAGCATGTTTGCTACGAATTTTTTGTTGTAGAGATTCCTCGACATGCTTCTACTTAAGTACGCGTTCATAGAGTAGAGTTTCTAGAGTATTTTTTTTATAGATATACTTCGACATGCCCTACGTACGTAAGCTTTTCTGGAGCTCTTCTTCGCGTCGTATTCCTCAATGCTGAGGGTCGTGACCCCCTCCATGGATCACTTTCTGCCGGACGATGTTTCGCCAATGAGATTTGTTGTCAGCGAGCTGCACGGCTTCATGGAATTTCGAATCGAGAGTGCGGATCTGGTCTGACCAACGTAACGGGCTACGGCCACGTGGCCTCTTTCCCTCAATTTTGCCAGTGATAATCAGCTTCTCTAAGAGGTCACTACCTTTCCGTGCTATATGACCAAAATACTCAAGGACTCGCTGGAGGCAGATGGAAGAAAGCCTAGTAGTCACCTTGAGTTCCTTGAGTATTGACACGTTCGTCCTACGGGCTGTCGGGATGATTTGTTGTAGAGATCCTCTATATACCTCTAAGGCAGTACGCGTTCCTAGAGTAGGTTTGCTTAGAATGTTTTACCTCAACATACCTCTACGGTAGGTTTGTTCAGAAATTTAGTTGTAGAAATAGGCAGGAAATGGTTTTTCGGTGCATAATGGCGAAAGTAGACTGCATAAAGGCGTAGAATTCCCCAGAATAAACATTGGCCTATATTAGTATCACGTATGTATGTAAGTCTCTTTTCGCCAAAGGCCTTCATAGTGTGTCTATAGCTAGATCGATCAAATGTTGTAAACATACGTTTTCGCTACGGACTCAATCAGCTTCTATTTATTTAAGCTAGCTCTTCAAAACTAGCTCACGTACAGAATGTTACTGGGCTGCTTGAATACACATACTTAAAGTAAGTCCCGAATGTTACTCAAGAAGGGTTCCTGATCGAGCAGATGTTGCTAAAATCAATTCTATACACACAAGCTTATGTAGAATTCAGTGGAAGGTATAGGTAGGAAATACGTTTCCACAATCCAGTTTATTCCATATGTTTCAGAGAGAGGATTTGAATAAGGTGAATTATAGGTGTGGTGTTGTTTCGGTCGATAGTTAGATAAGGTAAACGAAAAGGATAGTAGTAGGGGTTTTAGTAGTACTACCACCACACCTGTTTCTGCCGCAAAGCAGTAGCGCTCGCATTGCTGTGTTCCGGTTTGAAGGGTATGGGTGCTGGTGAAATTACAGGCACATGAGACTTTCATCTCTATGTCTCAGGATGGCGGGCGCCGTGCAATGCCACATAGGGTGCGTCCTAAGTGGACGTTAGTCATTGTTACCAGGCAGAGGTTACCGTTTAACATCAGGTGGGCCATCTACTTGTTCCGTCATTCAAGTAGTATAAAAAAAAAGAACTATTATTTTAGAGTAAGGCTTCTTTCAAAAGAACATTAGGCCCTACTGAAAGTTTAAGGACTTGTTATAAGGTTCGAATATTTTGATGACTATGCCGCCCTCCCATACATACTCGTATATATATATTTGAACCCCTTTAAAAATATAAGTAGGTATTTTTTGGCCAGCAGTCGCAAACAAACGGCTAGAAATAGTATAGTATAGGTATACATCGAATTCCATAACGAGCAAAGATGATGCTGGATAGGCTTTTGATTAAAGTTCGCAGAGCTTCGTTCACTGCATTTTGGCGAATATTTTTTTAATTTAATTGCAATGCTCTTCTTTTCAGTGAAAAATAAGGTTCAAATAAGTTTTTTCTGAAAAATATATAGTACAAGCTTTTATAAAATTAGTGATCGTAACCGTGGGTTGATCAAAATGAGTCTAAACACGGCCAGTCTACTATTATCCATCGAGGAGTTCCATTGTCCACCTTCCGTCTCCATCATCAGGTCAGCTCGGTGTCAGGATCATATTGTATCGTCATCGAAACTTGACAGGTATGCCAAATTTTAGCTCAATCGGTTGAGGATAACTGCTTTAAATTTCAATTGCAACATTCCACCCGGATTCCACGCAGACAAACATACATACATTGCAAATTAAATAAAAGCTTGTATATTTTTTTATTGTTACAGTTTTTTGTCGTCAAATTTATGTTAATTTATGTTAATTTTTCAGTTTCCAAAGTCGTAATGTGACTATTTAAGTAAGTGCTCGACTTTGCTGGTTAGCATTCATAAGATGGCTTATACCAATTTCTCGGAATAAACTTAAAGATGGAGCTTCGTATTGTGAGCTGATCTGCGGAGTTACAACTTTGAAGATAATCCCGCAGGATGGGAATTATCGGGTCAAATTTATATTTAAAATGAGTAAAAATAAAAAAATGAAAATTAAATGAAAGTGAGGTGAAATGTGAGTATTTTAAATAAAAAATACTTAATATTTTACATTCTACTGTATTTTAATGTTTTTATTTATTACTACATTTACGTGATTACTCTCCTACTAGTAGTTTTGCGAAAAGTAGACCTCGCGAGCATAAATGTATAAAACTATGTTTCATGTCGATCCATAATGATCAAACAAAGAACCCAACAAGTAATAGTTTTTGATTATATCTTATTTTTCAAACAAACTAAAAATTAATTTTCGTAATTTTTTGAATGCATAATTTATAATTTTAAAATGGAGTCCGTAACTCCTTACATTATTTTTAAGTTTTTGCCAAATATTATCGAAATCGGTCGGTAACTGGTGCCGCAGCAAACTTCCCCCTTTTTGGGGGAAATACAGTCCAATAAAAAACCGCCGACAACAAAAAAAAACTATGAAATTTTAGAACCCATTAAACCAAGTTTCGTTAAAAATACAACCTGTCCGCGAGTACCAACATACATACATTACACCCGGACAGATGGAAGCAAATTTTGCCAGTTGTTGCAAGGACTTCGCTCTCTCAGTCAATAAGTAAGGAGGTGGTATTGTTTTTACATTTTATGAACCACAATGCAAACTCTGTGGCAGTGATTAAAATAACTTACGAGCACACATATGTCAAAATACGTGTTTTAGAGAGGTACAGGGGCAACGGTACTGTGTTACTCCTATTCATATCGGCCTACAACATGTATCTATTTTAGATGCCTACTTACTTATTTAAAAAGTAGACTTATATAAGGCTACTGAAGATACTTGAATCTGTACACTCAGTGGCTACCAGCCATATTTCCTTGAACCATATTAAAACTAATAACTGATTCTAGACCACAAGACCACAATGTTGTTGTCTTAGCAGGCAGTGGCGGATTTGCCCTAAAGGCCAGTAGGCCCCGGCCTAGGGCGGCCAGATATTAGGGGCAGCCATTCGTGACAAAAAGTCCACTGATAACAAGAAATAACTCAAAGTAGGTACTTACTTAAATATTCTAAAGGCCCGCTCTCACTAGATCCTATATGGATCTGGACAAATGGATCTACTGAGATTGAACGCGCATTTCGATAAAAGTTGGCAATAAAGAAAAATCATTATAGTCTATGTGATAGTTGCTGAGAAAGGGGCGGCTGGTACTTACTACATGGCTTGGGGCCTAGGGCAGCCAGGACTACACATCCGCCCCTGCTAGCAGGTGTGTTGCATGTACTTAAAACGTTTACAGATGTTTCGAGCCCTTCTGGCCGGCGCCTAGCTTTAAATATAGCCGTCGTGTTTACATTTGCTAGGTATATCACATTACCGATGCTCCACAAACGTCAGTTATATCAGGAGGGCATAGACCTTTCAGATTTATTTATAGTTGGAATTGTTTATTTTACAGTTTTCGGTAAGAATTGTGGGCGGCGCCGGCCGGCGGTGTTTGGACTTCGACCAACATTAAATAGACCGGCCCTGCCCGCATTTTTGATAACCATGTCAAAGCCAAGTAATCAGTTCAAAGTTTCCATATTAGAAGTGTATAGACTTACAGCCTTATTCATAAAAAGTTATCGGACATCTAAAGTCTCTCTAATGTATGGTGGTCGATTTTTTGTATTCATAAACGCATTTTAGCACTAATACGTTGATTAGATGCATTATAACTTATGGACAAGTTATGGGAGGCAGGACCCTACTTTAGCGCCATATTAAGAGGAAACATGGCCGACTCACAACAGCTGATTTGTATTGTAATTGGTGTAACTGTGAATTTTGTCCTAAAAACAATCTGACGCGCAGTATTTCTCTCCGATTTCTTCATCCTCGAGTTTAGTTGTGATAGTTCATAGTTCGTTTATAGTTGATAATTGAATTTGTGAGTGACGGTCTTATTTTTGTGTACCTACATCCTTGAAATATGCAAGCGCTAAATAGATTGGATGTTGTTGCAAACGTTCAAAGTTTAGAAAACCCTCCACGCCGTGCAAAGGTTTACAAGGACAGAATTGATTAGTTTGGGTGACGAGGACTTTAGAAAAAGTTATGCGTTATATATTGTAAACCAACCATCATTAGGACAAGCAATGATTAGTAACGGAAACTTTCAAAAAAGTATAAATGTCAATGTCAGAAAGTCAACACAACCGTCAAATATATTGCTATTTGGGTGCGTGTTGGATGGTTTGACGGATGATTTCATCAAGCACATGAGTAAACAGGAAGTATTTCAGCTAAATGGCAACATTTTTATTTTATGGTGCACTACAGTTGCACATTAGCTATCGGAGCTTTAGTGAACGTTTATGAATAATCAAAATTATAAAACGCATATTAGGCTTAATGAGTATTTTAACTAATCGACGTCTAAAATGTCTTTTAGCGTTTTTTTATGAATAAGACTGTTATACTGTAATGCGAGTATGGATTTTTCATCCCATCTATTCGAAAAGGACGACTGGGTTCGCCTTTAAGTGCACCCAACGGTGGTGTTTTCTATGAGAAACTTTTAGCGGGCAGTAATGAGTTTTGCGGCGCACTTATTAAGTTCCTAATTCAAAAAGTGCGCGGCAAAATGATACAATCTACTATTGTTAGTAAAAAATATTATGTTGCTCCCTTATGATACAATCTACTATTGTTAGTAAAAAATATTATGTTGCTCCCTTATGATACAATCTACTATTGTTAGTAAAAAATATTATGTTGCTCCCTTATGATACAATCTACTATTGTTAGTAAAAAATATTATGTTGCTCCCTTATGATACAATCTACTATTGTTAGTAAAAAATATTATGTTGCTCCCTTATGATACAATCTACTATTGTTAGTAAAAAATATTATGTTGCTCCCTTATGATACAATCTACTATTGTTAGTAAAAAATATTATGTTGCTCCCTTATGATACAATCTACTATTGTTAGTAAAAAATATTATGTTGCTCCCTTATGATACAATCTACTATTGTTAGTAAAAAATATTATGTTGCTCCCTTATGATACAATCTACTATTGTTAGTAAAAAATATTATGTTGCTCCCTTATGATACAATCTACTATTGTTAGTAAAAAATATTATGTTGCTCCCTTATGATACAATCTACTATTGTTAGTAAAAAATATTATGTTGCTCCCTTATGATACAATCTACTATTGTTAGTAAAAAATATTATGTTGCTCCCTTATGATACAATCTACTATTGTTAGTAAAAAATATTATGTTGCTCCCTTATGATACAATCTACTATTGTTAGTAAAAAATATTATGTTGCTCCCTTATGATACAATCTACTATTGTTAGTAAAAAATATTATGTTGCTCCCTTATGATACAATCTACTATTGTTAGTAAAAAATATTATGTTGCTCCCTTATGATACAATCTACTATTGTTAGTAAAAAATATTATGTTGCTCCCTTATGATACAATCTACTATTAAATAGCTCTTTTACCTAAGCTTTAATAAGTTTACCTAAGAATATAAAAGGGAGGTAATTCATTTTTAACCCCCGACGCAAAAACGACGGGGTGTTATAAGTTTGACGTGTCTGTGTGTGTGTGTGTGTCTGTCTGTCGCTCTCGAACGGATGAAGCGATTTTGTTTTTTTTTTTGTTTGAAAGGTGTATTTGTCGGGAGTGTTCTTAGCTATGTTTGATCAAAATCGGTTCAGCCGTTTCATTGCGTAGAGGGTTTTTTTTTAATTTTTACAAAATTATTTACTTGTATCCACTTTCTCTTTAGTTTCAAGCTTCTGCTTAACACACTGTTCTTTTTTGGAATAGGTAAAGGTACGTTTTTTTTTTATCAAAGCGCAAACAACAGCATTTATCTATATCTATACTATCAATAAAGAGGAAAGATTTTATTGTTTGTTTGCATTGAATACGCTCTGATGCTGCGCTATCCCCGGGTGACATAGGCTATATAATATTTTTCAAAAAATTAGGGATCCTTAGTAAAACTACAATAATATAACCCAAGGTGTAAAAAAAATATCTATACTAATAATATCTGGTGTGTGGATAGATGGGGGGTTGGGAAGGGGGGGGGGGGGTAGGAGAGACGGAAGGAAGGGGGTATCCCGACACTACCCGTGCGAAGCCGGGGCGAGTTTCTAGTGCTTTATAATTGTCCTCTTTCAAGAATACACTATATCCAGAACGTAGTAGAGAACTAGTAAAACTCCTTGTAAAAGAGTTCATCCGAGGAGTTGCAGCCACCATCGCTAGGCAGTATTGTCGTGCCGGTTTGAAGGGTATGGGTGCCGGCGAAATTACAGGCACATGAGATTTGTCTCATTTCTCATGGTGACAGGTGCAAACCAATGTGATGCCGGTGTCCTGTGGTGTCTTTATAGACATCAATGTGTGAGGTAATGCTTAACATTAAGGGGGCCATCTGCTTGATCTTGAGTTTGGTCAATCAAATATAAAAATCAAAATTCCCAAAACGTAAATCCTGGTAGCTATAATGGGTTGTAATAACACTCAGGATAGCGACACCATGTGAGTTACTATGAGCTCTTATTGCTATGCAGTTGATAAACTATTCAGTACAAAATATTGGTTCCGTGATGTCCGCAACTATATTTAAAGGCACAATCGCAGAGGGTCTACAGACTTCTGCGATTAAAGTTATTCAACGATGAAAAATGTCAACGGTGGAGCGATATTTTGTACTGAATAGTTTTTGAACTGAATGGATATAAGAGCTCATAGTAACCCCCCATGTCACTTACAACTGAGCTAGCCACTCAGCTCACTTTATCCACTACAAAAGTCCATCCATCGGCGTATTCATTCATCACTCTCCGAATGTTTGCAATGAGTATTTCTCGCTTTGTTTACAGTCTGTTACATTTGTTTGAATAGTTTGTTGGATGTTTCAAGAACAAAAGCTTTTTGTGTACGAGACTTGATGTTTTTCTTCGTGCGATTGGCAGCTGGAGCGACTCTATTGTTTATTAGATGTTTTGGCAGGACCGTACTGTGTTTCTTTAGGTTTCTATCAACAAGTTTGACTATAAACTACGAGAATGATGTCTAGAATGTTTTAGATAGGAATGAGTTTTTTGTGAAATATATACTTTTCAATATTCAAGCTTTTATAAAATTAGTGATCGGAACCGTGTGCTGATCAAAATGAGCCTAAACACGGCCAGTCTACTATTATTTGTCAAGGAGGTCCTTTATCCACCTTCCATCTCCATCATCAGATCAGCTCGTTGTCACCATAGTATGTCATAAAATATTTGACTAGAGATGGCTCTGAGGTTTTTTACTCATACCTTTGGTCGTCGTTTGTCTAAAATATATGTATCTACTTAACGAAAATCCCTATGTGTACTTTGCTAGCAAAGGTTTGCAACCGTATGTTGCACTGAACACACATACATCATCATCATCATCAACAGCCTTTTGACATCCATTGTTGGACGAGGCCAGCCCCATAGAAAGCAATGGGAGGATTTCCAAGAATCACTACGCTTCGCAGGCGGATTGGTAATCACAGTATTGGTGTTAAATATTCAGGTGGATGCTGCTGCCCATCTCCTGGTATAATCCCTTAGTCGGCTTTTACAACATCCATGGGAGGAGACGGAGGGGTCTTTCCTTAAGCCAATTTGTGTCAGTGATGCATTGCTAGTACTAAGAGGCACAAATTAGTTTCATTTTTCTTTGTTTCTGTGTGTGTGTGTAAGTATTTTAGTGTGCAATATTGTTGTACTCATGTTGTTGACACAAATAACACATACTCGTACCTTTAACCTTAGGAATGAGTGTCTTTATAATCACGTATTTCTTCTCACATTCATAACATTCGCTCCAAATGAGTCCGAACTATTCTAGTTGTACATACTCGTACCTACTTGTAAGTTTGAATACTAGTCAGAGGGCAAATCGTAGATACCCGTGGACTATCGACCCGGGTAACCGGGTCACAGGTGCATCAGCATCTAACTGTACCATTACTTTCATTCTTAAAACCTTCAACAAAACATGTACCTAACGTACAAGTTATTTCGAACAGAAAGACGTGTAGGATAGGTCCTTTCCTGATAATAGCTTGCCAGAAACCAGCGTTTTGACTCCTTATATAATTCCTAATGAATTCTATGAACTATTATACTATATTACATTGTGAAGAATGTATTTTCAACCTAAGTGGTGATGTCGTTAGGGTTTACTTTTGTTTGAGAGCCTATCTGAGGTAAATAAAACGCGACCGTACGTAAGTGTGGTTTATTAGCGACTGATTGAGTGAAGTTCGTAACAGTAGATCATTGTGAAATTAGGCAATATTTGCATAGTACTAATAATATAGAAAATGGACGCAACACTAAGATTTTATAAAATGTACATAATCTGACTGATGATAATGAAATTAGTAAGCAGAACCGTGAGCTGATCAACCACAGCTCCTCTACTATTATCTATCGAGGAGTCCCGCTGTCCACCTTCCGTCTCCATTGTCAGATCAACTCGCTGTCACCAGTGTATTGTCATCGGAACTTGACTGGTATGCTTAATTAATTCAAAATTCAGTTGCAAGATTTGACGGAAACTCATAAAGCTTTTAAAAAATACTCGACTATCCATCCATTAAAATTTAAAAAAGCGGTCAAGTGCGAGTCGGACTCGCCCATGAAGGGTTCCGTAGCAGCAAGTAACATAATATAAAAGTTCTTGGATGGATTACGATTTATGACGTATTAAAAAAAAACTACTTACTAGATCTCGTTCAAACCAATTTTGAGTGAAAGTTTATATGGTAATGTACATCATATAATTTTTTTAGTTTTATCATTCTCTTATTTTAGAAATTATGGGGGGGGGGGGGCACACTTTTTACCACTTTGGAAGTGTCCCTCGCGCAAACTATTCAGTTTAGAAAAAAAAAATATTAGAAACCTCAATACCATTTTTAAAGACCTATCTATAGACACTTCACACGTATGGGTATGATGAAAAAAGTTTTTTGAGTTTCAGTTCTAAGTATGGGGAACCCCAAAAATTTATTGTTTTTTTTCTATTTTTGTTTGAAAATCTTATTGCGGTTCTCAGAGTACATCTATTTACCAAGTTTCAACAGCATAGCTCTTATAGTTTCGGAAAAAAGTGGCTGTGACATACTCGGACAGACAGACAGACAGACATGACGAATCCATAAGGGTTCCGTATTTTTTTTACGGAACCCTAAAAAGCGGTCAAGTGCGAGTCGGACTCGCCCATGAAGGGTTCTGTAGCAGCAAGTAACATAAATATAAAAGTTCTTGTAGTTCGTTGTAACTACTTTGATCGATGTTTTAATAATAGTTTATTAAAAAAAAACTACTTGCTAGGTCTCGTTCAAATTTCGTTGGAAGTTTACATGGTAATGTCCATCATATTTTTATTTTTATTTTATCATTCTCTTATTTTAGAAGTTACGGGGGGGGGGGACACACACATTGTTACACTTAGGAAGTGCCTCTCACACAAACTATTCAGTTTAGAAAAAAATTATATTAGAAACCTCAATATCATTTTTGAAGATCTATCCATCGAGATAAATGAAAAAAAAACTAGTTTCAGTTCTAAATATGGGGAACCCCATTTTTTTTTTGTATTTTTCTATTTTTGTGTAAAAATATTAATGCGGTTACTTACCAAGTTTCAACAGCATAGCGCTTATAGTTTCGGAATAAAGTGGCTGTGACATACACGGACAGACAGACAGACAGACATGACAAATCTATAAGGGTTCCTTGTCTTGTTGACTACAGAACCCTAAAAAGGAACACTTATGGACGCACATTGGTGTCTATTGTAGCGCGCATAATGAAGGGCACGTAGCTAATTCTCTTTTCACGACTAGAAGTTGCCACAGGAAAAAATAAAACGCGCTAACAGCTGTCGTTCCTTGCAATTATCTTAAAACCTTTTTTGCGAGCTGATGATCCTGGACTAGAAACGGCTGCACTAATTTCCACCAAACATAGCTACGAAACGTCTCGCAAACACCATCTTTCATATAAAGAAAACCGTATCTAAATCGGTCATACCATTTTGGAGATAACTGAGAACATGCGTTTGTACATACACACAACCTCTCACCCTAAACGCATATTAGTTTTCGTGCCGTCGTCGGTCAAAACACAATTGACTTTGATAATACTCGTATTCTAATAAACCGAATAGCGACTCGCCCCGGCTTCGCACGGGTAGCCCCCGGTGACCCCCCCCCCCCCCCCCCCCCCCCGTCCTACCCCTCCCACTATGTCCTATCTCCTGGTTCTAAGCTACCTCCCTACCAATTTTCAGCCAAATCGGTTCACCCATTCTTGAGTTATAAGTGGTGTAACTAACACGACTTGAAAAAAAAAAAAAAAACGTATAAACCTCACGGAGCCCGAGACCTTTCCAACGAATGCAAAACCGTGGAAATCGGTTCGTGCGTTCTGGAGTTATAGCGTCAGGAAGGAAAACCCGACTTATTTTTATATATTAGAATAATGTCGTAAGGTCACTGTCGTCTTTGTAGTTTCAAAGTGTTCCAGCTAATGATCGTGAGGACCTGACTAAACAAGCCAAGATTTGATCTTTATAGTACAGGACTCAAAAAGCAGGGTTCAAAGTTCGAGTGTCTGAGGTGACCTCTCTTGAAACCCAGTTTGGGTCCGTTTTTGTTATCTCTGGCTCCTTTCATATTTATTTCACTCTATTGTATGAATACAAATGTTTTATGTGAAAAGATCGCGGCGTTCTAAGCGAATTTTGCTCTATTATTATGAAATGATATTATTATTGTGACAGTCAGTCGCTTTATATTGGCGATTATTCTGCAGCACCGAAAACCAATTGAGTCTAACGGCTTACGTAATGATAAAACATCAGGAAAAAAAACAACCGTCAAAATCCCATTTACCAATGTGACATTCCAATCACGGAGCCCGGACTCCGGTGAGACGTGAGCCGTCAAAATATCATTACCCGCAATATCTTATCCCACTTCCCCCACATCCACTTCACTTGGACTGATAGGCCCAAATCATCATCAATTTTGATTACCTTCGTATCTGTCATAGGGCCTTGTATCGATTATTCGGATCCTCAGTGGCGCAATTAGTTAACTGTTAATAAGTTAAAGTTAAAGTTAACTCAATGTTTTAAATGAGGGCTTAAAATAATTTGCTACTGAAATAGTTATGTCAGATATTATTTAGAAACATTTGCAATAGGAACAACGTAGTACAAATGAAAATTGAGACAGCCCGTCTTTGTGCTGCTAGTAGACTGAGTAATTTCCCTGACCTCCTTATATCACCTGACCGACCCGATTAATCCACAAGAATTTTACAAAAAAAATACAGTTTCAATCACTAACTAGATTGTTTCATTTGATTAGGAACTTTCAATATTTTTTAACGGAAGGTTAAAAAATATTTAAATTTTAATCTCACCGATTTTGTCTCACAATTCTGTTATTGTTGCAATAAAGTGGCAACTGAATAGTGACGTCATCTGGCGTTTGTCACGTGTTAGCCTTGGAGTAGCAGACCATGTTTTCTTGGATCATGGTTTTCAAAGACGGACAACGGGAGTGTGTTCCACTCCTTAGCAGTTCGCATTATAAAGGTGGAACCGGAACTTTTAATGCGAATGTAAGGTATACTCGTAATAATAAGGTAAATATGGTCCTGAGCCCTGTGCCTGTTTCTCCTGTGATGGAAAAGAGACAGTAACTTTTGCCACGATATGTCCTGGTGGTAAGTGAAGATGTGGCCGCCGATGGAGCACGAATGTCTAGACGGCACCTATCTACATAAAGAGCGATGGTAGCCTAACGGTTCAATAGTGCAACTCAGAATCCAACGATACCGGGTTCGATCCTAGGCTCCGCACCAATGACTTTTCTGAGTTATGTGTGGATTTCCATCGCTCTGTGCTTCGGAGGGCACGTTAAGCTGTCGGTCCCGGCTGTTATTGATTAATAGCAGTCGATAAGCCATGTCAGAGGCCCTCGGGCGGCTTGACAAACTCTGACACCAGAGGCCAGCACTACCTCATACGAAACGACGACGACCTATCTACACTTGCCTTAAAGAGACCCATAATAATACTCGTAGTTTTCAGGAAATATAGACAAGGCAGCGAGTTCCATTCCTTAGTAGTTTTTTCGTATTATAAAGGTGGAACTAAATCGCTAAGTATACGAATAGAGGGTACACTAATGAGGTATGGATTGTACTGTGCCGTGCGCCTGCTTGTCCTATGATGAAAAAGAGATAGTGGAATCAGATCATGTAGTTCCTGGGCAAATTCTCCAAAATAACTTAATGTGATTGGAAGAAATTTCTAATACGAAGAAAGGAACGCTTGTATTCGAATTTTCCAATATTATGTACTTCCATCGCTGATTATACAGTACCTATAACTCCCCCGTCCTTCCCTGCCTTATGATATATTATGCAGTATGTAGACTACAGGTTAATTGGTGAAGTGTTCCATTTGGGGCCCGCCAGGGCACGGTAACCAAATATACCATTAGTATTGTAAAACGACCGTGCGTGTCTGTTATTGGGTCGGCTTACCCATTAGGAGAATGATAATGTAAGTAGAGATGATAGGGTCGTTTTAAATGCTTACAGAAATATTATATAATTATTATAGATAATGTTTAACGCGGTATGTTTAGTAGTAGTAGAGCTTTTTTGTAAAAGAGGTCGTCCGGGGAAGAACTACCACCATACCTATTTCTGCCGCAAAGCAGTAGTGCTCGCATTGCTGTGTTCCGGTTTGAAGGGTAAGGGTGCCGGTGAAATTACAGGCTCATGAGACTTTTCATCCTTATGTCTCAGGGTGGCGGGCGCAGTGCAATGCCACATAGGGTGCGTCCTAGGTGGACGTGACCTATGTGGTAATGCACTGTTCATAGGCAGAGGTTACCGCTTAACATCAAGTGGGCCTCTTGCTTGTTCCGTCATCCAAGTAGTATAAAAAAAATAAAAAAAAACTAGGATTGGTCACCAGTGGTGATACATACATACATAGATTCACACCTTTTTCCCCGAAGGGGTAGGCAGAGCCTCAATGGGCCTCTTTTCACAGTGGGTTGCACCATCGTGTAATATAGACGTGACAAGTGGTGATCTCATTGCCGCCATTGCTTCCTACGACTGACTCAGCTAACGCTTTCTTCCAGTAATAACACATGCCATAATAAGCTACCAGCCAGGACAAATCTTATACCAACGAATCTTATCAACAAGTCCGGGTAATCCCTTAGTCGGCTTTTACGACATCCACGGGAGGAGACGGAGGGGGGCTATTCTTAGGCCGGACACACCACAGCACCAGTTCCAGTGGTGATGATGGTATATAATTATTATTTTTTAAAGTTTCATAGCTTGCATGCTTAGAATATTGTGGCTTCCGTTGCATGTTATCCTGCAAGGGTTATTGGTAGATATTGACTCTCTTGTCGATTTGTGGTAATCGTTACTTATCAAACAGTGATGTATCTAAGGCCCCGTAATATCGATAGCAGTTTAATCTGTAATTGTCAGTTTAAACAATTTCCGTGCATTGTCAAAAATAAGCTTAGAATTATAGATTAATTTGCTATTGATATTACGGGCCTTAGTCATCAATTTCAGGTTCTACAATGCTAAAGGCACGAAGTAGGTGCCATTAATAGTAGATTAGTAGCCAAGGGCTGTAAGGCATTAATTGCAGCCCGAGATATTTAGGCGCACAAGCGCAGCGAGGGTGCCTATAGTTCGAGGGTGCCATTGATGCTTACACCCGAGCTAACTACTCTGCTTTACATCTCGATTGTGAGGTAAGTAGGTCGTTATTACCCCCAAATGGGGCTTGTAGGTGACCAATTAGCACTCTAGGGTAATAATGTAGCTAGAAAAGCCCTAGGGCGGAAAGTAATTTAAAAAAAAACAGTCTTTAAAAAAGTTCGCGTACATCTAACCATCATACTGGCAATAGACATCATCCATTCAGTTTTTTAATTACTTACCGCCCTAGGGCTTTTCTAGCTACATTATTACCCTAGAGCGCTAATTGATCACCTACAAGCCCCATTTGGGGGTAATAAGGACCTACTTACCGAATATGAGAGATGTAAAAAGCCTCAATAGAGTAGGTAATGATATCAGGCAGTCCATTAAACGTTTTATAGTCAGTTTTTACATAAAACGCCTTCTAATTAGGTTTATTGATGAAGTTATTGTGCTTTTAAATAGATTGAACAGTGAGGGCGCCGTTGGATTTATTTTACGAGCGAGATTTTCTGCACTTTAAACGATTTTATTGCAGTTTTTATTTGTTTTCATTACTGCAGTAGCATAGTTAATTGTATTGTGTAAAGTGGGTAGGTGAATAAAGGCAAGTAGGGGATGCTGGAACCACCCTTATTGCGTACTTGAGCCTCAAATGCTGTCGATTCCGATTTCAAAGTTCATCGCGATGTTTTGAAATTTTATTTAGACCGGTAAATGAAATTGTACACTATTTTTATTCAGTAAATTAGGTTTCTGGGAAATCTTTTCAAAGCAAAAATACTTATATAAGCAAAAGTCATTTTACTACCGTTAAAACGCAAAAATAGGTCTATAACTCAGAGGAAGATTACGCAAACCATAGAGGAAGAATTAGAATAGCCGCCTAATATTTATAAATAGAAAAACTCACTGAAATGTTTAGCAAAGACACACATGATCGACATATTTGACGAAAGCTCAAATAATAAACAAGCGAGTGCAAATAGTAATTGCACTAATTGTAAGTTACAAACATAGACTTCGAATTTTCGCTAATTGTAGATCTACATACATACATACATAGACACACGCCTTTTTCCCCGAAGGGGTAGGCAGAGCCACAATAGGCCTCTTTTCACAGTGGGTAGCACCATCGTGGAATATAGACGTGACACGTGGTGAGCTCATCGCCGCCATTGCTTTCCACGACTGACTCGGCTAACGCTTTCTTCCAGTAATAACACATTCCATAATAAGCTACCAGCCAGGACAAATCTTATACCAACGAATCTTATCAACAAGTCCGGGTAATCCCTTGGTCGGCTTTTACGACATCCACGGGAGGAGACGGAGGGGTTTATTCTTAGGCCGGACATACCACAGCAGCACAAATTAGATTAATTGTAGATCTATTGTTACAAAACCCTTTACCTCGTACGAGCGTTCTTCTTGTAAGAGTGAAGATGCTGCTAATAGTTTTCGATATCTGCTTACGGTTGTCTTTCAACTGATTTCCCGTTCGATAGCTTGTTCCTATCACTCAGGTCTCAATAAATTAAACCGTGTTCGTACTACAACCTATTCCAGATTGGGTGAAGTATGCCGTAAATATAAATGTACCTTTGATATTATTGTCATAGTGCCAGTGGTGGAGTTACGGCCCCTTTCAAACATTTACGAGGTAATAAAGAACGATCAGATAGTAAACTAGATATAGATGGAACTGTTGGATGCCACCATCTCTTCCTTCATCATCATTATCGTGATCTTTGTCACCATTTTCCCTGATTGACAGTATTATTTATTATTATTTTCAGCCCATATTGACCCACTGCAGGGCAAAGGCCTCCCTCCCTTTTTTTCAGTTCTCTCTGTCCCTTGCTGCAGTGGGCCAGTCTGGTAGGTGCATCTCCGTGGTGGTCTGCCGCGCGGGCGGCGTCTTGCGTTAGGAACCCAGTAGCGGATTTTGCCCATAGATCTTCCGACACGCGGCAGACGTGGCCGGCCCAATTCCACTTGATTGAAAGTATACATACCTAGTAGAAAATAAACTAACCTAACCTAACTCAGTTTTCATCGCAGAATATCTTTCTTATTCGCTTATTTCTCATGCATACACTACATATTATGAACACTTCAACCAGCCACCTCTAACGGCTATGCGCCTATGACAGAATACAGACAGACAGACAAACGGACGTCGCAGGCTTAGTAATAGGGTCCCGTTGGCACTCCTTGGGAAAAAACGTATAAATAAAGTCAGTGACTCACATTTGTTGTCACTGATCCAAAACCTAAACACAAAGGCCTCACTTGAAGGATTTGGTTCATCTGGAGTTGTTATCTCCAAGCTTCTGTTACTAATTTAAGTAATATATCAACGAAGAGATTATCTTTAATGTGCTGCGACGAAGGGCTACAAAGGCTTGTCTGGGCCATAAATATAGGCCCCTAGGCTGTAGCTATCCGACTATTCGTTGAGTTGGTGAGTAAACCAGGCTTGAGAAAAAGAGAAATCTATTTTTATACCTTAGCTCACGTTATACCGGGATAAATTAGCTTATAACATAATGCAGGTCATAATCTATTTGTTAACCAAATTTCATTGAAATCGGTTATGTCGTTATCGCGTGATTAAACAAACAAACATCACAAAAAGTGGTCACCCATGCAGCAAATTGTATCGAAATCGTAATAGCCGTTTTCGAGTACGTGATTACAAATATATGAAAGGATTAAAACCCAATTTCTACCTGTTTCCAAAGATAATGCGAGCACGTTATTAGGTATTTACACGTGATTGTCGCGTTTTGCCGACAAGTTCGTGAAGGCAACGAACAACAAAGTTTAACGGCTGTAAGCGTACTTCGTTACGGAGACGTGGACAAAGATTGCGTTCCAAATCGTTTGATTCTATTTGATCGTACTAGGAAGGTATTGTATGTTTATTATTTGTGGTATTTTTTTTATAATGCTATGTTATTAATTTGAAAATTTGTGTTTTCTCAAGTATATACGCATTTTAAAATAACCCTTTAGAACATTATACCCCTTTCACCCCTATTTAGAGGCAACTAAACTAGTACGGTCACTAGGTACGCTTATTTCATTATGATTGCTCTGGTTAATATTTAGATTTTAGTTTTATTTTGCATTTAGAGCAAATATGGGAATATAAAGTGATGTATCCTCATATACCTAATCTACAGCATGAAAAATTTACCAAATAGGTTAGGATTGAGAAACGTATGCTGGAATGCGAATGAGCGAATGGGTGTGAATGGAACAATGGGAAAGGAAAGACCTCGGCGAACGTATTCAGACAAGGAGGCCAATTCTCGGATTGTAGAGATTATCTCTAAATTAGAGATAAAGTCGAAGCATGAATGTCTACAAAAAATGTCACGAAAATGTCACAATAACCATCAAATCGTATTAGATTTGAATGATTTTGGCCTGCTTATGTCTATTGTGACATTACGAGAATAACAAATTAAGATTTTATTCGATATTCGCCATCTTTTTTCGACATATGTCTAATTCGACTTAATCTCTAAAGCACGAGAATTGCCCTCCAGATCGGAGACATTCTGGAAAAAAGCCAGTTATGATGAATGTGATGAGAGTGCATGAAGCAAAAGAGGTGTGTCAGGATCGTAGCAAGTGGAAATCCGTGGTATCTGCCTACTCGTCCGGGAAACAGGCGTCACTTTATGTATGTACGTAGGTCATAGAACAGTTTTACTAATGCCAAGTCAATTTAATTAATCACTGCCGAGGCCTACAATTCAGGCGATGGTAATCAAAAGTAATTTCCTTTGTAATAACACAAAAGACATGGCTTTTCATACTAACGACGCCGGACTAGATCGACAAAGCTGATTTATCTCGAGAAGGTCCCCGAAAAAATGTATAAAGATACAAGCATGTTTAAAAATATTAATTTAGGCATAAATTAATATTAATCGCTTAATCCTCTCCATGATAAAATAGGCGGAAATTGAAACGGTATCGGATTTCTTGGAAGCGCGGCGCAGGAAGGGCGATTTATCACAACTGTCAAACGCACGAACATTTTATCCAAGCCTTGCTGATGATACAATGACAACGTAAATGACGTTTCGCGTGTCTGCTGCTACGTAATGTACCCACAATTAGCTTGGCCGTAGGTTAACATGATTAAAATTACCCTTTTTAAGGCGTACTGTACATCCATGTACTCCGCGAGTCTGTGGTTTCAGCATACTCAAAAGGCTTACAATGCTCTGCGGGTCCAATTCAATAACGCTTTCAGGACGCTGTTGAAGCTTCCGCGCTTCTGTAGTGCTTCAGGCATGTTCGCCGATGCGCGCACAGGCACGTTCGACGCCATCTGGCGGAAAAAAGGGCCTCACTACTAAGCAGAGTGCGCGTGAGCAACAACAGCATCCTGAAAGAAATTGCAAACAATTATGCATGTCCTCTGGTATGGAAACTGTCCCAGAGGACGAAATCTGTGTTAGTTATTAATTACTAATCCCTAATCTTAAGCTTACTAACACTATGGACTATGTTGTCTGAATAAAAAATCTTTATTATTATTATTACTTATTCCTTTGTGATGTGTCTGGCCTATTATATACTATTCTTCCACCTCCCGTGGATGTCGTAAAAACCGTCTATAACATAACAACATAACACCCAACAGTCACATACATAGTCCTAATCCCACACTAGGATTCCCTGTGTCGTGGGTATCAAAAACTACGAGTATCATGGTACTATAGCACCCAGACCCGGAACAAATATTTGCAGATCATACAAACATTTGTCCAGCAGAGGGAATCGAACCCGCAACCTTTCGCATCTCAGCCGGTTACTCGCCCGACGCGCTAGAGAGGTCGTCAACGACCAAGGCACTAAGATGACTAAGGGATTACACCAGGGGATGGGCAGCAGCATCCACGTGAGTGCGTGCTAACACCAATACAGCGATCATCAATCCGCCTGCCAAGTGCGGTGGTGATTATGATAACCCCCCCCACACTTCGTCGTGGCATTGCGTGGGGGAGACCTATGTTCAGAAGTGGTCTTATACATGCTGTTGATGATGATGATGACGAGCCCTTTATTTTCTGGAGTCCCTTAATAGTCTAGCTCTAGTACCTACTCATTGTAGTTTTTATAACTGTGTCTTATTGATGCCTTTTTAACCCCCGATGCAAAAAGAGGGGTGTTATAAGTTTGACCGCTATGTGTCTGTCTGTGGCACCGTAGCTCTTAAACGGGTGAACCGATTTGAATGCGGTTTTTTTATTTGAATGCAGGTTTTCTAGCGCTGGTTCTTAGACATGTTTTATTAAAATTGGTTCGGATGTTTCATTGCATTAGGTTTTTTTTTTACAAAATTACCTTTTTGTACAAATTAAATAATACATTTATCTTCTTCACTCGAAAGGTGCCAATGGAACCATTATAGATTCACTTTGTTATCCATCTGTCTGTCTGCCCAGCAAGACCCTTTTTCTCGTGAACGGTACTTTTTACTTTGGTCGACGGTGAACGGCCAGAGTTATCGAGTTGAAATTAATACAGATACAAAAATATAAATCTAGAAAAAAAACATGTATTTTCATACAACTCTAATTTCGTATATAATTACTTCTAACTATATAGGTACTATATACTATATACCAGCTCAAACCTTTGTGGTTTTATGTGCTATTAAATGACGAACATAATGTGAAAAGTTTTTATATGGTAGAAAAAAAAATAAAAACAAAAAACTTAGATTGTTATTTACTTGAAGACATGGAAATTAAAATAATACGTAACAAGCATAGTCGCGAGTTATATTACAAATAGTTTAAATTACTTTTCTTCACCGGTATCTTTCTTACAGAAACTCGAGATTTCTTTGTAAAACTTTAAATTAGGTTTTGTTTTATTTACTTTGAATGGTGCCGTGTCTTACCCTAGTTAGCTCTCCACCAGTTTATAATTTCAATAACAAACACAGGAGTTATTAAACACAAATTATTTGATGGGTACTTGTTTTTATACTTCTTTTGAAAACACACGTATGTACTTTTTGTTGCTGGCCGGTACCATGTTTGCTTAGGATTGATTTTCGGATATGTAAGCGCTCTCAAAGTTCACGCGAGGGTTACTGAGAAAATCTTTGAAGATATTTTGTTTATTACTGATGTAATAACTCTCATTTCAAAAATTCCTACGGTAATTTCGTTTGAATACTACTTATTTGGATTTGTATAATCAATCTATGTTATAAAAAAAACAACATTTGGGTATGCTACATTAAGTTGGGGTATAACGCAAAATTACCAATCTTAGATTGGATTTTTAACTGACTAAATCAAGTAAAATATTCAAATTAAAAATATGCATGGATACTACATTATAATACCGAATGATTACCTACACAGAAACACGATAGGACAAAATTTTCTCTATGAAAAAAAAAAACACAAAGTAACCTCTAACTTTTGTCTAGATTCGATTGTTCGTCAATATGGTACAGATTTTTGGGTCAAAATTTTTATAAATAAGATCAATACAATAAAACGGAGGGTTCACTCATGGGGTTTTTCAAAATTATCTTTATTTCACGAGATATCCAATAAAAACCGCATGTTCGAGTTTTTTTTGCATGAGGATTTCTGCCTGGCGCATTCTATATCAAATCGCCACGAACTCATGGAATAATTGGTCCGAATGAAATGATCTAGAGTGAAGCTACGAAGTGCTACGAGTACCTACGTAGGCCGTATCACGTCGTAGAGGTTCTACAATTTGATATTTATTGATTCAGCAATCTATATATTATAATCTGTGTCTACTATCTTTGCGCGACATTGAACTTCTAACCATGCTTAGACTTCATAAACTGAACAGCTTCTATTTGTATGCAAATGTCTCTGAAACAGCTGGCAGCGTTCGTCGGCCTTTCCCAGACCAGCCAGGTGCGATCCAACTCATTACTTGTCCCGCTTTTGTTTGAATTGGACTTGAGGCTGAAGCCTGAGCTAACCTACGTTAAATAATAGTTTTGGCACGAGATATTTGCCGAAGAATTAGTGATATTATGAGAGTTGTATTCGTAACGTCGAGACCCTCTACGGGGCGGCACTGAGCGACGCGTTTGTTTATTTACCATACTAGAGGGCCCGCGAGCGACTTCGTCCGCGCGTACACAGAAAACTGCCCCGGCGTTCAGACAACAACTTTAACATCAACAACCACGCCTGGAAACGACCTTTGAAACGGCACCATACGCAAGTTTTTCAATTTAGGGGTCCCATTTTAACCTTAAGGTCCTGAAAATATTTTGATCTCTATACTGTGAAAAGACCTTTAAAACGACACCATACTCAAGTTTTTCAATTCAGGTGTCCCATTTTAACTTTGAGGTCCTAAAGATTTTAATCTTAACAACGACACCGTGAAACGACCTTTGAAACGACAACATACTCAAGTTTTATTTTAATTTAGAGGTCACATTTTAACTTTGAGTTCCTGAAAATATTTTGATCTCAATAACTACACCGTGAAACCAACTTTTAAATCGTCAAAATACACTGAAATCTGGCTAAAACGTAAAGTGTAATAACGAAGAAAACGTTCCCATGCCTCTTTTCAGTAAAATTGCAGGTACTGCTGAAACATTATGTTTGCTACATTTATTTAAGGAATTTAACTGTGAATTTTCAAGTATCTACTACCAATGGTTTCCGAAATACGAAGCAGTTTCGTTTTACATTAAAAGCCGTTTTGGACCCATCACAGGGTGAATTTTCCAAAATGCTTTCACACCTACAGTACACCCCTACACCCAAATATGAATACATCCTCCAAATTTCGTGTATCTAGGTCCAGCGGTTTAGGCTGTGCGTTGCAAAACGCAAAGTGTATACATTAAAAGCCCTTTTTGGACCCCTAAGGGGGCAAATTTTCCAAAATCCTCTCTAAGTACACCTTTACACCCTAAAAGGAATACACTCTCCAAATTTCAAGTCTCTACGACCAGCGGATTAGGCTGTGCGTTGTTTTTTTTTTTTTTTTAATTTTACAAAGAAAACGGTCCCCTTTCGTTTTTCAGGAAAATTTCAGGTATCGCTGAAACACGTGTTTGTTAATTTTTTTTGAGGAATCGCCTTGTAAAATTTCATGGTTCTACTACTAACGGTTTACAAAATACAGAGCATTTTTGTTTTACGTTAGAGCCCCATTTTGAACCCCTTAGCATGCGAATTTTCAAAATTCCTTTCTTAGTACAACCCTACGCATCAAGACGAACACAGCCTCCAAATTTCAAGTCTCTACGACCGGCGGTTTAGGCTGTGCGTTGGACCTCGGTCAGTCAGTCAGTCAGTCAGTCAGTCAGTCAGTCAGGACATTGCCTTTTATATATGAGAATCGTCACGTACGATTTCATTTGAAACTGATATATTAATAGAGTAACACTATTTCATCATCATCATCAGCAGCAGCAGCCTTTAGAACTCCCCCATAGAATAGGGGATTTGCCATAATCACTACGCTTGACAGGTGGATTGGCGATAGCAGTATTGGTGTCAAGTACTCAGGTGGATGCTACTGCCCATCCCCTGGTGTAATCCTTTATCGGTTTTTATGATATCCACGAGAGGAAACGGACGGGTCTATTCTTATGCCAGACATGCCGCGGCCAACACTATTCAAAATAAACAAAAGTATTATTTCTAAATATTTGTAAAACTGTATTATATATAGAACACTAATAAAGTTATTTCAGAAAAATAAAAAGCTAATGCTGTAGGTAGTCTTAAAAAACCCTAAAAACCACATAATTTAATAAAAAGTTAAACTTTTCATAAAAACTCTTTGGGCCAGCATATTCCCCTTCCAAATATAGTAGAATCCACGTGTGTCAAAAGCAAAGCGCCAAAGGGTAGGACTCGGGTGCGCCCGGACGTAGGGTAGTGACAAATCGTTAGGGAAGCCGCAACTAAAATGAAGTTAAGTGTGCCTGGAAGAGTGACGACGGTGCCAGTCAGTGATGTGATTTATTATGGCCTGTCACTTACAGGCTGTGGCTTAGCTCAGTGAGAAATACTGGCTCACTCCAATAAACCACGCAGTGAATGGAGTTGTTTAATGAAATGGCTCTAGCCGTCCAATTAAACGGCTGATTCAACCAGTTGGCTGCGACATTACATTACAGCCGTATCTGCAAATACTCATATTTGATCAAAACCTGTGTGCTAGCGTTGGTCATTTCATAGGGAATCCTGAATTTGAATCTCCTTTCTAATAATAATTTACAATTTATAAAGGTGTCTCCCAAATTCCTCCACTTGTCCCTGCCTTTGGCAGTCTCCCACCACTCCTTGGTGGGACGAAAAGGTGTCTACGAATACTCCCGTCGATTCGCTCATTTTAGCAAACACTCGCAAATGTCTCAGTATCTAAATAGCAAGCACGATACCCCCCGGGTCGTGTGCTCGGAAAAATTTGCGTAAGTAAAACTGGATATTAAATAATGTTTGTAATTTACTTTATGATATAAAGTGACAAGAATTTCACATGTTTCACATGCCTGAATCAGCAGGAATTATTTCTAAATAAATGGCTCTTTAGAACTCCTAAATGAACGGTTCATTGGCGCGGTACATTGCGCAAATTTTTGTCTGTCATGAATATCGGCGCGTTCGGCACGCAGCTCTGTTCCAAGTGATGAGATTTTTATAAAATTTTAAGTTAGCTCGTGATTTAATTCTTAGAACCTTCGACTGAACTGTAATATTCACAGTTTCAGCCACATTTTGTCATCATTATTGGCATTTTTTTTAATAAGTTATCTTTCATCCGAAAGATGTTCACTGCTGGACATTGACCTCTTCTTAAGAATATCACGACAAACGTTCTTTCACGTTTTCGAGGTGGAAAACAGAAATGTCGTTGGGCTCGCGTGGTGGTCGGGGTGAGAGCTCTGGCCACCCTCCTACGAGCCCATACCCTGTGCTGCCACATTTGGAGGGAGTGTTTGTGGTTGGCTTTTTGGCCAACCACGGGATGGGCACTTATAGGCGCGGCGCGACGCGAGATGGGCACCGGTGCGTTCCGTAGGAGATCCCGGAGCTCAATGCAATACGTTATCCGGTGGCAGATTTCCACTTCGTTCACAAAAAAATAGGTAAATGTTGCACCTACCTACGTTATTCGATCCAGCTATATGGATACATAAGCATCTTTTAGAAGATAGAAGTAGGTAGTATTGTTTCTATGTATTTATAAGCTATCTAGGTACTTTTATGACAGAAAAGTGTCCTACGTGTACTCCTAGTCAATCCCACTAATATCATAAATGTCAAAGTTACGATGTTTGGAAGTTTAGATGTTTTTTTTATTTTGTTATTGATAGACCTTTGTTTGGCCACGATCTCACCTGTTGGTAAGTGACGATGTTTTAGTTTGTCACTCAATCATGCCAAACGGCTGAACCGATTTCGATGAAATTTGGTACCCAGATAGATTAAAACCTGGATTCAGCTATAGGCTACTTTTTATCCTGGTAAAACGCGAGTGCAGCCGCTTGCGGACACTAGTTTAAAATAATCGAATGATATATGCAAGTGTTGGCGTTATTATGTATTTTATGCTTTGCCGTCAAACCATGGAATTCACCCATGCAATATGATGATTTTATCACAGCTTAACTTTACACCTTGAGAGGGTTCTTAGATTTGAGGAAGTATACAAAGGCTATCCCTCATTGTCATGTCTCATATTCCGTTATTTATGATTAAATAATATTACTATGTGAGATGAATGATAATTCACATTACTTCACCTTTTAAAACACCTTCGCCTTAAGGCGTTTTTAATAATTCTCAAGATTTCCAGGGCTGCAGTTCTTCGCGTCTTACCTCGTAGGTTTGTGAGGCTCCAATTATCTTCACATAAAAGCTTGCAATTATCTTTGAAAATGGGTTTATGACTATAATATAGAGCAGAGCAGTTTCTGTGTTTGAGCGAACGACCATCACGTAACTAACTATCAAACCATACAATTTTGATGTTTTTTTTTTTAAATCTAAAATATTTTTGTGTTTGGCTACATCTCACCTGATGGGAAGCGACGATGAGGCCTATATACCGTACTTTACATACATATGTGTACAACCAATCACATCACACTATCACAGTGTGTTAAGTGTGTTTGTTACTTCTTCAAGCTGAAACGGCTGGACGGATTTGGATGAAATTTGGAATGGAGATAACTGTCCAGTTATCCATTCCATTCTTGGAATAACACATAGGCACATTTTTATCCCGATATTCCCACGGAATCGAGACTTACGCGGGTGAAACCGCGGGGCTCTGCTAGTCTTCTGTATAGGTTTAGCTCCTCTCCATCCAAAGGTTGTCTAGAAGAGATCGCTTTTTAGTGATAAAATCACCCAATGCACATGTAGTTTTTGTTTAAATGTTGTGTATTATTTTTATATGAACTTGTTTGTAAGGTGTTCAATAAAGTATTTTCATTCATTCATTCATATGTGAGCCCATACGGCTGCAATCGCTATGGGGGATATCCTCAGACCTCCTTCAGATCTGTGAGGATATCCTAGTGCCAATTATAATAAAATTGACACTATCAAAGCGACAAGCAAAACACAATTAAGTACATGAAATTTACCTCTTCAAAATAAAAACTCTAGCACAGCAGGAAAATAATATAACAAATTTTACATTTCTTTGTTTTTAAACCACAAACTCAGACGTAATTGCCTGCAAAGAAAGATAAAAAAAAAGAAAAAAAAAGAGAGAGAAAAGATAAAAAAAAAAGAGAGAAAAGATAAAAAAAAGCAAAGATTAAAAAAAAAAAAAAAAAAAAAAAAAAAGAAGTAAAGATTTATCATATTTACCTAGAAGTCTCACATAGCGAAAGATATTCAGATACTTGGAACCCGACAGTCGTTAGCGTTTGTCAACTGTAATATTCACAGTTTCAGCCACATTTTGTCATCATTATTGGCATTTTTTTAAATAAGTTATCTTTCATCCGAAAGATGTTCACTGCTGGACATTGACCTCTTCTTAAGAATATCACGACAAACGTTCTTGAGTCCCCTTTATCACGCATCTTTTTCCCACGACTGCCACTATGTGATCGGTTCAATGAGTATGGGGCTGTCCTACTCCTCGTCCAATATTTATTTGTGATTGTAACAACTCCTTTCTCTCTTCGTAACCCACGATCACCCTGTCCCTTTTCCTACTGCTTATTCTATAATGTCAAGGCCATTATTGGTGAACTTGTGAACGTGTGTGGGTTTACCATTGCATAGCTGAATTCCTTATTTTATTGTATTAGATTTTTCACGCACGATTCAAAGACTACACTGGATTGTCGGATCTGTATTTTAGTAATGCTTAGGATCTCCCATATGTGAACTATCAAATTAAAACTTTTGAAACTATCATGGTTATGTACATAATTTTCACTAGAAACGGGATATTTACCATGATTTTTGAGTTTTATATGTTCCCGATATTTCGGCACAGTTGCATGCGCCATGATCACGGGAGAACTGACTAAAGTCTTTGCGAGTAGATGTTATTGGCAGATATATCGATCTACCCTCTTTCTCACTCTTTTATTACGAACGATACCACTACCATCGGTTTCATTGTCACAATTCACACCAACTCGACACACAACACTAACGGTGTCCGGACGCGTAGCAGGTACCACACTTTTTTGATTCTTACACATTCTTACCACAGGCTTCCATACTCCAGATAATTGAAAACCATCTTCTCTATTGAAGTTTCTGTACTTAGTAATCTCAATTGCCTCTTGTACCATTCTCGGTATGTAATGTCGCTCTGTCGAGATTACCTGCGGACTGTGTAGCTCGATCCAATGATTTGAGCCAGATTCCAAAAGGTGTTCTGCTATGGCTGACTTATGTATGTCCCTGTTCTTGACCGCTCGTATGTGCTCCTTACGTGTGTGCTTTTGGAATCTGGCTCAAATCATTGGATCGAGCTACACAGTCCGCAGGTAATCTCGACAGAGCGACATTACATACCGAGAATGGTACAAGAGGCAATTGAGATTACTAAGTACAGAAACTTCAATAGAGAAGATGGTTTTCAATTATCTGGAGTATGGAAGCCTGTGGTAAGAATGTGTAAGAATCAAAAAAGTGTGGTACCTGCTACGCGTCCGGACACCGTTAGTGTTGTGTGTCGAGTTGGTGTGAATTGTGACAATGAAACCGATGGTAGTGGTATCGTTCGTAATAAAAGAGTGAGAAAGAGGGTAGATCGATATATCTGCCAATAACATCTACTCGCAAAGACTTTAGTCAGTTCTCCCGTGATCATGGCGCATGCAACTGTGCCGAAATATCGGGAACATATAAAACTCAAAAATCATGGTAAATATCCCGTTTCTAGTGAAAATTATGTATCAAATTAAATACTTATTTGCTAGATGAATATCAATTTTATTGATATTTTCCTACAGGTATTGAGATAAATGCTTACATTCGCATCGAATTAACAAGAAAAACCATCGGCAGACGGATATATGTCACCGTTGGTCCTCGGCTAGGGCGATAAACTGTATTCGGACGGGAATGTCCCTTTCGCAAAATGATCTTCCTGTCGTGTACTGCGAACGTTCCGAGTGAATGCAGAGACTGTGTCAATCCAACAGCTACGGAGCGCTTATACCTTGTACCATCGCACTTCACGCGTCTCCAAGGTTAATGCCTATTGCCTGCTCAATGCCAAGGCTACTACTATTCGTAAACTTGCGAACGTGGGTGAATTCACAATTGAATCCTTCGTTTTTTTTGTGTCGTGGCTTCTTCATGGAGTGTTAATAAGCTAAGGCTCGTGCGTTGATTTTAGTTGTGAGTTTTTATCTGTTGCTCTATTAAAAGATTTAGTTTAGGAAAGGTGTATCTTTTCTTCTATCTGATATTTGCGTACCTAGTTTTTTAGATTGCTCGAATATTTCGTAGGCTATATAGCTTAATTTTGTGACTCCTTATACAGTAATGTGTTTTTTTTTTTATGTAATGGCTCGACAAACTGGCTTACGGCCCGCCCGATGGTAAGCGGTTACCGTCGCCTATTGACATCTGCAACACCAGAGGTATTGCCAATGCGTTGCCTGCCCTGAAGGACTCTTTTTACATTTTTTTTTGAAGCGGCTCATGTTGTAGTTTTGACGAATATATCGTAACTTTTCCAGGTTTAATATAACCAAATGACCTTGCATTTTATTTGCACCCGGACTAACAAGGCTGCGAAACACTACGGACACATCACCATCACCATTTTGTACATCCAGTTCGCTGTTATTATTAAAATTATTTTCTCTTACCTCAACGTTGTAGGTAAAACATGTTAGAGCATTGTTCAAGTCCAATTAACATCCACCTTTTGGCGAAATCCGCCGTGTTGAGCCGACTCCCAGAGGCTAACATGACATGACGGCGAGGTTGGATACTGTGTTGGCAGTTGAAAGCTATTTATGGCTCAAACTCAAGGTACAATTTTGGGACGCTTGGTAAATATTCGCAAAATATTACCCTGCCGTCAGAAAATAAATAACAGGAGTTTGGGAATGTAAATATTAAATAACTTGGCAAGTGCGTGTCGGTCCATGACGCAGTGTAGGGCTCTGAAGCCAAGTCACGATAACCCGAACAGTTTTTATCTGCTGGGGAAGTTACAATCGAGCCTGCCATACCCAGCTTTATCCTTACAGCTTTTCATATAAGATTTGTTTTTCTGGATGAAAAGTATCATAAATGAAATGAAATGAAATGAAATGAAATGAAATCAGTTTATTTGCTAGAACATGGTAGGATACATGGAAGGCCTTATGTTGTAGTGAGGAGCACATGTTCTTGCTTCACAAGCATGCAAATGTTTTAAAATAGGTACGTCTCTATTACATACATTGGTTAAATTAATTCTTAATAAATTCATTAATACTACTAATCAATTACAATATTGTGATAACTATACAAACAAAAATAACTTAGTCCAAATTATATTAAAAAAAAAAACTTTTAATTCACAAATAACAATACAGGTATTAATTAATAATTAATTTAATTTAAAGCTCAATACAGTTCATAATGAAAGATCGTTTAGTAAAATTCGTCCGGGGAAGTACTACCACCATACCTATTTTGACCTCAAAGTAGTAGTGCTCGAATCGCTGTGTTCTTGTTTGAAGGTCACTTCTAGATGTATAAAAATAAAAATAAAAAACCGGCCAATTGCGAGTCGGACTCGTGCACGAAGGGTTCCGTACCATTTTTTATAAAAACGGGAGAAAAATCACGTTTGTTGTTTGGGAGCCCCCTTAAATATTTATTTTATTCTGTTTTTAGTATTTGTTGTTATAGCGGCCCATAGCAACATACATACATATAAAAATACTTTATTTATAACTTAATCTTATACACGTGTGATCGCCGACGCGTCGCGGCTCGGGGATCACATGACAGGCGGCCCTTGAACCGCCGGAACTTCACCCCTTTCGGCCAGAAGTCAGGGCGCAAGTAGTTCTTCACACTTTCCGTAGGGACCCTCACCATTAATGAGCAGGATGTTGTAAGGTGCGTGATCATTTAGAATATCAGAAAGACAATGTATAATATAATAAATATCCTCCATGGAAAAGGAAAATAAAGTCGATATATATTTCGTGCAAAGGGCAGTCGTTGACACGGAAAAACAGTCTCGTAGGACGGACGAATGAATAAATCAAAAGCGTGATCAACATTAATCTTGTCGAGATAAACGTGATTACTGTTCGATTTTATTTCGACGGGAAAATAGTTTTTCTACACATAATAAAGACAGTCTCTTCCATTATAATTAATAATCTATCTATCTATCTATTCAGCCGGTAACACCCACTGCTGAGTAAAGGCCTCTTCTCTAGAACGCCACTCCTGGCGATCTTGTGCCAGCCGGATCCACTGCTCTCCTACTGCATTATTAATTACTAATAATAAAAATAATTATTAATTATTTATTGGTCAATTTATTTTTTGTAGATAGTATTCCTATATAGTGAAAAATATATTTTATACGAGATTTTGAATAAATGAGTGAGATAAAAATTAAATAAATAATGCTGGACAGTTCATACAACATTATCTAGCCCCAAGCGTGTAGTATTATTTTATCTGTGCCCAAGCTAAGCAGAGCTTGTGTTATGGGTACTAGATAACTGATGTACTTAATACTATACATATAATACTATACATATTACCCGGACATGTTGATAAGATTTGTTGGTATTAGATTTGTCCTGGCTGCTAGCTTATTATGGAATGTGTTATTACTGGAAGAAAGCGTTAGTTGAGTCAGTCGTGGGAAGCAATGGCGGCGATGAGCTCACCACTTGTCACGTCTATATTCCACGATGGTGCAACCCACTGTGAAAAGCGGCCCATTGAGGCTCTGCCTACCCCTTCGTGTGTCTATGTATGTATGTATGTTTATAATACTATATATTAATACTATACTTAATACTATATATAATATACAATACATAGATAGATATTTTGTATTATGCATAGAAAACACCCAGAACACCCTGAACAAATATCTGCAGATCCTACAAATATTTGTTCCGAGGCTGGAATCGAACCCGCAACCTCCTGCGTCGCAGTGGAACCTTCGCCGGGAATAATCTTTATCTTTATGGAAATAAAAGCTGGAAAATTAACCCTTTTAAAACCAAAATAGCTCTGACGACCCCTCAGACATCTACATTACTTTTTACACAGGTATTTAAATAATCACGAGCACTTCCAGGCTTAGTGGGCATTACGCGTAAAATATTACAGGGTTGATGAAAGCTTAAGACCCTGTTGCTGCGTTGAATGCTGCTTTATGTGAGTAGTCACTCAATTCCAAATAAACATAACTTTTTAGTTACAGAAATAATAATACAAAATATAATAGTCATAATAGTCATAATAGTCATAATAGTAATACTAGTCATAATAGTCATAATAGTCATAATAGTAATAATAGTCATAATAGTCATTTATTCACAATATTCATTGCACGTCAATATGGTTTGGTACGATATTGTACCAAGGAATTATGTTATTTGAAGCTAAAAAGTTATAAATTACGATAAATTATGCTATTTACAAGTAGATATGTAAAAAATATTTAAAAAAAAAAAAAAACTTGAAACAGCTTTGCTACCTGAAGACCGCTGCTAACGATCTAAAGGTAGCTCAACTGATCCAAATTAGTACCAGACGAAAGCGTCCCTGTGATGCTGGCTGCATTGCCACGCTGAATGGCAATACTAATGCTTTGAGCCAGATAAGAGCCAGCTCTCGGGTCAAGCGTCGCTTCAACCAGTCGCCCTGAAAGAAATTTGAAAACGCAAAAGGCTCCGGTACCCCACGGACCCAGAGTCTCGATCCTAAAAGGCTCAAAAATGTAAGCTCTGTCGAGACTTGCATATTTGTGTCTCATTAGTATTAGGTATGTACGTATACTTATTTAGAAAATTATTTGTTTTTGTAAATAAACATATTAAATATAACAACAGCTAACAGTGACACACATAGTCCTGATCCCACACAAGGATTCCCTGTGTCGTGGGTAACAGGAACTACGAGTACCATCTAGACAACCATCTTGTAGACAAGCGTGCTACATCTTCGACCACATCGTCACTTTTCATGTGAGTTAGTGGTCAAACGATTGACACAATGGGCGGTCTTATCGCTTAGAAGCGAATTCTACGCAAGAAAAAGCAAAGTAGGTAAAGCTTAGATAACGTTTGATTTTAAAGTTTTTTTTACGTACGATGACAGTTTTTTTTTTTTTTTTTTTTACTACTTGGATGACGGAACAAGCAAGAGGCCCACCTGATGTTAAGCGGTAACCTCTGCCTATGAACGGTGCATTACCTCATAGGTCACGTCCACCTAGGACGCACCCTATGCGGCATTGCACTGCGCCCGCCACCCTGAGACATAAAGATGAAAAGTCTCATGTGCCTGTAATTTCACCGGCACCCTTACCCTTCAAACCGGAACACAGCAATGCGAGCACTACTGCTTTGCGGCAGAAATAGGTATGGTGGTAGTACTTCCCCGGACGAACTCTTTCACAAAAAAGCTCTACTACTACTAAAAAAAAGTTGAAGTGATGAATCAAAATGATGAATTTTATCAGGCTTTTGTGACTCTTAGGCTCCACCAGAAAACACTCCCGCTGCCCCCTCACACACTCGACCATGGTTCTACTCAGGAGGTCAGCAGGAGGTCTGGAGGTCACGTGGTACGACTGGGCCCTAACCCCAGAGTGAAATGGCACTCTTGGGGTAGGAACACTTTGGCTGTGAACTATAAAATTTACAGCGCTACATTTGAGTAACTTGTACATCTTTTAACTTTATAGAATTAACTGTGAAAAAGGCCAAGACTTTCTGATTTAGTCTAATTTACTCAGTGGAAAAAGGCCATCTAAACTAAAATTCAAAATTATCTTATTCATCAAGGATCATTTTGAATCGTCGTATAATCAAAATGTACGCGACCAAACCCAGAATAATCTGGCAACAAAATATGGCACGTGCTTTATTTGGTGATCCTTCTTACTACTAGGTAGGAATCACTTTACTTTAAATATAAAAAAAAAAAAAAAAAAAAAAAACTTTATTTCAGGCTTACTGAAAAATGCACTAAACCTAAACAGTAAGCCCATATCAACATAAATACCTTAGAAACTAACATACACATAAAAAACACTCGCCGACGCGTCGCGGCTCGGGGGATCACGTGACAGGCATCCCTTGAACCGCCGGAACTTCACCTCTTTCGCTTTCCCTTAACCTTGATAAACAGAAGATAGAAAATACTTTATTGCACACCATAATATAAAACAATTTACAAATAATCAAACTAAAACTAACTATTTTGTACAATGGGCGATCTTATCGCTTAGTAGCGATTTCTACCAAACAACCTTTGGATGGATAGGACTGTACAAAGTTAAATACCAAATCATAGTGTGGGTAGCATAATCAAAATCAGCCTTTTAATGTTCGCAATGCTGGGACTATAATGGTTCTACTCTGACGTGAGTGAATGAGATGTTCTAGTTAGAAGGTAAAACAGCTTTTAACGCAACTCTAATTTTTTTTTTTATTAATAACACGGCTACCTCTAATCCAATTCAAACATAAACTAAAAATATTTTTTTAATGTTATCCATATTACCATATTGAGGAGTACATGAGTTGTTCATTTTCTGATTTGCTTGACGTGTACTGACGTGTCTGCTGACGAACCTAACTATTTTACAGCTCAGGCTGAGCTCGGCTCAGTACCATCCTTACCTCATTGGTATACCTTCTATTCGCACAAAACGTTGCGGTTCTACCTTTATAATGCGAACTGCTAAGGAGTGGAACACACTGCCGTCGTCTGTCTTTCCTGAAAACTATAATCTGGGTCTCTTCAAGTCAAGAGTGAATAGGTGCCTTCTAGACCTTTGTGCTCCATCTTCGGCCACATCGTCACTTACCAACAGGTGAGATCGTGGTCAAACAAAGGTCTATTAATGTTAAAAAAAAAAAAAAAAACATTTTATTTTTGAGTTAATTGCTCTGTATTTTCTGTATGTACTTAATTGTGCATATTATATTGTTATTTATATAGTATTAAAATTAAAATGTACCAATTTGACATGCCAATGTTATGAAATGTAACGAGATGGTTAATAAATAAATATCTAAATATCTTTAATCATAACCTTTCGTTGGTAAATTACGAATAAACCTTCAAACCTAGGTCACCTACCAGCGTTTCGCTCCAGGGAAAGAATATTTCCCGACCTCGTGACATAGTTTACTACGGCACAGAATACCTTACAGTAACTCCCTAGTACTAGCTCTACTTGCCCGTTCATCCCGTAATAACACCCCGTGCATAATTTACTAGGAGGGCATACTGCGCAAGGAGATAGGAGTTACTACTTTTAACTTAGTAAAAACTTAGTAATTTGAAATAGTTAGTACTATTTCAAATTAGTAAAGGATGGGCATGATTACAATACAAGACATAAAAATAACTTGGTAGTCCCAAAAACGAGGTTATCAAAAATCTCAAAAAGTTTTATTTGTAATTCAATCAAATTATATAATATGTTAGCTACTAATGTAAGATCTATGTCAGATCAAAAAAAAAAATTTTTTATAAAACATCGATTAATCGATAAAAGCTATTATCGACTTGACGAAGCCTTTGCTGACAAAGATATTTTTAAACATTGTGACATTTGATCTGACTTTGACATTTTATGTAATAAAATATAAAAATACGATAGGTATATAATAATTTGACAATGCTATTGCAGCTACGGAGTTTGATTGTTTTATTTTGTATAATTTGAGTTTTGTGTTTTGTTTGACTTGACTAAGTGTTCCAAGTGAGCCTATAGTATGAATAAATGAATTGAATTGAATTGAATACTTTGAGCTTACGACTTTAGACTATGGACTTGGAGGCTATATAATAAGTTTAGTCTAGTAATCGAGTCGCTTGCAGATAAGATCATGGAATCCTTGAATGTTGTTTCATTTATTCTGTACTAGCTGTGTCCGCGACTTCGTTTGCGCCATACATTCATATCTTCTGAACCTACCTCCTATTGAAATAGAACATACATCAAAATTATACTTTGAAATCCGTTGAGCCTTTTCGGAGCCTGTTCGTGAGAACAGATTTCAGACAAACAGTCGGCAAAAATTCAAAAAATGGTTATCTATAAGCAATAAGAAGCAGTTTCTCTTAAATTTTGGCATTTATTTTGAAATCAATTTTTAGACTTAACTTATGATTGTTAGTTCTAAAAGTAGCAACGTATTAATACGGTATCTAACACTTAAGGTGAATGCTCACGTTTGCGGCGCGAGATTCAAATTTTTTGGTGTTTTTTGCCCTTTACAGGTCATCAACACTTCTTCAGATGACGAAAGTTGAGTTCGCGACGACTAGAATACCTAACACACATGTTTTAATTGATTGTATCTCATAAATATCATCAGTTTAGCTACGATACCCCTAAACAAACAAAAACACTGTAAAAATGTGTTTAGGGGTATCATAGCTAAACTGATGATATTTATGAGATACTATCAATTAAAACATGTGTGTTAAGTCTCCTGGTTGTCGCGAACTCAACTTTCGTTATCTGAAGAAGTGTTGATGAGCAAAAAACACCAAAAAATTTGAATTTCGCGCCGCAAGCGCGCGCATCCACCTTAAGAATTACTTATTATTGATAGTTTATTATTGAATCAATACCATAAACTATTACGGCATGATTTATTACGACTTGAGTTTTAGGACAGTCAATGTCGGGATATCGGGACTCGGGTAAATTGGACTGGACCCGAGGATACGAGTGAACTTACGACTTTCATGAAGTTGTGATTAGTTTTCCCATAAATACAGGGATAACATGCTTTTAAGTGCCTAGATACACGGATAGAGATATTTGTTAGTTTGTTTATAATATATATATTTCTTGTTTTTTTTTTGGGGAAGTCTCTTGCTTTGTTTATAAAAAATATTCAATGAAATCCATTAGGGCATAGAAAAAAATATTTAGCAACGTAACCTAGTTAATTGACCGAGCGACGCAAGAGCCTACTTGCGGGATGCGGCGTTTGTATGTATGTTTGTAAGTATGTGTGTTTGTCCGTCTATGTGAATTTAATTTTTAGTTCGAACATGAGCTTGATCTGTAAAAGGATTTAGGAGCTAAGGGGACCCAAGAGGTCACTCAAATAAATACCTTCTTTTTTAAATGGGGAAATCCGTCATGGATACCCGCCTGCCACGTGAGTGACAGGAGGGTTATGCTGGACCTGAACCGGCTAAAACCACCACTGTGTTCATCCGGTCACCGTTTGTCGGGACAACGGGCACGCTTTCGCACTCTTCCGCTGTCCCGACAGCGTTGGTCCCCTACGGAGGGGACCCCTTCTCGGTGGCGTGGAGCACGATACTCCCCCTATCGCCATGAGGGGCACGCTGGAACACTACGCGCGCCACCTCGTGGACTAAACCATCATCGGCAACGGACGCCCCCGTGTCCGCTGCCTATGCCCCAGTTATGGGGGCTGAAGGAGAATCAAATACCTGACTCAACTTATACCAATTTATCGATAAACGATACAAATAGTTATTATTACATACATACATACATAGACACACGCCTTTTTCCCCGAAGGGGTAGGCAGAGCCACAATAGGCCTCTTTTCACAGTGGGTTGCACTATTCAAACAAGCATATTAAATAAAATAAATAAATAATGCCGGACAGTTCACACAACATTGTCTAGCCCCAAGCTAAGCAGAGCTTGTGTTATGGGTACTAGACAACTGATATACTTAATACAATATATTACATAGATAAATATTTTTTATTATATATAGAAAATACCCAGAACACCCTGAACAAATATCTGCAGATCGCACAAATATTTGTTCCGAGGCGGGAATCGAACCCGCAACCTCCTGCGTCGCAGGCGAACGTTCGCCCGCCGCGTCACAGAGGTATTCAAAGAACATCAACACTAATGAACTACAATGATATCAGAATGAGGCTTCCATACAAGTTTGACGTTTATGTTTGCTTCAAATTCCATTATCAAACCCGAAAGGTGTCATGCACACAATCCCTGTCAGGCAACACAAACATTTGAAACAAAGTTGTACGTAGCCGTATCATGGCCTTGTTGTGGAATGAGTTAATGGTACATTTGACGTGTTGACAGCACACAACACGACTTCATACAGCGCAGTTTGTGTACAGTATAGAAACTTGTAAAACCACATGACTACAATGTTAACCAATATTGGTACGTCTTCGAGTAACCGGATGCGGGTTGTCTTACCTTGAGGAAGGTAGCCCGCTTACACAGCGGTTGGGGAAGCGTAAAGGCATTTCCTCACGTAAAAAAAAAAAAAAAAAGAAAACAAAAAGGTAGGTATTAGTTGAATGGTCTGTCTTCAAACTTTTACTCAATAATGTAAGCAACCCGGTGCCAAGCGTGGTGATAATTGCATCCTCGTAAGGCCTCGTCCAGCAGTGGAAGTGTAACGCCTGATGATGATGCAAAATTATGTGTAATTGGTGTTGCTGAATAGGAAGTTTTTAAGGCGCTATAGGTTCAACGAACATTTTTGTATGAGGCGAAGAAGGCGAGCGCACGCTCTGATACCGTGTTTTTATGTATAAAAAAATTATATAAAAATGTCGTTCAAAGTTTTGTTTAATTTTGTTGATGAATTCACTAACTCAAATAATAACTAACATGTAACCAAATGTTTCAAAAATTAAAACGTGAGAGAAGTGAGTGAAAAATAGCATTTAAATTTTAAAAAGGAGGTATCTTTGTTATTTTTTTTTATCGAGTGAAGTAATTCAAATATTGTATTGAATTATTGATTTCACTAGATAAAAAGCTCAAGAATATCATATATTTTTTTCTTCACAGAAAACTATGAAAATTCTTATCAAAAACTTTAAAATTCGAGAGACATTTGAGAACCTATCGCGCCTTAACTGGACTGTGCACAAACGGTACGGTAGGTTCATAAAGCGAGATTTCAAAGCATGTTGCAATGCACAAACAATTAAATTAGCATAAATAAGCTACACCTAGTGTTATGGAAAACTTGAGTACCTAATACTGCATTAGTACGAACAAAGCTTCCCTCGGAAGAGTTGACCTTATAGCTTAGGTACATACATAATAATTGTTTAGTTAAAATTGGATAATGCATTCTAACTTTGTTCTAAGTTTTGTATCAAAATAATATCTTCTAACCTAACCAAAAATACCGAAAATAACCAATAGAATAGTAGAAAATATAACAATTTTGTGTTACGACTTATCATGTAATTTACATACATACATACATACATAGACAAACGCCTTTTTCCCGGAAGGGGTAGGCAGAGCCTCAACCTCAATTGGCCTCTTTTCAGTGTGTATGAATATGAACGTGACAAGTGGTAAGCTCATCGCCGCCATTGCTTCAATCGACTGACTGATGTAAATTAACCTATCCAGCGTAACTGCATTTCCAGCCTGAGTCACGGTTTTCGTCTATTTCAAGTATGATTTTGACCGGTATGTATGTGGGTATGTATGTATGTTCATCTATTCTCTGATAACTTCTAAACTACTTATCATAATTTGACAAATGAGGTATCGTTGGAAGCGTCTTGGTCGTCCGCTGGTTAAAGCTATGTGACGTCACAATAAATTGAATACGGCGCCCTCTAGAGGACATACAATAATGAACTAAAAAAAATAGGTTGCCTGGTTGGGTATAAATAAAAATAAAATAAATAAAACTGGACAGTTCACACAACATTATCTAGCCCCAAGCTAAGCAGAGCTTGTGTTATGGGTACTAGATAACTGATATACTTAATAATACAATACATCACATAGATAGATATATTTGATTATACATAGAAAACACTCTGAACAAATTATCTGCAGATCGTACATATATTTGTTCCGAGGCGGGAATCGAACCCGTAACCTCCTGCGTCGCAGGCGAACCTTCGCCCGCCGCGCCACAGAGGTCGTTAAATGAATGGGCTTCAACAGCATATTTCAAAAATATAAAATATTAGCTGTTGCTTGCTGATTTGCTTGCATGTACCCGATAGCTGGGATTAATTTATAAAATCACGCCCCACTCTAAACCTACCCAAAATACATATATAATAAATAAAACCTGACTACTGAAAAATCACGCTCTTAAAAGTATGAACCAATAAAAAGTATGAAACAATAAAATATTCTCATGATAGGTTTTAGTTTTTGAACTAATATTTATTATTTTTTTTTTTTTGGAATGCTTTGTGATTTTGTGATTTTTTCAAAGGCGTCATGAAATTGAAATCAATTCCAGTGAGAAAACGTCATTGAATTGCGTTTTCGATGACTATAAAAATAAGGCAAGTGGTTTTTTTTTTTATACTTCTTGAATGACGGAACAAGCTGATGGCCCACCTGATGTTAAGCGGTAACCTCTGCCTATGAACAGTGCATTACCTCATAGGTCACGTCCATCTAGGACGCGCCCTATGTGGCATTGCACTGCGCCCGCCACCCTGAGACATAAACATGAAAAGTGTCATGTGCCTGTAATTTCTCCGGCACCCTTACCCTTCAAACCGGAACACAGCAATGCGAGCACTACTGCTTTGCGGCAGAAATAGGTGGCAGTATATCCCCGGACGAACACTTTCACAAAAAAGCTCTACTACTACTAAAATGCATGGTAAGTAATTGATGAAATCGAGGCTTCTACCTGTCTTTCGTAACGATAGGGGCACTTAGCAAAGTTCATTTTGTTCTTTGACGCTGACATTCTTGCTTCCTCATAAGAATTATAAAAGTAAAATAAAAATCTACATTCGGTTCGACAAGGCCCGGGTCTTGGCCAGAGAGAAGTTTTACGGTCCTCGCAAGATCCGTGAGGCAATCGAGATTGGTCGTCTGCCGAATTTTAACAGGGACCGGGGATGGGCTCTACCGCCTGCCTGGAAATCATGTCTGCGTGGTGCTCACGTTAGTGCGAGAGACGAAGCTGATAAGAGACACAGTGAGTGTTGCCTGTCTCTCTGGAATGCCGTACGGTGTTGATGGTAGTAGTAGTGACAGCGATGAGGCACCACAATCCACTGCGCCGACGACGATGACGAAACGAACACAAGCTATATTCCTACCCGCGCGCCCCACTACACGAGCCGAGCGGGCTGCAGCTTGCACTGAGCGGATTAGTGCTAAGCGAGACGCGGGTGGAGTGCGTCGCGTTCACTCACCTTGAAAAAGACTCTCGAAACGGGTCGAAACTATGTCGGTGCTTACATCGATTTAACGGTACGTTAAAATTTCCCGTTTTTATAAAATAAAATAAAATAAAAATCGTTATCATAATTAGTTAGGTAAATTACAAACAGCCTAAAATAATTGGATACCCGTACAGTAACCTTTCCACAACCTTCATGAAAGAAAACCTTATTAATTATAACATGAAAAGTAAAATAGCTTTCTTAGAAGTTTCCACAAAGCGTATATTATAATAAGTTTACAAAGACATTGTTTAACGCATAACAAATTATAAAGAAAAAGATAAACGGAACAAAATGAAATTAACTATGTGGTCATGTATATTTTATGAGCTTTTATCTTAAACTAGTGTCCGCCCGCAGCTTTGCTCACGTTTTACTAAGTTAAAATATAGCCCAATCCTAATCTATTTGTGTACCAAATTTCATCGAAATCGGTTCAGCTGTTTCGGTGTTATTGAGTAAAAAACATACAAATATCCAAACATCTAAACATCCAAATACCGTAACTTTGGAATTTATGATATCAGTGAGATAGTTATTCAATATAATAATAAAGGTGGTGTTCCGTTTAGATATTTATATATTTATATATTTTTTATACTACATATTTGTGTTTATAGATAGTATAACTTTAAAGTAAAAAAAAAAAAACGAGATGATATGAATCGATGTCATATTAATTATGTTGAATATTTTTGAAGGAATATAACGACATATTTTATGGTTTTTAATTTATATTTTCTGCCTTATTAAGGGTTATCTCATCGTATTTGTATATAGGTCCATGTGTATGTTTGGGACAAATCATGTTGTTTGTTTTGCCGACTTCCCGATTTTGTTTGACCCAGTTCCTGTTATCTGATTGAGTTGATGTTTTGCATACCTACTTGTAAACTTCCAAACACAATTCATTATTATCATAACAGTGAACTGTCTTATGATGGAGGCGGAAGGGGGACAATGGTAAATCCTCGATAGATAATATTCGTGATTAGGGCTCCCCCCCTCCTCCCCCCCCCCCCCCCCCGAGCTGACAAGCCCTCCGTTAGGGCTGCGAGGAGGGTGTTAGGCCGTGATACACGGCGCATAAACCACTGCCCACCACCTAGGTGGAACCAACAAACTTTCCTATCAAATGTACCAATGGTTTTGTACTCACGGTTTTCTCCAGCCAATGTCCAGGTCTCCGTCCAGCGCGTTACTAAGTACTTTTCACACGCTGGAAACAAAACGGATTACGCGAGGTACACCAATAGCCCTTTTGGCCTTCAGCTCGTGGCAGCCGGTAACCACAAAATCACACGAAAGTCTAAACTTAGTCCATCCAAGGTCGTATTCCAACACAAACCTTTCAGGAGGCACTCAAAGGTCCAAAAAACACTCCCGATTGGTTCGATACGACCAGATTTCAATTTATTTCCCAAATCCAAAAAACCATACGCAAGCTATTTTGCGATCAAAAAAAACAAAGACCAATAGAATACTACGTTTTTCTTCTATATCCAAAACTCATAGAGTGTATATCTGTCGAAGTCAAACCCCACAGAGAACAAATCTCTCGGTTCCGTAGTTGCAAGGAAGGGAGCTCCATGGAATTTGATTCGAAATCAAACATACTGCGCAATGTATTGTAAAATCGTAAACGAAAGCGAATAAGTTCTCTGTTTCTTTTCTGTTTTTTTATCTTCATTATTTATTTAAAAATAAAATAAAAAAGGGCATTTATTCTTTACATTATACTAAAAAATAATATATAACAAAGGATATAGGTATAAAAATAACATATTTAGTCTAGTGTAAGAGAAAAGGTCGAGGGCTCAGCCACGCTGTCTTTCAGGCTCAGGGCTCAGCCATGCTGTCTTTCAGCCTCAGGGCTCAGCCACGCTGTCTTTCAGCCTCAGGGCTCAGCCACGCTGTTTTTCAGCCTCACCTTAGAATGCTGCTGTCTTTAATTAATTTTTACCTTATTCCTTAACATTTGTTTGGATCGTATCATTTTCATTAGGTGTGTCTATTATCTAAATCCATCCGTATTTATTTCACTTTTTTATTTATTTATTATTATTTTATAGTAAAGTCTCAATTATTACTGCATTTTGTTCTATGTCTACTTCATTGTGTTTGTCATGTTAATTATAATGTTGTTATGTTAATTATTCAGAGGCCATTCGTTGCTGGATAAAGGCCTCCTCCATCTCTACCCAGTTCATCCTGCTTTGAAATATAAAATAACATCGAAGAAAATGGTTTATTAATGTAATTTATATTTAAGCTTTCCTTTCCTGAATTCGAAAATGGCTGCAAAGAAAATTACGTGCTTGTTTGGAACAGGTCAAGTGCCGACTTAACCGCCATTCCACTCGGAACAAATTCTGAGAGTGGCAAATTTTAATCTGGCATTTCCAGCTTAACAAATTGGATAAATTTAATTTATTTAGACTTGATTTAGTAATCGTCGCCATCATCATGCCGGCCGGTTCTTGGTAACCGGTTTATCGGTTCAGTCAGAATGCAACGCTTTTTGTACGACATACATAACTAGTTCCTACCTAAATTACCTAACCTAATTATGTACTTACCTATTTTAAGCGATGAAGAGGATACAGAATTATAGAGTAATATTATTTACACCTAAGGAGGTTTGTATACACTTTGAACAAACCCTTAAGGGTATTTTAAGTGTATAATAAAAAAATTGTGTTAATTTTTAAGATATAAACCTAACGCCTATGACCACTGCTGGACATAGGCGTTCGCCATTGAATGGCATGATGAATGGTCTTAAACCGCCTTCATCTGCCGACCGTTACAATTTGATGGGTTCATCTAGTTCTAGTAGGTGGGTCATCCGTCTAGCAGTTCGTAGTTGCCACTCGAGGACCTTTTTCCCCAGCGGTTGTTCCAAGCTCTATGGGCTGCTCAATGCTATTTCAATATATTCTACACAGCTATGTTGGTAACCTTGGGTTTTCTTTGAATTTTATCACGTATTTAGACGAGAAGCTTAAGACGGAACAATTTTTTTCTACGTTTTCTTGGCGTGTGGCGTGCACACACCCTAACTAACACACCAACAAAGACATATTTTTTGATACATTTTCTATGTGAGTGCGTAGTATTTTCTAACTATTAGTTATAGGCAGAGGGTACCGCTTAACATCATCTGCTTGACGCGTTATTCCAAGATGCATTAAAAAAAAAGTTTTTTGTTAAGTTGCTTGTATTGTTGCAGAGTCAACTGTGGGACGAGTTCGAGCTAGAAGACGCCACGTTCGCAGAGTGTAGCATCAACAACGCCAATAACAGCTTTCAGGTACGTACCCACCATTTATAGCGATCCGTACCTCATGCTATACCGACGGAACCATTATTATAGGATTTGTAGTGTCGTCACTACAATGTGAGTAATTATTCCTGGCCCCGCGCAAACACAGACCAATGTCCGTGCGGCGCCCATTCACCGACTGCCTCCTCCGTAGAACAGTGTCTATTGACAATTCTACCGTCTACAAGGAAATAGGACTAACAGCTTGCATACCGCCAGACTCACATTTATGATATAGTGTATGTGACACTACAGGATCACTCTCGTGTATGTCTGTCCGTGTGCCACAGCCTATTTGCTCTGAAACAAGTCAACGAAAAAATTTGCATGTGTTTTTCCATAATTAGGGTTCCGTAACCAAACTACGAATAGATTCGTCATGTCTGTCTGTCTATCTGTCTGTCCGTGTATGTCACAGCCACTTTTTTCCGAAACTATAAGAGCTGCTGTTGAAACTTGGTAAGTAGATGTATTCTGTGAACCGCATTAAGATTTTCACACAAAAATAGAAAAAAAGCTAGAAATTTTTGGGGTTCCCCATACTTAGAACTGAAACTCAAATTATTATTTTTTCATCAAACCCATACGTGTGGGGTGGGGTATCTATGGATAGGTCTTCAAAAAGGATATTGAGGTTTCTAATATAATTTTTAATTTTTTCCTTAACTAAATAGTTTGCGCGTGAGACACTTCCAAAGTGGTTAACTGTCTGTTCCCCCCCCCCCCCCCCCCCCCCCGTAACTTCTAAATTAAGAGAATGATAAAACGAAAAAATATATATGATGTATTACCATGTAAACTTCCAACGAAGATTGGTTTGAACGAGATCTAGTAAGTAGTTTTTTTTTAATATGTCATAAATCGTAATCCATTCAAGAACTTTTATTTTATGTTACTTACTGCTACGGAACCCTTCATGGGCGAGTCCGACTCGCAATTGGCCTTTTTTTTTTTTTTTTAATTAACTTTATCTCAGAATGCGACTTTTCTACACATTGAGATAATGCACGTGCAATAATTGTACAATGCCACAATCGACGAAAATATTGTTCAGTTACATACATACAAAAACTCACGCCTGTTTCCCAGCGGGGTAGGCAAAAACCACGGACTTTCACTTGCTTCGTTAGCTCGATCAATAACACCTTATGCATATGCAATTTGATATTACAATGATGTCTTTTTTTTTTTTTTTATGCTACTTGAATTTCGGAACAAGCTGATGGCCCACCTGATGTTAAGCGGTAACCTCTGCCTATGAACAGTGCATTACCTCATAGGTCACGTCCACCTAGGACGTGCCCTATGTGGCATTACACTGCGCCCGCCACCATGTGACATAAAGATGTAAAGTCTCATGTGCCTGTAATTTCACCGGCACCCTTACCCTTCAAACCGGAACACAGCAATGCGAGCACTACTTCTTTGCGGCAGAAATAGGTATTGTGGTAGTACTTCCCCGGACGAACTCTTTCACAAAAAAGCTCTACTACTACTAACCCTACTACTATGTCTTTGGCAATTAGGTCAAAAATATGGTAGGGTATAAGTAGAACCATGCCCTAGTTACTAAAAGGCTTTCATCTCAACGGTCCAGACCCTCATGGGACCACACTGATTTGCAAAAAGCACAAAGAGCCCGCAACCAATTACAGTTCTGATTGGGGTTACCCACTCGCCGTCAATTTAAAACTTATTTCAGGTAAAATTATATCTGAACCGAACCTTATTAATTCGTTCTGGAGTTCGCTGGTTGAAAAGAAAAATACAGTTCTAGGGAAATAATATGCCTCGGAAATCGTCATTTTATGGTTTCGCTGTCCGTCCGTCTGTATGTCCGTCTGTCACCAGGCTGTATCTCATGAACCGTGATAGTTACACAGTTGAGATTTTCACAGATGATGTATTTATGTTGCTGCTATAACAACAAATACTAAAAAACAGAATAAAATAAATATTGAAGGGGACTCCCATACAACAAACGTTTTTTTTTTTACCGTTTTTATAGATAATGGTACGGCACCCATCGTACGCGAGCCCGACTCGAACACGGCCGGTTTTTCAAACTATACGATTTGAAATTTCTGTTTGGAAAAGCCGATGTTTGTAGATACACAATATTTATTCTGCTGTATACCTACGACCTGTCAGTTTTGTATCTGTGTAGGTAAGTTTGCCTATTCTAATTTAAACGCATTATTGATTTATTTATGTGAAGCAGGTGATACAAGTCCTCACGGCCAATCCGAATCACCCTTATCAATGTTCTACTATTTTGTATAGTTGTAGTAGTTGTTTGTTGAGATTGCTCCTACGATTCAGGAGGGAAATTCTCGTGCTTTAGAGATTAAGTCGAATTAGACATAATTATGTAGAAAAAAGATGGCGAATGTCGAATAAAATCTCAATTTGCTATTCTCGTGATGTCGCAAATAGACATAAGTCGACCAAAATCATTCAAATCGAATACGATTTGATGGTTATTGTGACATTTTCGTGACATTATTTGTAGACATGCTTCGACATTATCTCTAATTTAGAGATAATCTCTACAATCCGAGAATTGGCCTCCAGAACAGATACGACTGGCGTTTGAGGGAGGAGGCTTATGCCCAGCAGTGGGTTTTACGGGATTATTGACGACCTCTGTGGCGCGGCGGGCGAAGGTTGGCCTGCGACGCTGGAGGTTGCGGGTTCGATTCCCGCCTCGAAACAAATATTTGTGCGATCGCAGATATTTTTTCAGGGTGTTCTGGGTATTTTAATGTTTTATAATTTTAATGTATGTATAATAAAAAATATCTATCTATTTAATGTATTGTATGAATTATATCAGTTATCTAGTACCCATAACACATGCTCTGCTTAGCTTGGGCTAGATAATGTGTGAACTGTGTCCGGCATTATTTATTTATTTATTGTATTAAGTATATCAGTTGTCTAGTACCCATAACACAAGCTCTGCTTAGCATGGGGCTAGATAATGTTGTATGAACTGTCCAGCATTATTTATTTATTTATTATTATGATGATCTAGGGCAGAGTACAGGAGTGTACACTAACCTTGTTAGCACTTATACGTGTGTGTACCTATCGCTATCTAGAAGGACAGATTTAAAAAAAAAAAATATGAAAATAAATATAATCATGCTTTTACAAAATTTGTGAGTTACCGTGTGCTGATCAAAATGAGCCAAACACGGCACGTCTACTATTATCCCTTGAGGAGTTCCATTGTCCACTTTCCGTCTCCATCATCAGATCAGCTCGCTGTCACCATAATATTGCATTATCATCGGAACTTGACAGGTATGGAAATATCATCTCAATCGGTTGAGGATAACTGCTTTAAAATTCAGTTGCGAGATTCCACCCGGACAAATATACATACATTATAAAAGCTTGTAGAAATGGCCGTCGTATGTTTAGATTGGTCGGTTATTGATTTAATGAGTTACACTGATTACACCTGCACACACACACACACACACACACATACACACACAAACACATATAAATATACTTAGGTTTTCTTGCTAGAATCGAAAGACTTACGCAGGAATTAACTTAATGGATGGCAAGTACCTATTTTAACCGGATCCGACCAAAATCACACGTCACAAAACACCGGGCCGAATCACCAAAAGCCCGGGTTTTATTGACGCGGACTTGTTTTCATCAGCGAATTCGGGTTCATGTTGTGGCCAAAAGGGTTACATACTCAGATTTTAGTCACTACTTTTCATGTCGCAACAAGTAATTAATTTTGTAAAAATAAAAATAAACCTCAACGCAATGAAACGGCTGAACCGATTTTGATCAAACATAGCTAAGAAAACTCCCGACAAAACTTTCAAACAAAAAAATAAATAAATCGAAATTGGTAAACTTGGAATTACCGATCAAGCAAATGGCCCACCTTATGTTAAGTGGTACCCTCTGCCTATGAACAGTGCATTACCTCATAGGTCACGTCCACCAAGGACGCACCCAATGTGGCATTGCACTGCGCCACATTGACAAAGATGAGAAGTCTCATGTGCCTGTAGTTTCACCGGCACCCTTACCCTTCAAACCGGAACACAGCACTACTGCTTAGCGGCAGAAATAGGTATGGTGTAATACTTCCCCGGACGAACTCTTTCACAAAAAAGCTCTACTACTACTACTCTTTCACAAAAAAGTACTAGGACTAGGTATCTGTATGTAAAAGCAAATCACTATGGAATTATGGTCTCCATGTCATAATGGCAATGGCAAACTGGCTCTAACATCTTTGTTAAAATACACTGAATATAATAACTTGTTCAATTTAGAACGAACCAAACAAGTAATCCTCAACAAAAAATTACACTGTGTTTCGTTTTAACTAAAACAAACTCGCAATAGACAAGGTTGCGGTATCTACATTAGACTCAGTGCTAACCTTAAACACAGCCATAACCTTTTACAGGCCATGATCGCGATATCACACGTGCTATAGTCCACAAAGCCTCACGTGACCCTTGTGTGCGTCAAGCTAGCGACCCCCAAATCGAATTCAGGGTTTTCTTCCCGGCCAATAAATAGTGCATAAATAGTGCCAAATAGTGCCTTTAGTTAAATAATTAGTGCCTCAATACTTTAGAAGTTATAAGCTAAAGAATGGGGGGTCGCCAGCTTGACGTCACGATAGCGACCCCCACCTGTAACTCAGCAACCACAGCACGTACGACTTAGCTTTATATGTCAAAAAATAGTGCCTAATTAGTGCCTAAGACCTGCAAAACCTCAGCAACGAGGCTGCAACAGAATAGAAGATATTTGATATTCTTTCTGAGACTATTGGCTTCATGGCGTCGGTCTTCGCTGCCCTCACTGCCGCGCCAATACGGCAACTGACAACATTAATTTCTTAAATTCCGACGTTTTCTATAGCTCAAAAAATAGTGCCTAATTAGTGCCTAAGACCAGGAAAACCTCAGTTACGAGGCTGCAACAGAACAGAAGATATTTGATATTCTTTCTGAGACTATTGGCTTGACTATTCGCTGCCCTCACTGCCGCGCCAATACGGTAACTAACATGACAACATTCTTTCTTCTACATTCCGCGACGCATTTTATTGGTCGGCAGGTAGTTGAACAGAAAATAAAGGCTCGCTTACACTAATACAACAGTCATCATCAACATTATCAGCCTGCAGAAGTTCACTGCTAGACATGTATGTAACTATTGGGTGTTATGTTTTGTTATGATAAAGGCCTCCCTCATAATATGATGACACGAAGAATAGTCTTGGCCCGCCTGCATCTACCAGAAATCTAAATGTGAATTGAGGTAAACACAAACTCAAATAGTACCTATCTATGGTATTTTTTTTCAATTTCTGTCTCTCTGCCTGTATGTATCCTTGAAAAATCATCACGCTGAAACTACTTGACGGATTTTAATGATTCTTGGTATAGTTATACCCTAATATACTACGGAATTAACGCCTAAAATATTTAAGAAAACGAAAGGGTTCCTGTAGGATAGATAGTTTTGTCTGTTGGGGAAACTGGTAATTTTTAGGGTTCCGTATCCAAAGGGTAAAACGGGACCCTAAGGCTGCGTTTCCATTGACGCGGAGCTGTGCGGAGATGAGCGGAGAATAGCGGTGAAAAGTGGTAAGTGTTTCCACTGAAGCAGAGAGGAGAGGAGCGGAGCGGAGCGGAGAGGAGAGGAGCGGAGCGGAGTGGAGCTAACTTTGGAATTGCGCAATTTTGAGCTCAGTATGTCTCCATCTTTCAGAAAGAGCATATGTCATGTTGTCGCTTAAAAACACACACACCCTCCCCCGCACCCCGGTCCGCACCTCGCCGCTTCGCTCTCCTAGCTACCCTCCGCAACGCACCGCCCCGCTGTCCTCCGCTCCGCATCACCTTGCTACGCACCGCCCCACTGTCCTCCGCTCCGCATCACCTCGCTACGCACCGCCCCGCTGTCCTCCGCTCCGCATCACCTCGCTTATTGTATATGAATATCCGTTCAGCTCTGCCCCGCTCCGCTCGTGCTGTTTCCATTGAAGCGGAGCAGAGATTTCGAGCATAGTGATTGGTCAATTCATGCACCGCTAAGCACCGCTCCGCCCAACTCCGTGTCAATGGAAACGCAGCCTATTACTAAGACTCCGCTGTCCGTCCGTCTGTCTGCCAGTCTATCTTTCAGGCTGTCACAAAGCTGTATCTCATGAACCGTGATAAAATTTAAAACCGTGATTGTTGAAATTTTCACAGATGTAGGTATTTCTGTTGTCGCTATAAAAACATATACGAAAAAACAGAATGAAATAAATATTTAAAGGGGCTCCCATATAAAAAACACGAGACTTTTTTGTTCTTTTTTGCTTGATATTGATAATGCGAGTCCGACTCGCACTTGGCCGGTTTTTATGAACTGTGGTTTTTTTGGGTCTTAGAGGTGAAACTGTAAAAAACCGTTGGACTTTTAGTACCTAAAGTCAAAATTTTGTTGGTGAATTTAAGTGAATTAAGTAAGTACATTAAGTAGTAAGTAAATTATTTATTTATTTAGTACCCATCTACCTAGTGATTTGAGATCAAGACAATGGTTTCCGTCCATTTAACAATTTCTGAGCATGTTCCTATAAATTAAAAATTACCTTAGTCACAGATAAAATAATACTATACTAGTACAGATACCTCATGCCATACAACAAAACGTGACTGCCATAACTCGGGCTATTCTGCGGGCTATTTTGGTTGCCTTACCTGGGCGCTAGATGCCGCAAGCAGGGAAATGATAGCTAGAGCCACCTAGCTCCTGCAACTGTAATTACCGCGTAAAACGCGCACACACTCAATAGATGGCGTTTGTGAAAAAAACTTACGATACGTACACAGGATGATTGGAAGATGAGTGCAAAGCTGTGAGGGAAAACTAGTATTTTCAAGATATAAAACACCAGCCTCGAGTTTGGACTGAAGATCGACTAACTCTTGTTAACAAAAAGTTATTATAAAATCAGTGAAGCTATGGCAGACGGAAAATTATTTAAGTCAGAAACCGACAAGAATTCTGTAATTTGATATACATATTTTTTCTTTTTAACGATGTCTTATCGGCTGAATCTTTTGTGTAATTTCGCTGGTCCTTTTTATTAATAGCATTATCACATAATATTTACAATTTTTAACAATGCTATTGCTGATTTTTCTTTAAATGTTGGTAACATTAGTCATTTTACAGTCTGTTCTGTTTTGTTGTTGTTTGACTTGTTTGTTTGACGTTCGAGTAGGTATGTGACATTTTAATTTTAATTTTTCTAATTTATTAATTCACAATCTCGATTTGCTTTTTTCATTGACATTCCTGTATTTTAAATGTAAGTCTGTAAGTTAAATTTATTTAAGTGATAGGTAATTCAAGTATACCTACCGTGTTTTATATTGTCTGCATGTTTTCAGTACCTTTAGTCTAAAGAGAGTTGTTTTTTGACATGTCTAAGTGCATATATTGTGCCTATAGATAAATAAATAAATGAAATAAATGAAATGAAATGACCGCAGCAAAATGAAAGTGATGATTGTTGACCGTATCAATAACAACTTTCCGGAAGTCAAGCAAATCGCAAACTGTGATGTGGTTCAATCATACATTTACCTCGGATCTTTGATCACAAACAATGGTGGATGCGTTGACGAAATCAAGCGGCGTATGGCGATTTCTAGGTCCGCCATGGATAAGCTGAGGAAGATATGGAAAAATCGTAGCATAACGAAATCTACTAAGATCCATCTCGTTAGAGCGTTGGTGTTTCCCATATTCCTCTATGCTGCAGAAACATGGACTCGTAGGGAGAGCGAGCAAAAGAGCATAGATGCTCTTGAGATGTGGTGCTGGAGAAGAATGCTTGGGGTTTCGTGGAATGAGTTTCGTACCAATCAGTCCATACTCCAAGAACTCGGCATCATGCAGCGACTATCAGCTAAAAAAAACAAAGATTTAGAGAATCAGGTTTTTGAAACTTACCTAGTTAAAAAAACGGATGGTGCTTTTTTGTTCAAACCTTTTTGAATACATGCTTGATATTCATACTCTTTTATTTGAGGTATCATTTACGCGGATATATTACAAATTAATAAAATTGGTACCTAAAAACCAGATTGAGGAAGAAAATTTAAAATTTTAGGCATTCTTATAAAACAACATTTTAATTCAATTTATTAATTTATTGGTGCTCAAAATGATTGCCACGATTCCCAACAACACAAGCAAGGGCCCGTCTTCTCACTTCGGTTGTAGTTACTTTCAACATCATCTCCAGCTTCATCGTTTCAAACGCTGAATTAATTCTTTCTTTTCATGTAACTACCTATTCAAAAAAATTTGAAGAAAAAAAGCACCATCTGTTTTTTCTAAGTTTCCAAAAACCTGATTCATTAAATCTTTTAATTTTTTTGTGAACTAAAGTGTCTGTACTGATAATGTCTGATGACACCGATGCTTAGACCATGTATTTTTAGATTGCTTACACATTACTTAAATTACAAAATAAAATAAAAGAAAACATTAATCAATAAAACTGGCAATTATTACCAATTAACTGAAAATTACTGGGTATTACGAAAAAAACACGGTAAAAAAGAAATAGTCGGACTTCGTTTTATAATTATTAGGGCTGGAATAGTTCTAAATGGTCTAGACAACCTTCCCCTAACAGCTTTGCACCCTGTAGTGTATGTGCCTGAATCATATTGTGAGTCTGTGGCATTCTGGGGCTGACAGATTGCCTGTTTCTATGTAGACGGTAGAAAGGACAACAAGACATTAGTCTATGGTATACAGCCAGTCGGTGATGGCTCCGATACCAAGATAATAGTCGGTGATGTGCTGAGATTGAGGATCTGTCGAAGCCGCTACTAAGGAACCAGGAATACTTACATTGTGGTGTACGGTATGACACTTCACACCCATCTTCCAATCACCCTGTATGACGATTATGATTTTTCAAACTCAACAGATGACCTGCTCGTGACTTCATCCGCGCGTAGTCAGAATACTTTCGCGGCGTGCAGAAAACAACTTTAACATTAACAACCACACCGTGACAAGACTTTTGAAACGAACGAACATTCAAGTATTTCAATTTAGGAGTCCCACTCCTGAAAATATTTTAATCCCAACAACTACCTATACCGTGAAACTATATTTTACGTCGAAATACACTGCCATATTTCGTTCCCGTGGCATTTTTCGTATATTGCAAATTTTTATATGTTTGTTAATTTTATTTGAGGAAAGTACCTATGAACCAGTTACGACACGCCGGTTTCTTTGACAGCCGAAGCGGAAATTACAAGTGACTATCTACTGCTAATGCTTTCCGAAATACAGAGCATTTTTGTATTACGTTAGAATAATTTAGCTTATGAATTTTAAAAATTCCTTTCTTAGTTACAACCCTTCGCATCAAGACAAACACACCCTCCAAATTTCAAGTCTCTACGCGGTTTAGGCTGTGCGTTGGCACTCGGTCAGTCATCATTCGGTCATTGTCGGTCATTCAGGACATTGTCTTTTATATATAATTATATACTCGTCTTTGGACACAATGATATCAAATGATGTCTGACATTTTATTTGAAAATTTTAGAATAAAAAGGAAATACTAGTTTTCTCTTTCATTTCGGGCATGACGTCATAGGCGTGTCACCTGTTTTTTTTTTAAATAACGCCATCTATCAAGTCAGTTCTACCTGTGGTACTATAAACAAACTGGTGTCATCATCAATTTAGTTCAAATTATTACCATCAGAAAAAAGACAAAATTAAATGAATGTAAAAATTATTAAACTTGAATGTAGATACATTTATTTAATTTTCCCGTGTTGTGGGTATTTTTTGATATCAGAAAATATTTTTTCAAGACCTTATATTGTTTTTTTACATACTTCAATACCAAATCTATACCTGTAACGCCATCTATTGAACTTTAATAAAACAATATAGTTTTTGTATGGGATGAGACCCCGTGCCTTAGTATAGTTACTTATACCGAGTTTTGTCTTTTTTATAGAATTTTTAACTGCTTGCTGATGCAAAAGACGCTACACTGTGTAACTGTACTAAATATACTGTGTAAGTAACAATTAAGATGATAACCCGTGATTTAGAGTAACATTATTACTAATGACAAGGCTCATCCGCACATCATAGATACCTGGGTTTCTCGAACGACTCGTTTCTCGAGATCATTTCTTCCCCATACCTACAAACTATGGAATGAGCTTCCATCTGAGGTTTTCCCGCTTGGTTACGACATGTGTCGCTTCAAGAAAAATGTTCATAAATTCCTTCAGGGTAGGCAGCGCATTGACAATACCTTGGGTGTTGCCGGTGTTTAGTGACGGTGACCACTTCACATCAGGTGGGCCGCATGATAGTTTGCGTATTTATTTCATAAAAAAAAAAAAAATGCCTAAGTCTTTTTTCCTCAGTGTCCCCCTACATACACTCTGACCTTAAAGTGAGTTATTACCTATTATATGTTATACTACTTAGTCTAAGCCATGATGATTATAATTAGGTAGGTACCTGGCAAGTCTAGGTTCGGTACTTGAAACTACTTTAAACTTGAAAACAAACAAAGGAGATCGGATTTGCTCAAAAATGGTTTGGTACTTTTATGAAAGTGATAATATTTTGAAAAAGTTACAAGATTTTCATCGTTCTTAAATATAATTTTACCAAACATGAAAACTTGCTTTTACTCTACCTACCTATTTATTATACAAGCGAGTATCATTAAAGTCCAGACTTACCTACATGTCTCCAGTTTCATGCATGTATATTTTCCTACATCTGTTGTAGGAGCCTTAAATTGTTTTGTCGAGTATGAATAAAAATGTTGATATTTGTACAAAATATGTCCATATTTATGGATAATTATATTTTCAATAAAAATATATTATTGGATTAAGATTCTGAACCTTTTAGAAAATAAGTGACCAGTATAAGAAAAAAAACTAGATATTCATCGTTCTCATGTAAAATCTTAAAATATTCAAAACATGTTTTTATCAAGTATATTTTCTTGTCTCATTTCTGTGGATACTCATACTAAATAAACACATGTGTCCCGACTTACCTACATGTCATGCAGTCTGATGCATGTATATTTTCCTACATCTTTTGTAGGAGCCTGAAATTGTTTTGTCGAGTATAAATAAAAATGTTGGTATTTGTAAAAAATATGGCTATATTTATGGATAATTATATTTAAGATTCAAATATATGATTGGATATAGATTCCTAGGTGGACGTGACCTAGGAGGCCTTCCTCAATACAAAGGGATTCCATTTTCTGAATACATTAATGTAAGAAGTAAAAGACCTAAGTTCCTACCTACCTATGCGTACCTATTCTTCTTCTAGCTTGTACTTATTATAATAAATTGTGTTTATATGCACAGGCACACATCAATATTCTGGGTATTTTCTATGTATAATAAAAAATATCTATCTATGTATTATATTGTATTAAGTATATCAGTTATCTAGTACCCATAACACAAGCTCTGCTTAGCTTGGGGCTAGATAATGTTGTGTAAAATTGTCCAGCATTATTTATTTATTTATTTATTTATTTATTTAATAAGTGTGTTTTCAGTTTTTGTAAATAGCCGCCGCTTGATATTGGGCGCTAATTGATATTGTTATTGTTGTTGTTATTTGTCGATATTGTTGACATGTTTGTATTATATTAGCTTGTTTTCATTTTGAAATTCGTGCTTGCTCTTCTTATAAACTTGCCGATCTGTTTTATAAATTGGCCAATCTGACTTACCTGTCTAATGTTTGTACGCTGAAAAACAGAATCTAGCGATCTTACCTATACCTAACAACCTAACATCTAATGCAATTGTATTTTACCTAGATTCATAAGCAATAAATTATTTATGATCATTATCTGCTTATAGACCACACAAGAGTTCTATTTTGAAAGTAACTAGAGTTGCCAAAATAATATCGATAGACATTGATAGTAACTGAGCTAGAGCTTGGTGCAACAATGCAGCTATCCCTTACGTAATCGCGATTAATAACAATCTTCGGTTACCCACTAGGGCTAGTGAACAACTATCATCAGTTAGTCACTGAAGACGAAAAAGATAGGGAATCGGGGGGCTGGTTGTAATTTTTCATGTAGTCATTGTCATTCACAGAAAGCCGTTGAAAGAGGGCCCCATGAACTACCGGTAGGGGTATTTCAAAAGTAAGTGAGATAAGTTAACCCAGGTAACTCAGATATCGATTTTCAAAGCATTCAATCCAAAATAAAAAAAAACCATACCGTGGGATTTCAACATACGGAACACTTATGGAATTTATGCATCGTTGCATTCACCCTAGATTATATTCATCCTGTTCTGATCATTATCAGACCTTGGAATCTGCAGGAGAAAGACACATTGTCATGTCAGTCTTAATGTAAAGTTAGAACTCAAAATTTGATGATTCGGCTTAAGAAGTATCCTAGAACCTGTTCATTAGGATGCTGGTTCGTCAACATCAGATCCTGGAGCCTGATTAATATATCAAACACAGATTTTTAATTCTGACTACATATTTGTGTTCTCTTACTCCAGGGACCTCCAGATATCGATTTTGAAAGCATTTGGATGGGAATAAAAAAAAGTTCAAAATAGTTTTTTTTTTCATTTCTGACAGCAGATTCTTGTTCAGTTATGACAGGAAACTTCATATAACGATTTTGAAAACAAAAAAAAATCGAGTCCGGTTTTTCCAATTCTGACAATAGATTATAACATTCAAATATCATACCACACTATAAGGTATGCTTAAAACACGGATTTGAGTAGAACTACCCATAATGCGAGCGCAGCCACAGATGGAAGCTACTGAAATGTAGCACTTGGCAATAATTAGCTTCCTGTAAGTGAAATAACTTTTGGAATTGTTTCGGTAGTTCCGGAGTACCGGAGTTTTCCCCTACAGACAACACTATCTATTCTACATCAAGAACTATTTCGTTTTTTCTTAACTATTTTAAGCATTAACTTCATATATGGTATAACTATACCAAGAATCATTAAAATCCGTCAAGTAGTTTCAGCGTGATGATTTTTCAAGGATACATACAGGCAGAGAGACAGAAATAGAAAAATAAAACCATAGATGGGTACTATTTGAGTTTGTGTTTACCTCAATTCACATTTAGATTTCTGGTAGATGCAGGCGGGCCAAGACTATTCTTCGTGTCATCATATTATGGGGGAGGCCTTTATCATAACAAAACATAACACCCAATAGTTACATACATGTCTAGCAGTGAACTTCTGCAGGCTGATAATGTTGATGATGACTGTTGTATTAGTGTAAACGAGCCTTTATTTTCTGTTCAATTACCTGCCGACCAATGAAATGCGTCGCGGAATGTAGAAGAAATAATGTTGTCATGTTAGTTACCGTATTGGCGCGGCAGTGAGGGCAGCGAAAGCCGACGCGATGAAGCCAATAGTCTCAGAAAGAATATCAAATATCTTCTGTTCTGTTGCAGCCTCGTAACTGAGGTTTTGCTGGTCTTAGGCACTAATTAGGCACTATTTTTTGAGCTATAGAAAACGTCGGAATTTAAGAAATTAATGTTGTCAGTTGCCGTATTGGCACGGCAGTGAGGGCAGCGAAGACCGACGCCATGAAGCCAATAGTCTCAGAAAGAATATCAAATATCTTCTATTCTGTTGCAGCCTCGTTGCTGAGATTTTGCAGGTCTTAGGCACTAATTAGGCACTATTTTTTGAGATGTTAAGCTAAGTCGTACGTGCTGTGGTTGCTGAGTTACAGGTGGGGGTCGCTATCGTGACGTCAAGCTGGCGATCCCCCATTCTTTAGCTTATAACTTCTAAAGTATTGAGGCACTAATTATTTAACTAAAGGCACTATTTGGCACTATTTATGCACTATTTATTGGCCGGGAAGAAAACCCTGAATTCTATTTGGGGGTCGCTAGCTTGACGCACACAGATATTTGATATTCTTTCTGAGACTATTGGCTTCATGGCGTCGGTCTTCGCTGCCCTCACTGCCGCGCCAATACGGTAACTGACATGACAACATTCTTTTCTCTACATTCCGCGACGCATTTCATTGGTGTGCACTAGTCGGCAGGTAATTGAACAGAAAATAAAGGCTCGTTTACACTAATACAACAGTCATCATCAACATTATCAGCCTGCAGAAGTTCACTGCTAGACATGTATGTAACTGTTGGGTGTGATGTTTTGTTATGATAAAGGCCTCCCCCATAATATGATGACACGAAGAACAGTCTTGGCCCGCCTGCATCTACCAGAAATCTAAATGTGAATTGAGGTAAACACAAACTCAAATAGTACCTATCTATTTTTTTTTTTATTTCTGTCTCTCTGCCTGTATCTATCTTTGAAAAATCATCACGCTGAAACTACTTGATGGATTTTAATGATTCTTGGTATAGTTATACCATGTATGAAGTTAATGCCTAAAATATTTAAGAAAAAACGAAAGAGTTCTTGATGTAGAATAGATAGTGTTGTCTGTAGGGGAAAACTCCGGTACTCCGGAACTACCGAAACAATTCCAAAAGTTATTTCACTTACAGGAAGCTATATTATCGCCAAGTGCTACATTTCAGTAGCTTCCATCTGCGGCTGCGCTCGCATTATGGGTAGTTCTACTCAAATCCGTGTTTTAAGCATACCTTATAGTGTGGTATGATATTTGAATGTTATAATCTATTGTCAGAATTGGAAAAACCGGCCACGATTTTTTTTTGTTTTCAAAATCGTTATCTGAAGTTTCCTGTCATAACTGAACAAGAATCTCCTGTCAGAAATGAAAAAAAAACTATTTTGAACTTTTTTTAATTCCCATCCAAATGCTTTCAAAATCGATATCTGGAGGTCCCTGGAGTAAGAGAACACAAAGATGTAGTCAGAATTAAAAATCTGTGTTTGAAATATTAATCAGGCTCCAGGATCTGATGTTGACGAACCAGCATCCTAATGAACAGGTTCTAGGATACTTCTAAAGCCGAATCATCAAATTTTGAGTTCTAACTTTACATTAAGACTGACATGACAATGTGTCTTTCTCCTGCAGATTCCAAGGTCTGATAATGATCAGAACAGGATGAATATAATCTAGAGTGAATGCAACGATGCAGAAATTCCATAAGTGTTCCGTATGTTGAAATCCCACTGTACGGTTTTTTTTATTTTGGATTGAATGCTTTGAAAATCGATATCTGAGTTACCTGGGTTAACTTATCTCACTTACTTTTGAAATACCCCTACCGGTAGTTCGTGGGGCCCTCTTTCAACGGCTTTCTGTGAATGACAATGACTACATGAAAAATTACAACCAGCCCCCCGATTCCCTATCTTTTTCGTCTTCAGTGACTAACTGATGATAGGTGTTCACTAGCCCTAGTGGGTAACCGAAGATTGTTATTAATCGCGATTACGTAAGGGAAAGCTGCATTGTTGCACCAAGCTCTAGCTCAGTGACTATCAATGTCTATCGATATTATTTTGGCAACTCTAGTTACTTTCAAAATAGAACTCTTGTGTGGTCTATAAGCAGATAATGATCATAAATCATTTATTGCTTATGAATCTACGTAAAATACAATCGCATTAGATTTTAGGTTGTTAGGTATAGGTTAGATCGCTAGATTCTGCTTTTCAGCGTACAAACATTAGACAGGTAAGTCAGATTGGCCAATTTATAAAACAGATCGGCAAGTTTATAAGAAGAGCAAATACGAATTTCAAAATGTTAACAAGCTGTGTCCTACTTACTTAATATAATACAAACATGTCAACAATATCGACAAATAACAACAACAATAACAATATCAATTAGCGCCCAATATCAAGTGGCGGCTATTTACAAAAACTGAAAACACACTTATTGATGTGTGCCTGTGCATATAAACACAATTAATTATAAAAAGTACAAGCTAGAAGAAAAATAGGTACGCATAGGTAGGTATGTACTCAGGTCTTTTACTTCTTACATTAATGTATTTAGAGAATGGAATCCCTTTGTATTGAGGAAGGCCTCCTAGGTCACGTCCACCTAGGAAACTATATACAATCATATATTTGAATCGTAAATATAATTATCCATAAATATAGCCATATTTTTTACAAATACCAACATTTTTATTTATACTCGACAAAACAATTTTAGGTTCCTACAAAAGATGTAGGAAAATATACATGCATCAGACTGCATGACATGTAGGTAAGTCGGGACACATGACAATGTGTTTATTTAGTATGAGTATCCACAGAAATGAGACAAGAAAATATACTTGATAAAAACATGTTTTGAATATTTTAAGATTTTACATGAGAACGATGAATATCTAGTTTTTTTTTCTTATACTGGTCACTTCTTTTCTAAAAGGTTCAGAATCTTAATCCAATAATATATTTTTATCGAAAATATAATTATCCATAAATATGGACATATTTTGTACAAATATCAACATTTTTATTTATACTCGACAAAACAATTTAAGGCTCCTACAAAATATATAGGAAAATATACATGCATGAAACTGGAGACATGTAGGTAATTCTGGACTTAATGATACTCGCTTGTATAGTAAATAGGTAGGTAGAGTAAAAGCAAGTTTTCATGTTTGGTAAAATTTTATTTGAGAACGATGAAAATCTTGTAACTGTCTCAAAATATTATTACTTTCATAAAAGTACCAAACCATTTTTGAGCAAATCCGATCTCCTTTGTTTGTTTTCAAGTTTTTAGTACGTACCTACAAAGTTACTAAACAAATTTACCGAACCTAGACTTGCCAGTTGCCTACCTAATTATAATCATCATGGCTTAGACTAAGTAGTATAACATATAATAGGTAATAACTCACTTTAAGGTCAGAGTGTATGTAGGGAGACACTGAGGAAAAAAGATTAAGGTATTTTTTGAAATTTTTTTTATGATATAAATACGCAAACTAGCATACGGCCCACCTGATGTGAAGTGGTCACCGTCGCTTATGAACACCGGCAAGACCCAAGGTATTGTCGATGCGCTGCCTACCCTGAAGGAATTTATGAACATTTTTCTTGAAGCGACACATGTCGTAACCAAGCGGGAAAACCTCAGATGGAAGCTCATTCCATAGTTTGTAGGTATGGGGAAGAAATGATCTCGAGAAACGAGTTGTTCGAGCAACCCAGGTATCTATGATGTGCGGATGAGCCTTGTCATTAGTAATAATGTTAGGTACTCTAAAACGCGGGTTATCATCTTAATTGTTACATGCACAGTATATTTAGTACAGTTACACAGTGTAGCGTCTTTTGCATCAGCAAGCAGTTAAAAATTCTATAAAAAAGACAAAACTCGGTGTAAGTAACTATACTAAGGTAATTTTTAATTTATAGGAACATGCTCAGAAATGGTCAAATGGACGGAAACCATTGTCTTGATCTCAAATCACTAGGTAGATGGGTACTAAATAAATAAATAATTTACTTACTACTTAATGTACTTACTTAATTCACTTAAATTCACCAACAAAAATTTTACTTTAGGTACTAAAAGTCCAACGGTTTTTTACAGTTTCACCTCTAAGACCCAAAAAAACCACAGTTCATAAAAACCGGCCAAGTGCGAGTCGGACTCGCATTATCAATATCAAGCAAAAACGAACAAAAAAGTCTCGTGTTCTAAAAATATATATATAAATATAAATATGGGAGCCCCTTTAAATATTTATTTCATTCTGTTTTTTCGTATATTATGTTTTTATAGCGACAACAGAAATACCTAAATCATCTGTGAAAATTTCAACAGTCTAACTATCACGGTTCATGAGATACAGCTTGGTGACAGCCTGACAGACAGACGGACGGACAGCTGAGTCTTAGTAATAGGGTCCCGTTTTACCCTTTGGATACGGAACCCTAAAAACTACCAGTTTCCCCCACAGACAACACTATCTATCCTACAGGAACCCTTTCGTTTTTCTTAAATATTTTAGGCGTTAATTCCGTAGTATATTATGGTATAACTATACCAAGAATCATTAAAATCCGTCAAGTAGTTTCAGCGTGATGATTTTTCAAGGATACATACAGGCAGAGAGACAGAAATTAAAAAAAAACCATAGATAGGTACTATTTGAGTTTGTGTTTACCTCAATTCACATTTAGATTTCTGGTAGATGCAGGCGGGCCAAGACTGTTCTTCGTGTCATCATATTATGGGGGAGGCCTTTATCATAACAAAACATAACACCCAACAGGTACATACATGTCCATTAGTGAACTTCTGCAGGCTGATAATGTTGATGATGACTGTTGTATTAGTGTAAACGAGCCTTTATTTTCTGTTCAATTACCTGCCGACTAGTGCACACCAATGAAATGCGTCGCGGAATGTAGAGAAAAGAATGTTGTCATGTCAGTTACCGTATTGGCGCGGCAGTGAGGGCAGCGAAAACCGACGCGATGAAGCCAATAATCTCAGAAGGAATATCAAATATCTTCTGTTCTGTTGCAGCCTCGTAGCTGAGGTTTTGTTGGTCTAAGGCACTAATTAGGCACTATTTTTTGAGCTATGGAAAAACGTCGGAATTTAAGAAATTAATTTTGTCAGTTGTTGTATTGGCGCGGCAGTGAGGGCAGCGAAGACCGACGCCATGAAGCCAATAGTCTCAGAAAGAATATCAAATATCTTCTATTCTGTTGCAGCCTTGTAGCTGAGGTTTTGCAGGTCTTAGGCACTAATTAGGCACTATTTTTTGAGATATAAAGCTAAGTCGTACGTGCTGTGGTTGCTGAGTTACAGGTGGGGGTCGCTATCGTGACGTCAAGCTGGCGACCCCCCATTCTTTAGCTTATAACTTCTAAAGTATTGAGGCACTAATTATTTAACTAAAGGCACTATTTGGCACTATTTATGCACTATTTATTGGCCGGGAAGAAAACCCTGAATTCGATTTGGGGGTTTCTAGCTTGACGCACACGAATGAGGCTCATTGCACGTACTGAATGGCCGGAGTTGGGCACAAACATGTGTAAGTTCTTTTTAAACCGTCGACTGAAAGGAGCGAAATTGCCTGTTAGTCTGTTTGCGAGATCGTTCATTCCTAGATAGTGTTGCCTGTGGTTAGAATGTTTAGAACCATAGAGGCTAGAGTTTAGATAGATAAATTGTTAGACGCTTGCTGATCGATGAGCAACGGTAGCCTCCTACTAGAGGGAGGTTAATAACTTAGTTCAAAGTAATGGCTAGTTTTCCAACCTGATTTATTTCGGCTTTCTTTCATACATAAGCCTCAGTCACACGTAGCGATTTATAGCTGCTATTTTCCGTTGGCGATTACTAGTAGCTGTTAATCGCCGCTACCGTGTGACCATTTACGCCTATTTTTTATTTTTTATTTTATACAATTTGGTATGACTTGTCAAGCAGATGGCCCACCTGATGTTAAGCGGTACCCTTTGCCTATGAACAGTGCATTATCACATAAGTCACGCCCACCTAGGACGCAACCTATGATGCATTGCACTGCGCCCGCCACCCTGAGACATAAAGATGAAAAGTCTCATGTTCCTGTAATATCCCCGGCAACCATACCCTTCAAACCGGAACACAGCAATGCGAGCACTACAGCAGCAATAAGTATAGTGGTAGTACTTCCCCGGACGAAATCTTTCACAAAAAGCTCTACTACCACTATCGACTTCATGCTATTAAATATTAGCAGCTTAAAACCTCATTCGATTGATGCCACATGCAGTCGAAATGTCGTCTGCCGTACGTCGTCGCGCCGTAACACAAATAATTCGGTTGTGCTGTGCGGATCTAGAAGAGCAAATATTGTCACGAACAAGACAAACCAGCATACAGTAGAAACATAGCTTTGAAATATTGTCAGTTTAAGGAATGGCTAATCGCGCTAGTTTCAGCAAGTGTCCTGTCACACGTAGCTATTATCGCTTGGCTATTTTAAGCAAGTGAAAAAAAATTACATTCTCAATTTTATAGCGCCATTTTTTCGTTTAGCGTTTTTTAGCGCATGCACGGTCACACAAAGCTAATTTTCACCGGTGAAAAACAGCAGCTATGAATGGCTACGTATGACTGAGGCAGGCAACTGCCATTTTCTATGTCTGATTGACGTTCATTATGCATTTGTTAATTTTAATTAGTTATGCGACAACTGCCATTAGCACCTGTCCTATATCCGTCTTTATTCCGTTGCAAAATTAACTGACTGTTAGCTTGAATTCAATTAACTCATGTTACGCTAACCTGATAGGTCAATATTTGTTTCGAACACGTATCGGGTTCAGGTGGTACGTAATTGTCCATGACCTCAATCTCATCCTGAGTCCACCGTAACGGGAAAACTTAAACTTATCAAAATTACTGTTTTCTATGAAAATAAAAAAAATAAAAGTTGCAATTATTATGAGTAAAAGTTGCTATATATAATACTGAAATAAATAATAATAATAATGCTGGACAAAGTTCACACAACATTATCTAGCCCCAAGGTAAGCCAGAGCTTGTGTTATGGGTACAAGATAACTGATATACTTAATACTATATATTACATAGATAGATATTTTTTATTATACATAGAAAATACACAGAACACCCTGAACAAATATCTGCGAACGCACAAATATTTGTTCCGAGGCGGGAATCGAACCCGCAACCTCCTGCGTCGCAGGCTAACCTTCGCCCGCTGCGCCACAGAGGTCGTCGTATATAGTCACTCATTGTACAAATCAAACGTTGAAGTTATAGCAAGCTCCGGAAATGAGATTATTTTATCATTAAGTAATAGTGATAAACGCTAAAAAAAAACAAAAGAAACGAAAAGGTTGTTCATCACTTCATCAAAAAATGGGGTCACAACACACCATGTTTCAGGTATTAAACTCTGTCAACCTGCGACCTGGTAAACTAGCATTTATCATCGTTACGTTATGTAGGTCGCGACCTTTTAGCAGCAGTGAAAAATTGGCAAAGATGCGAACAACAGCGATGAATTCGGGACACAATTATTTGCTACAAAACAGTGATAGGTAATTATGTTTTTCTGACGGTAATTATCGAACCTTTATTTATAATACCAGCATACAAAGTTATAGCATAGAGCCATGGAGGTATAATAGTAATGGAGTGAGTGCTAAAAATAGCATAGAGTGTTCCTTCTTACTCCTATCCTAGAAGATAGCTTGCTATCCTATGTTAGAGAGAAACAAATATATTGTCACACGACAGTCGTCTTTCCATTCCGTACCTTTAATTTTGGTATCATGCATATACATCTCCCTAGATTGTTACCATGAATGTACTAGTAATTGACATTTGGCCTGGTACGACTAACGCAAATAAGAACAGATAGATTTATGCTTGTCTCATTTCAACACATGAATACATTCACATAAAATAATGAGACTGGTATAATCGCTAACGTTTCGTTTTGGGCCTTAGTTCCATGCCTTTAGTCCATCTTCCTAGCATAGAGCACTTTAAGTATTTAGCAATTTTGCATATAATCTGTCACTTTAGCGAATGTAGGAGAAAAGGTTTAAATCCTGTTTCCAACATAAATCGTAAAATCGTGTCCCATTTTCCTAAACCCTAAAATGATGACAGAGAGTTACACATTAAACGCTTTCGGTGGTTTAACGGGCTATGGGTTATAAATTATGGCGGCAAATTCACCCGAGGAGTCGGAGCCATGATGAAGGCGCCGGCTGATAAAGGGTTAAGATGCTTGAAAATCACACATCCACTGGATTTCCTACCCCAGTTTTAATAGTGTCCATTTTATATGGCGTAAGTCCAAATAGCATTTAAAAGTAGTGTGACCCACCTCTGATATTTGAGAAACAGATACATATGGGAATTCATCTAAGTAGGTAAGTGGTATTAAAAAGTGGTGAGATTAAACTTCTGATCTCGACAAATGCTTGGCAAGTTATCCGAATCGCAGTTTGAATCAATTTCAGTTGGAGCCTTTGAAAAAAAATTATAAAGTGCCTTGAGATGAATCAATGCTCCAAGAAAGCCATTACAGAGCATTTTTTATTAATCCGCTTGAGTACCTACAGTTATCTTTTTGGGACGAATTAGCCTTTTAGCGCTGCTCTGCTCGTCTCTCACTTTGAACCACTTACGTTTCTTAAAAACGTGCCAAAGGGCACCAACTTGAGTTAACGAACGATGTTGGAGCTTCCGTACAGACAGTGGAATAAAGTAAGTACAGACAGTTCGAAAATGTAAATATTTTTTGTACTAGTTTAATAATTGGCATTGCAGCCAGCATCTTAGGGACGCTTTCGTCTGGTAGTGATTAAGATTAGTTGATCGTCTGATGTGGTCTTTAGATAGTCCAACAAATGGACAAAAATGGATGGTTGATTTAGTAGTAGTAGAGCTTTTTTGTGAAAAAGTTCGTCCGGGGAAGTACTACCACCATACCTATTTCTGCCGCAAAGCAGTAGTGCTCGCATTGTTGTGTTCCGGTTTGAAGGGTAAGGGTGCCGGTGAAATTACAGGCACATGAGACTTTTCATCTATGTCTCAGGGTAGCGGGCGCAGTGCAATGCCACATAGGGTGCGTCCTAGGTGGACGTGACCTATGAGGTAATTAATATGCACTGTTCATAGGCAGAGGTTACCGCTTAACATCAGGTGGGCCTCTTGCTTGTTCCGTCGTCCAAGTAGTATATAAAAAAAAAAAAAAAAAAAAAAAAAAAAATGGATAAAATGGAGCGACGATGTCTGTATGAAAGATGTATTCAACCCGCTTGAAGAGGCGGGTGTTCCACTAGGTTTTTGTACAAACGAAAAAAGTGTAGTTTCATGCACGTTATCAAAGGCATTGTACAATATGAATGTTTGCATGCAAACTTCGGCTTGTGTTGCTGACTGTCCACAAGTAGTGGTGAATCGTCGAGTGCTGAGGTTCTAAAAGGAGGCTCTGCTCTCATTAGCGAGCAGAAAACTTTGAAATTAACTACATTTCATTGTCGTAGAGGAAAAGACTAATATCCTGAAAAACTCTTAAGTTAAATTTTGGTTCATATAAAAACTTGTGTCCGCCCGCAGCTTCGCTCGCGTTTTACTGAAATAAAAAGTTGCATATCAATCAAATATTGTATCAAAGAATGATTTTGTATGTTTAATAATGTATGATGGATGGGACCTTACTGAGACAGTCTTTGTAGTACCAACATACATACATACATAGACACACGCCTTTTTCCCCGAAGGGGTAGGCAGAGCCTCAATGGGCCTCTTTTCACAGTGGGTTGCACCAACGTGGAATATAGACGTGACAAGTGGTGAGCTCATCGCCGCCATTGCTTCCCACGACTGACTCAACTAACGCTTTCGCCATAATAAAATAAACGTAAAATACTACTGTAATATTTTCATTGTTGTGCAGTAAATACTGGTTATGAAAGATGGTGACTTTTTGTCGGACGAAGTCGCGGGCGTTTCACTAGTTATATCTAGAGACGTGGAGCAGAGAGGACGATAACAATGGGTTACCTTACCTACATCGATATTTTCATATTTGAATCACCATTCATCTTCCATTCGATTATTTAAAAAAACATTAAGATCCTACCACTGCAATGTGAAAAGATTTTAGTGGGTAGAAAAGCACTACGCTATTGCGCCACCAGCCCTGATAAAACACGCCAGGAGTGAGTGAAAGTTTTCACGCTTTGTTAGCTGTTTGCTGAACCACAGTGATGACCTTCCAACCTTTTTTAAAATCTACCAAATAGTCTACCTATTCATAAAATATCATGACAAACGTCAGTCCCATAGACCTATATCAAGATAGACACCGCAAGTGCTAATACTGTGTGTGTCACTTTGCCTTTCAGAAAGTTTGCGCAATGTATACGTATTAGCAAACCTCAAATCAGTTTGCTCACGGCTGTCTTCGCGATAGCACGTCGAATATTAATAGAAAAATGCCTAATTGCGCTGTAGTGAACTGTATGTTGAAAATCAGCTGAAATTTCTTCGAAATCGGCTAGCCGTGCGAGTGGAGATATTACGTAGCGAAGTAGGTGCAAATAAAACGGCACGCTTGGTTTCATACAAATTTACGTGTTGTGGTGTCTTGATATATGGTCTGTGGTCAGTCCATATTGTTTCTACTACTATGACTCAGGCCTATTCTCCTCTTGTGAGTGTGTAATAATAATATTATTATACCACTCATTTATTAAAAATCTCGTAAAAAAAAATATCTTTTTCACTATTAAGGAATACTATCTACAAAAAATAAATAGTATAAAAAACATTATAGTAAAAAATATAAATCAAAACGGGGAACCACCGACCGCGGAGCGAGGCCCAAACGGTCGGGGGCTAGGGCTGCAGAGAGAGGAACCACCGACCGCGGAGCGAGGCCCAAACGGTCGGGGGCTAGGGCTGCAGAGAGAGGAACCACCAACCGCGGAGCGAGGACCAAACGGTCGGGGGCTAGGGCTGCAGAGAGAGGAACCACCGACTGCGGAGCGAGGACCAAACGGTCGGGGGCTAGGGCTGCAGAGAGAGGAACCACCGACCGCGGAGCGAGGCCCAAACGGTCGGGGGCTAGGGCTGCAGAGAGAGGAACCACCGACCGCGGAGCGAGGCCCAAACGGTCGGGGGCTAGGGCTGCAGAGAGAGGAACCACCGACCGCGGAGCGAGGACCAAACGGTCGGGGGCTAGGGCTGCAGAGAGAGGAACCACCGACCGCGGAGCGAGGACCAAACGGTCGGGGGCTAGGGCTGCAGAGAGAGGAACCACCGACCGCGGAGCGAGGCCCAAACGGTCGGGGGCTAGGGCTGCAGAGAGAGGAACCTCCTGACTATGCGTGCCGAGTCCAGGAGTACCGCCGCGCTGAATCTGACCCTTGATCCAACTATTTAGCAAGAGCTTCTTAATATTATTATTATTATTATTTATGAAACACTCTTTTTTAACACGAATATTAGAGTTACCTATATATTTTTTAACTGAAATTTAAATATATTAATTATTTGATACCGGTATTAAGATTGTCTTGCGTATCCGCAAAGGCCTCCCCTAGAGCTTGCCACTATTTTCGATCATGGGTCATTCTCCTCCAAGTATCTTGTGAGTGTGTACAAGCTCGTTGCAGGTAGGTAGACTAAAACTGCGTATATCCTTATATTTTAAACAACAAACTGAATTCGTTTCGTTTCGTATGAGGTAGTGCTGGCCTCTGGTGTCAGAGTTTGTCAAGCCGCCCGAGGGCCTCTGACATGGCTTATCGAATGCTATTAATCAATAACAGCCGGGACCGACAGCTTAACGTGCCCTCCGAAGCACAGAGCGATGGAAATCCGCACATAACTTAGAAAAGTCATTCGTGCGGAGCCTAGGATCGAACCCGGTATCGTTGGATTCTGATTTGCACTATTGAACCGTTAGGCTACCATCGCTTTTAGGCTACCATCGCTTTTCAACTGAATTGAGTCACGCGATAAACAAGCATTGTTTAATGTTCACAATGGCAGTCCCCTCCCAGCGGACGGTAACTAGACGCTTATAAGCGAAGCACTTTGAGTTATATGTTTATTGGAGCTTTTAGATAATTTATTCCAACCTATCAGTAGATATTATCAAGGCAGTGATATAGTGTACGTTGGCTGCTACTAAGGAATAATCACCAACTGCTGGATATCTTTTTTTTTATAATTGGTGCCGCACGGTTTGTTCATTTTTCATTTTCAAGTTATTTTTCTTTTTCATTAGTGTTTTTCCAATATATAATATGCAACGTTACACTCCTTCCAAGTCGTCAAAGTCAAAGTCGAGTCCGTTTTACTAAAACTTTGGTAGGTAGACAATTTCCACCAATTTTAAAAGCCACGCAATTCACTTCCATTTAATTTCACTACACTGTGCTCTTTAAACGAGCTACATTGGTTAAAATGCCAACAGAAGAACACAAAATAACTCAAAAAAAATACGAGGAAAAGAAATAAAATAAAAGTAAACGATGTCTCTTTTCCAAAATGGCGGGAAGAGTCTAGCTAAACCTTTCTCATTTCTTTGTTGCCAATAATACAAAGAGACCACGTGTTTTTTTTCTATGCCATCAATGTTCTAATTACTCCAAATAAACCCAAGTTGCGTATAAAACATTGTATCGAGACAATGAAAAAAAAAAGGTATTCTTCCACGATGAAAGAATAACTAAAATTGTAAAAAAAAAAAAACCGCCAAGTGCGAGTCGGACTCGCCCATTAAGGGTTCCGTAGCAGCAAGTAACATAATATAAAAGTTCTTAGATGGATTACGATTTATGACGTATTAAAAAAAAACTACTTACTAGATCTCGTTCAAACCAATTTTCGTTGGAAGTTTACATGGTAATAATTAATGGACATCATTTTATTTTTTTAGTTTTATTTTTCTCTTATTTTAGAAGTTATGGGGGGGGACACACTTTTTACCACTTTGGAAGTGTCTCTCGCGCAAACTATTCAGTTTAGAAAAAATATATATTAGAAACCTCAATATCATTTTTGAAGACCTATCCATAGATACCCCACACGTATGGGTTTGATGTCTTTTTTTTTTTGTGTTTCAGTTTTAGGTATGGGGAACCCCAAAAATTTGCTTATTTTCTTAATGCGGTTCTCAGAATACATCTACTTACCAGGATGCAACAGCCTAGCTCTTATAGTTTCGGAAAAAAGTGGCTGTGACATACACGGACAGACAGACAGACAGACAGACACGACGAATCTATAAGGGATCCTTAATTTTTGGTTACGGAACCCTAAAAAGGGATTTCTAAGTTATTCCTGGACACGTTTTCATCACCGATTTAGGTCAAATGCTTTATTGTACCTACCTATGTATTGATTAAACCCTGAATGAAATATTTAGAAGCCTCACCCTGCTACTGGTATTTCCAAGTCATCATCGCATTATCGAGTTTCCGATTCTGGGAGCGGCACTGTGAAAACACCGGATATTGGGACACTAATTTGAGGCTAGCTTTTAACCAGCGCTACCTAAAAAAGTTGCCTGATTTTGGACCAGAGGAAATGCCCTAAGCTTTTTTAACCCCCGACGCAAAAACGACGGGGTGTTATAAGTTTGACGTGTTTGTGTGTTGTGTGTGTGTGTCTGTGGCATCGTAGCTCCCGAACGGATGGACCCATTTAGTTCTTTTTGTTTTGTTTGATAGGTGAATCAGTCGGGAGTGTTCTTAGCAATGTTTGATCAAAATCTGTTCAGCCGTTTCATTGCGTTAAGGGTTTTTTTTATTTTTACAAAATTTATTACATGTTTGAAGCTTTTTTAATTTTTATTATTCTTATTGTAATGACTGGAGATGTATGCAGTCCACTCCGGTACTACAAAGAAGTCCTATTGATCAATATCTCCAGCTATGGTATTCGGGGTACCGTGAGTTGAGCCAATTCACTTCATATTTTGTGTCATCTAATTCACGCGTTGCGCGACACGCGTTACACGTTACACGCCGAACTTTACCGAGTGCAGAGAGACTAGTCTGCAAATTTGACAAGCAACTTACACGGCCGTGTGGTGTACACTACACGGATTTTATTATGGAGAAATCGGAGAGCGCCCCTAGCGGGCACCTTGAGAACCTCAAATCCCATACAAAAAATCCATGTAGTGTACACCACACGGCCGTGTAAGTTGCTTGTCAAATTTGCAGACTAGCCCCTCAGATTTCTTACTGCGCACATCGTGAATATTTACGTGAGGCTTCACGCGGCCCCGAATACCACGGCTGTACCTACCGACAGAGTAGTTGTGATAGAGTATTTATTTTACGTCTCTTTTGCTTCGTCTAAGTAGATATTTATCCATTAGCGATAGAGCCTACTTAATAATGAAGACATTCTTAGAAAACTACATTTAAATATAAATTAGGTACAGCGCTTCTGTTTTTTTAATGTCTCTCGGCAATTTCCGAATACAAGTAGTAACAAGACCAAGAGTAGTAACTTCCAAGTCGATTGAGAGCGTCCGGCTTGCACTAAGTGCAAAGGGCAACTGATTGAAATCCGACGACTGACGAAACGCAAAGTATGCCGAGAGACGAAGAAAATAGAAACACTGTCATAACATATTACATATACATATACATATCATCATCATCCACAGCCTGACTTCACCCACTGCTGAGTATAGGCCTCTCTTTGCCTGTGCCATTCCTTACGGTCCCATGCCTGTCTCATCCAGGTTCGGCCCGCGACGCATGCGATATCGTCTGCCCATCTAGCTGCTGGACGACCAACGTTTCTGTACCCAGTTCTTGGACGCCATTCAGTTAGCGCCTTACTCCACCTATCATCACCTCTTCTTGCCAGGTGTCCTGCTCAACTCCATTTTAGTTCCGTTATACGATTCCCAACATCTTTGAGCTTTGTTCGACTTCGTATCTCTATGTTGGGAACACGGTCTATAAGCTTGATGCCGAGCATGGCGCGTTCCATGGCTCTCTGTGCAACTCTCATCCTGTACACAGCCTCCTGCGTGAGTGTCCATGTCTCAGCACCGTAAGTCATGGTAGGCAGAACACACTGGTTATAAAGTCGGGTCTTCAGACATTGTGGAATTTCAGCGGACTTAAGAATGTCGTCCAGTTTGCTGAACGCCGCCCATACAAGTTGTATCCTTCTTGCGATCTCCTTATTTTGATGTTCTTTGCCAAAGGATATAATATGTCCAAGATAAACATACCGCTCAACCATCTCTAATCTCTCATGGCCAACTATTACTTGAGGGTCTGTGGTGTTAGAGATGTTTGCCATAACCTTCGTCTTGGACATATTCATCCGAAGGCCTACCTTAAAAGAAGCATCATAAAGGTGTTGTAACATGACTTGAAGATCCTCGAAGTTTTCAGCAAAAAGTACGAGGTCATCTGCAAACCTTAAGTGAGACAGGTAGACACCATTTATGTTAATACCGTACACATACACCGTACACATACCATATACATATACATATTACATATTACGCAACTCTGCATACCATAACCCAAAATTACAGCTGTCATTATTAAGTCTGAATAAATGAAAGAAACGTATGAAGTTGACTCATTAAACTCGACAATAGCTGCGATCAAAGAAGCTATATCTAATGTTCGAGACATTGAAACCCGTCCGCAATAATACTCCTCAGATTTTTATTCACAATGTAATTTTATTATAGCAGATGGTTTGAATTAAAACTGCTCTGTGAGTAAAAATAAGTTTTTTGTGAAAAAAATATTTTTCAATACAAGCTTTTATAAAATTAATGATCGTAACCGTGTGCTGATCAAAATGAGCCTAAACACGGCCAGTCTACTATTATCCGTCGAAGAGTTTCGTTGTCCACGTTCCGTCTCCATCATCAGATCAGCTCGCTGTCACCATATTTTGCATTGTCATCGGAACTTGACAGGTATGCAAATTATCATCTCAATCGGTAGAGGATATCTGCTTTAAAATTCAGTGCAAGATTCCACCCGGACATACATTGCAAGTTAAATAAAAGCTTGTAAAAACCTGTCGCTGCCCTGGTTTACTAAGGAGCTGAGCTGAGTACCTATCTACCTACCTGAGGAAGTAGTATCCATACAAGCGCATATCCACTAGACCATTATTATAGGTAGTGTCTTAGAGCATTACCGGTTACCATCTGCCAAAGTATAATTTGACCATGCAACTTCCAACTGTGTGCGTGTTTGAATGCTAAAGGAATGCTAAGATGGTATGTTTTGGTATGTTAAAGAAGCTAGATGAAAAAGGTACCTATGTTTTTTTTTTTTATACTACTTGAATGACGGATCAAGCAGATGGCCCACCTGATGTTAAGCGGTAACCTCTGCCTATGGACAGTGCATTACCTCATAGGTCACGTCCACCTAGGACGCGCCCTATATGGCATATTTTTTTTTTTTTTTTTTTTTAACATTTGTTACAGATACACCTTTGTTTGACCACGATCTCACCTGTTGGTAAGTGACGATGTGGCCGAAGATGGAGCACAAAGGTCTAGAAGGCTCCTATTCACTCTAGACTTGAAGAGACCCAGATTATAGTGCGCCCGCCACCCTGAGACATAAAGATGAAAAGTCTCATGTGCCTGTAATTTCACCGGCACCCTTACCCTTCAAACCGAAACACAGCAATGCGAGCACTACTGCTTTGCGGCAGAAATAGGTATGGTGGTAGTACTTCCCCGGACGAACCCTTTCACAAAAAAGCTCTACTACTACTATGTAAGGCCAGTGTAAATAGGACAGCGGAAAGGGGATGAAAATAAATAGCGGGGAACAAAACAATTATTAGTAAGTGCAAATCTGTGGTATCTGGGAAATGGCGTGCGTTTGAATGCAGGTACGAGTAAGCTTTATGATGCTGGCACTTCTCATATCGCATTCACACAATTATGATGACATCATCATCATAATCGGCGCAGGTAGACCTTCACGGCTGGACATACTCTCCCTCATGGAATGCCACGACGAACGGCCTGAGTCACTTCCGCCGACCTCCTGCGACAGTTACAATATCATCACTTTGGGTAATAGTTGCGTTATTTGAACAAAACAAAATCAACCGTATATAGAGTAGACACATGGTTGATTTAGTATATAGAGTAGACACATGGTTGATTTAGCATATAGAGTAGACACATGGTTGATTTAGTATATAGAGTACACACATGGTTGATTTAGTATATAGAGTAGACACATGGTTGATTTAGTATATAGAGTAGACACATGGTTGATTTAGTATATAGAGTAGACACATGGTTGATTTAGTATATAGAGTAGACACATGGTTGATTTAGTATATAGAGTAGACACATGGTTGATTTAGTATATAGAGTAGATACATGGTTGATTTAGTATATAGTTTAGACACATGGTTGATTTAGTATATAGAGTAGATACATGGTTGATTTAGTATATAGTTTAGACACATGGTTGATTTAGTATATAGAGTAGACACATGGTTGATTTAGATTTCCCAAATAACGCAAATATTAAACGCCAAGCACAAAATGCTTGAATGTCTATTTTTTTGTTTTTTTTTGTTTTATACTACTGGAATGTCGGAACAAGCAGATGGCCCACCTGATGTTAAGCGGTAACCTCTGCCTATGAACAGTGCATTACCTCATAGGTCACGTCCACCTAGGACGCACCCTATGTGGCATTGCACTGCGCCCGCCACCCTGAGACATAAAGATGAAAGTCTCATGTGCCTATAATTTCACCGGCACCCTTACCCTTCAAACCGGAACACAGCAATGTGAGCACTACTGCTTTGCGGCAAAAATAGGTATGGTGGTAGTACTTCCCCGGAAGAACTCTTTCACAAAAAAGCTCTACTACTACTAAATATATATTTGCTGCATCAACACTGTTTCAAGCACCATTTGCCTATGGCGCTTCTTTGTTTATACTTGCCGAATATCTGGCATTGCTCAAACCGTCGCATGATGAAAAGCCTGCTAAGATTGAGTGAATACTGAGGCTTATTGGAATAGTGATTGATATGCCTGAACAATAAGTAGGTAATAACGAAACTGATTGAAGTGTCTGACTCACAGCTATTGTTGAAGACTTAACAGAGAAACCGGCTTCTTTTATTTGTCAATTGTTAGGAAACAAAACCGCTGTGGCATATCCGGCCTAACAGTAGACCCCTCCGTCCCCTCCCGTGGATGTCTTAGAAGCCGACTAAAGCTAAGGCAAAACCAACGCGTTCAGCCCGCGTCCGCGGTGGCGTGCACGGTTGCGATCCATTGTCTTACCATTGATCACCACTGTGCACGCCACTGAGGACGCGGGCTGAACGCGTTGGTTTGGCCTTAGCTTAAGGGATTGAAGCATGGAACGGCAGCAGCATCCACCTGAGTACTCAACACCAATCTGCCTGCCAAGCGCGGTGTCTAAGACAAATCCCGCCATTGCATCCTATGGTAGGTCTCGTCCGGCAGAGGACGTCTAACGGCTGATGATGATGATGCGAATATATTAATTAATCCGTTATTAATATTTCCAGTTAAAATACACAATTTACCCGAAGTTACCGAAAGCCGTTGTCTTTATTGAACTTAAAAACTTAAACCCAATTAAAATATTTTGGTACCGCTATTTTATTTACACCTGTACTTCTGTAGAGTAGCGAATCTGCCTAATTACGAATCTGTCGAGTAGTGAATCCGTCTAATCCAGAATCTGTCCTACACCGACCAAAGGATTCTTGGGCCGGACACAGCAACACACCGGACACACAACCTCAAATACTGAAGTTATATTAATTGTTTCATTAGTAACGAATAACGACAGTAAAGCGTAGCTCGCTAAGCCCGATCGCCGCAGGCAGCAGCTATGAATTTAATTAGCCGCACAAAGCTTGTTGATATATAACAAAGGAAAGCGTACGCACTCGCACTGAAATGTCATGTGCCGGATGCCTTGAAACGTGACGAAACAAAACGAAATGTGCCTTTTTACAAGATTTTATTTAACTTGCAATGTATGTATATTTGTCTGGATGGAATCTTGCAAATGTTTGTCCGGGTGGAATCTTGCAAATGAATTTTAAAGCAGAAATCCTCAACCAATTGAGATGATATTTTGCATACCTGTCAAGTTCCGATGACAATGCAATATTATGATGACAGCGAACTGATCTGATGATGGAGACGGAAGGTGGGCAACGGAACTCTTCGAGGGATAATAATAGTAGACTGGCCGTGTAAAAGGCTCATTTTCATAACACGGATACGATCACTAATTTTATAAAAGCTTGTATTGAAATAAGTTTTTTGTGAATTATAAATTTTTCACAAAACCGTATTGGTCTGTAGCGTTATTTTAGTAAATAATACGCACAAAATACAAAGGATATCATTTTGTAAAAAAAACCCCTGATTATTCCGATTAAAATTGGAAAAACGGAAGTAGTAGAGCTTTTTTGTGAAAAATTTTGTCCGGGTAAGTACTACCTATTTCTGCCGCAAGGCAGTAGTGCTCAGAGTTTTCTACAACAATGTAATTTATTAAAAGCAAAAACTAGTTACATTGTTTTTGTTCGGAGAGCTCAACTTACCGCTGACACGTGCTGTGTGAGCACACACAATGTTACGTGAGGACTGCATATGACGGTGTATCACGGTATGAGGTTATAAGGGTATACAGACTTTAAAAAACAATTATCTTCTCTCCTTTTTTTACCATGATTGAGCTTCATTGGACTACGACCTCAACTGTTGGTAAGAGCGTAACTGTATCATGGGAACCAATGGCTCTATAGAGCTCGCGCTAGTGTAAAATTGTAGCAAATTTAGTCAACTTTAAAAGTATTCGCAGTGACTATACCGGTCAGACCCTTCCTTCACTAAGATATTGAGCAGAAACTGAAAAAAACCCTAAAATTTCATGGTTTTTGGGCACACCGCAAAACGCACGTACGTAGAGCTTTCAGGCTTATAGGTGAGCAACATATGGCGGAGACTAAGATCCAGAGTCTCGAGCACCGCCGTAAGGTTGCATGCCTTGCGATCTTCTATAGGTTACATTTCGGTGAATGCTCTCAGGAACTGCACGATCTGATCCCAGCATCTCCTTTTCATCATAGGTCGAGCAGGCGTACGGCTCAGTACCATCCTTACCTCATTGGTATACCTTCTATTCGCACAAAACGTTTCAGTTCTACCTTTATAATGCGAACTGCTAAGGAGTGGAATACACTACCGTCGTCTGTCTTTCCTGAAAACTATAATCTAGGTCTCTTCAAGTCAAGAGTGATTAGGTGCCTTCTAGACCTTTGTGCTTCATCTTCGGCCACATCGTCACTTACCAACAGGTGAGATCGTGGTCAAACAAAGGTCTATCAATGTTAAAAAAAAAAAAAAAAAAAAACGCACAGCACTTGGAAAATTGCAAATCTGTTTTTTTAATGCTGGTTAAGGATCTAACAGCATATAAAAAACTCAGCGTGACCCGAACTTTTGCAAGCACGGATGTACATCTTGACTGGACTAATTATAGTTTTCAGGAAAAACAGACGACGGTAGTTTGTTCCATTCCTTAGCTGTTCGCATTATAAGCGTGGAACCGAAACGTTTAGTATGACTAGAGGGTATACTAATGAGGTATGGATGGTACTGAGCCGTGCGCCTGCTTGTCCTATTATGAAAAGGAGATGGTGGGAACTTATTTATCAACGTGGATTATTCGTGGATTATTTTAGTAATGTCTCCTTCTTTTTACCCACGACGGAACGGAGAAAAAGTATGCGTTTAGGGTGAGAGGTTGTTTGTTTGTACAATCGAATGTTCTCCAAAACGGTTTGACCTATGTTCTTAGATAGGTGATATTGTGTTAACACACCCTGGAGCGTTGCTTTAAACATTTTTCACTCATTAAAATGTGTATTAGCACATTTTTTAACCCCCGAAGCAAAAAAAGGTGTGTTATTAGTTTGGCCGCTGTGTGTGTGGGTGTGTGTCTGTCTGTGGCACCGTAGCTTTTAAACGGAAAAACAGATTTGAATGCGTTTTTTTTAATTTGTAAGAAGGTTTTCTAGCGCTGGTTCTTAGACATATTTTATCAAAATCGGTTCAGCCGTTTCATTGCGTTGCGTTCATTCTTAATTGTTGAATTGTTTAAATGAAAACTCATATTGGAACACTGACATTGAAAGTGGATTTGAAAATTTTGATAATATTAACTAATACTTTTTCAATATCTGATAGGAGGAAAAGCAAACATTTAACTTTGTTTTTTTTTAAAGTATTCTAGTAATATAATTTGCACCCTTCTTATGAGGACATTACGCGCCCAATAGGGTTTACTAAAAGAGTTTAATAAAAGAGACGACGCAGCACTCCGTAATGGGTATCTACAAAAGTGTTAAAACCATAATGGGGGTACCGAGCCGTATCAGCGGTTTGCATCCAGCCGTAAGAGATAATCCGGTTGAGATCACCTTGTATTATGTACCCAGGTACTTTCAGTAAATATTCTGAATGCGTTCACTTACGTTGAAAGAGGTCAAGTAATTAAATGACCTTAAATGGTGATGGTAAACTCAAGAAATAAATGGATAACATGAAATGTGAATGTCGTAGGTTTGAAGTTGTTTTTTCTTAAAGAATTATTGAGTTTTTAACCGGCTCGTTTCTTCTACGAATTTCCTCTTTTCCTTTTCAATTCAATTCAATTCAATTCATTTATTTCCAGAAATACAAAAAAACATTGTGTCGGAAAGTTCACATATAAAGTAGGAAGGTAGGTAGTAATTATTATCATTCATAAAATCATAATGTCAATAATAATTAATAAATAAATAAAAAATTACAAAACTTAAAAAAAAAACACATTTACAATTATATAAATCAAATAAAAACAATACAATACAAGATGTGGAGTGATGGTCATGTGTGGCTCATTATAATTACGTCAGAACATGGTGATGGTATTGTTATTCAAATACATAGTTAAAGATAAATTATAAGTCAAGTTCAGCGAGCGTATATGGACACTTTTCCAATAAGAAAGCCTTTAATCTATTTTTGAAAACTATTTTTCTATGGAGCTCCCCTTTGATATCCAAAGGCAAGCTGTTAAAAATTTTCACAGCTTGATATCTAGCGCAGTGTTTCATGATGTTAAGTCTAGGAGTTATTTTGTTTTGAATATTTTTGGTTCTACTCCTAATTTGTTCTTCCCATTCCTGTTCCTTTTATCATAAAGCTCTCCAAATGTTCTGTTGTCTACACCATTAGACCATATAACAAGCTAGATGCCTTCTCTGTAACTTTATGTTCATTATCAGAACGTTGTCCAGGAATAATCTGCTCATTACACAAGCACAAAGGTTCGTACGGGGCGATTTGTATGCAAATAGACTCACTAGTCCGCGAGGCATGCCCTCGACACGATTATAGGCTATCGATCAACCGCAATAGAGGGGAGTTTTTGGTTCTTATGACATAGACAGTACAGCGTAAAGTGTGGTGCTTAGGGATGATCTATTTTTGCTCTCTTTTATGTAACATGTTAAACAGGCTGTTCATTATGGTTCATTCCCGTTGTCCACGTTGAGCTTGTCCACGTTGACGTGGACAACGGGAATATAATAAAATAATATCTACGCTACACAAATATAATTCATAATTCATTTATTGTCTGTAAATCTAGGTACAAGTGTTAGGTGTATTTATTTATAGTTAGATCACTAGATTTTGCCTTTCGGCGCACAAACATTTGGAAAAAATAATTTGAATATAAAATTCCTAGAGCGTTATATGGTGCAGCGTACTTATGTACGCTGCACCAAAAAACGCTCTCTTATTTACACTACACGAAAAAAGAAAAAGAAAGATGAAAGAGCTCGTCCGCGGCTCTACTTATTTACACTACACGAAAAAAGAAAAAGAAAGATGAAAGAGCTCGTCCGCGGAAGTACTACCTATTTCTGCCGCAAAGCAGCAGTGCTCGCACTGCTGTGTTCCGGTTTGATGGGTATGGGTGCCGGTGAAATTACAGGCACATGAGACTTTTCATCTTTATGTCTCAGGGTGGCGGACGCAGTGCAATGCCACATAGGGTGCGTCCTAGGTGGAAGAGACCTATGAGGTAATGCACTGTTCATAGGCAGAGGGTACCGCTTAACATCAGGTGGGCCACCTGCATGATCCGTCAATCAAAGTAGTATAAATCAAAATAATAAACACGAGGGCTAATGAGTGTGTCATTACAAGGTATGGTACTAGAAGCTTATCTTAACAAAAATTCTTGTCCTCAGGTCATAACAGCAAGTCGCTGCCTGGTCCTCTGCGCAGAAAACCGCGGCGAGATGGAGTCCTGGGCGGGGGCGCTTCGTGGGGCCCTCCACCGGGGCGCCGACGTGGCTGATCTCGTCGCTAGTCTGTCCTCTGGAGATCACCACTGGTGAGACTCTTCTTAGAACTGTTTGTATGGCTTTGATAGTGAAAAAGAGATGAAGTCTCTTGGTTTGGCATGTTCATAAAAAAAACATATAGTAATGGTTTTTTCCAATGTTTTGTTTAGCCTTTGATGGTAGTTATGTAAGCATGTTGTATTTCTGCCATCATCGGCCTTATTAACCCCCGACGCAAAAGCGACGGGGTGTTATAAGTTTGACGTGTCTGTGTATCTGTGTCTGTCTGTGGCATCGTAGCTCCCGAACGGATGAACCGATTTCGATTTTTGTTTTGTTTGAGAGGTGAATTTGTCGGGAGTGTTCTTAGCTATGTTTGATCAAAATCGGTTCAGCCGTTTCATTGCGTTGAGTGTTTTTTTAATTTTTACATTCATCTATAATTGGAACTGCATGTAAATTAGATCTTAAACTAGCAACAGTAAGCACATAACCAGTACATTATGTTGATGTTTCATAATAATTCAATAAATAATAAATAAATACGGGAACTGCGTAGCGAGTCTGCCCACGGTTACGTCGGGCGCAGACAGACCTGCTACAGGGCGCTACGCAGTTTCAATATCGAATCTTCCGATGACTGGATACTGTTGCTGTTGAAATACTCTTTAGATCAGTTAATTTTAAGCATGCAATGGTAACCTAGTAATGGTATGACTATAATAAACAATTGAATTGAATTGAGATGCAATTCAATTTGGAAGCATTGCAAAACACCAATCACTCTTGTCGGGGATAATTCCTGAGTACCAGCCATGGGAACATTTTGGTAATTTTTTTCTATATAAGGCGTCTCAAATGAAGTAGATTTTTCAAACATTCTGGCAACACAAGAAAATAATATTGGGTAGGTACCTAAAGTTGAAAACCTTGAACGCTTTATCTTACAAACGAAGGAAATCTGAGTAATTATTACCAGAGTAGGCAGAGGTTACCGCTTAACACCAGGTGGGCCATCTGCTTGTTCCGTCATTCAGTAGTATAAAAAAAAAAAAAAAAAAAAACCCTAGCTCCATAATCAAGCTACTTTGTGGCGTTGCAGTGATTCAATTAATTCAAAATTATTAGATTAGCAAAGAAACTGTTCTTGTTGCTTCGTCGTCGTGTCGGGCTAATTTAGAAATAGCGAGAGCTCGTAATTACTGTTTTATTCGTCTACTAATTAAATTGTGAGCAATTGTAACATTGACTTCTGCATTACAATAGACTTGGAAATATGATATATTTTATTTTAGTTTAGCTACAAGCCATTTATTTCCATTAGCTATTTCACGAAGCGTGATGGGTTGACAGTATTTTATAAAAAGTAAAACAGTTTTATAAAAACTATAACCCGACTACGGTAAATCACAACCTCATGCATAGTTCCATAAGTACAATATTTTTAAAGTATACCGTAGTAAATAAAAAGCTTTAGAAACTCAGAATTTTTTCCTCTTTAAAAGTCAAAAGTCAAAAAGTATTTTATTCATTTCAATCACAAGGATCATTTTGAATCGTCTTAAAAAATAAATTTACATTTACTCCTGTTCCAACGCAACCAGACCTAGAAGAATCAGGCAACAAACACGGTCTGTTTTTCTTTTGATGATCCTTCTTACTACTAGGTGGGGAGCGCCTGTGTGGTACCTCTGTGTGGTACCTGTGGTATTTCGTTTATTTATATCAGTTATCTAGTACCCATAACACAAGCTCTGCTTAGCTTGGGGTTAGATAATGTTGAGTGAACTGTCCAGCATTTTTTTTAAATTTTTGGTCATTATATTACATCATATGTTTCTTAAATTTATTGTTTAAAAACCTTTAGTGTTTGACATTCCAGTCGATAGGATAGCGAACGAAAATTTCAGAGACTTCTTGTTTTTTGGCTGTAACATCAGTCTTATTGATTTTGTTCGTATAAAATGTAGCCTATATCACACGGACTATAATAGCAAATCGATTCACACCTCATTAATCAAAATAGGGTTGATTAATGAGGTGGGAACATACGTAAATATTAACATACATATACATAGACTGCTAAAAACATATCCTTTCCTTTTGGCTTTGCCGTAGTCGAGCAACAATCACAGGGAAAAATATAAGAGAAACGCACAGATGAAAAACCATACATAGGTTAATACATTGTACGTGCTCTTTGTGTATGTATACCCAAAGTTGGTTGCGACCACTATGTTGAATTTTGAACACAGCATACTGAAGCATAGCTAAAAATAGTTTACTATGTACCAATTCGAACACATACAAAATTAGACCTTTTAGTAGGTACGATCTAATTCTAGACACTCCTGCTTCTCGTAAATATCTAGACGACGTCCGCGAAGCTTGTTTGCCAGCTCGAATGCTGGAGATTACATTATCCTGGAATACATTCTCAAAACTAGCGTGTTATATCGACATCTACGTTCGCCGTATTTGTTTGCGGAGAGAATAAACACTCAAACCATTCTTCAATTTCATTGTTTGCTTTCCAAGAGCTTCACATTCTACACGGTTGTTTTCCGCTACCAAAAATAAGAACACCATTAGGAAAACAAACCTCTGAGTACATACACGTCGTGTTAGGTTTCTTTGGATCTCTCTATAGAAGCTATAGCACGCTAAAGTATCTCCAAATTAGTACCTAAGAAAGTTTAAGAGATATTATTTATTGATTAATATGGAGATCTGTAGATGAACCAAGATCACCAACATAGCTCAGGATTAACTATTTGAGGTGGCAATGGGCAGGCCATATCAAGTCAAACATTGAAACATTGAAATCACAAGGATTATTTTGAATCGTCTTATAAACGAAATTTACTCCTGTTCCAACGCCACCACTGGGTCAGGGTTTTTATGTTGTGGCACAGAACAAAGAAAAATTCGTGACGGGACTGTTTTCTATCAGACCTTCTGTTTTATTTCATAGAGGCATAGCCTTAACGAGTTCTGTCTCGCTTATCAGCTCCATATAAATAATGTTTCTACTTAATTTGGAAATTAATTAATCAATATCAGAATATAGATGAAGTCAATAACATTTTGTAAACGCGATCTTTAGATTAATATTGAGAACTGCGGTTTGTCAGTTTTTTTAATATACTATTTGAATGACGGAACAAGCAGATGGCCCACCTGGGCTGTTATTCGCTATGACAATAGGAGATTACTTGACAATAACGTGTGACGTCACAATGTATTTTGAACGATGATTCCCCGCAGATATCTTAACGAGCCCGCGTAATGTCACGTTTGGTCATAGCGAATAAGGGGGCTGATGCAAGCGGTAACCTCTGCCTATGAACAGTGCATTACCTCATCGGTCACGTCCACCTAGGACGCTCCCTATGTGGCTTTGCACTGCGCCCGCCACCCTGAGACATAAAGATGGAAAAGTCTCATGTGCCTGTAATTTCACCGGCACCCTTACCCTTCAAACCGAAACACAGCAATGCTAGCACTACTGCTTTGCGGCAGAAATAGGTATGGTGGTAGTACTTCTTCGGACGAACTCTTTCACAAAAAAGCTCTACTACTACTAAAAGTAAGTAAGTAAGTCAGTTTTAAGGGTATCGTACACAAAGCTTGTCAACGAAACCTAAAGTGGCAGAAAGCAAGCTTCTAATTCAAACTGGGGGACACAAAATCTGCACTGATGTCCCGTTGGGATGTCATGTGCATGTTCCACTGGGAACCCGACCCCAGCCAGCACAACTCCTTAAAATAACGGAGAAGGACTTTGGGTGGTGGCAGCACTATTCCAGTGTTCCCGAGGGAGCTATCGATGAAGTCGAATAGACTTTATAAGCTTCTGGAGTCCCGTTTTATCCCTGGCTTCATTTTTGGCGGCACAGTGTAATATCACATGCTCCACTGTCTCTCATCTTGAAGACAGCCGCGACACAGTCCAATGTCCTTAAGCAGGCATGTCGTACGTTTGAGAAAAAATCTACATATAGACGCCTTGGCCGCAACTAGGCGATGATGTACTCACGTGTGTGGGCCTCGGCTGAGCCTCACCCCACATTCTCACGTCTGATATTACTAAGCATACGCCGTCCCGTCTGTTCGTATGTCCGTCTTTATTCTGTCACAGGGGTATTTCTCGGCAGCCGTAAGAGGTAGCCAGTTGAATGGTTCACAAGTTATCTGTTGTTGGGTATGAAGCCCATGCAAATAATAAGGATATCATGTGGCATGTACTTTTAGAGTTACATAGTGAAAACTGTGACTTGAAAACTGAACCCGACAATAAGTTCCTGTATATGCATTTGGCTGGTTTATGAATCACTTAGATAATATAGATTATCTAAGATGAATCACTGAGTAATAAGTAATTTTCACCAGGTATGCCGCAACACACGCGCGCCCGACATTCTGCAACGTGTGCCGCGAGCCGCTCGGGGCCCTGGGCACCGCTCACGCGCTCGCTTGCGAGCTATGCAAGTTCAAGGCGCACAAGCGGTGCGCGTCAAGAGCACCGCCTTCCTGCAAGTGGAGCACGCTAGCATCCGTCGGACCACATGTAGTTGAAGATGCTGAGGGGGTAAGCAAGCCCCTATTATGGAGCATTCACATTAACAAACTCATTTGACGCCATGTACACAACATCGTTACTTTGCGTGAGTCTCTGTGTCAGACGTGTGTCCGGTTCAAGTGTCTGTCTGTTTTGCCAAATTAAGAAGCAACACAATAAAGACAAATTCTCTAAAAAATACCTTGTCCTACGCTAAAAGATAAAAAAGACAGTTTCAGACAATTCCACCTTAAAATTATTTATTACAATTTTTATATTAACTTGCAATGTATGTCCGGGTGGAATATGTTTGTCCGGGTGAAATCTTGCAACTGAATTTTAAAACAGTTATTCTCAACAGATTGAGCTGAAATTTGGCATACCTGTCAAGTTCCCATGACAATACAATAATATGATAGTGACAGCGAGCTGATCTGATAATGGAGACGGAAGGTGGAAAATGGAACTCCACGATGGATAATAGTAGACTGGCCATGTTTAGACCCATTTTGATCAGCACACGGTTACGATCACTAATCTTATAAAAGCTGTATTGAAAAATATATTTTTCTCAAATAACTTATATATTAAAAGATAATGTTAGATTGTTTTGCTAATGGAATTATCAAATATGTTTACTTACGCTTTCGTGTTCGTGTCCTTGAAACAATCAATTCAGTAAATAAATTGACTGACTTCGTCGTACCCAAAGGTCAATGTCGAACATTAAGCGAAAATGCTCCGTCCTGAGGGAAGCCAATGATTTAATATCAATTTCTGCGTCAACCGCTATTGACTCTCACTTTAATCAGAGCAATTGAGTAGTTTAAATCTTTTATGGGGAGCTCGTGGTTGCTCGCGGCTCCACTCACTTGATTACGAGGAAAATTAGCACTGAAATAAATTGAAGTCAATTTTTCAACCGAAAAGTAGTTAATATCTTAATACATTTAATATTTAAAGTACAACTACGAAGGTGATGGACCTCGGAAATCATCGACTTTTCGAAAAAGAAATATGATTGTAAGTAATTGAAAAAGAGGCAGACATGAACGACGATTGCCAAGGCACATTATTTCCCTACTAGTACCTACTAGTATAGTATTATTTTATGTGTGCTACTAGTAAGTAAGTAAGCAGCTAATGTGATGTGAGGCTTTTAAGGCGCATACAACAGCAAAATTCCGTCATTAAACTCACTTTCTACCTCATTAAAGTTCAGGTAAGTTAGAAAATGACAGAATAGCGGTCGCCGAACGAAAATTAAGTGAAAATCACGTATGACATTTATTGGCCACGTGAAAAACCATCGCATCATAAAATCATACGTTCTACTTGAAGATAAACTCTTTGCCGACATTTAAATGAAAATAAAAGAACAAAATTCTAAGTCGTTTATAAGTTGAATCAAAGTTTCTGTCGAAAACAGCTGTACTTTGTTAATTTTTTTCACATGGTTAATGAACAGGTAGAATTTTAGTACTTCCATTTTACAGATAAAATGCCCATGAATAGTTTTTTTTTTCAGTACATATTATTGACTCCCCTTTGAGTCTCCCCTCCAAATAAGACCAATCAGCTGCTGTACGCGCCTTAATAAAAATGAAACGCCATGCACAACTTGGGCAGAATTTCAGACAATTTCATATACCGCGCACAATTCATTTAGCTTCGCGAAGACTGAAACTGTTCGATAGTTATATATTTTCCATTTTTATACTATATATCGTTTAGAACGTAACACAATTTAAAAATTTCATCTTTCCAATCGTAGTTCAATCTATTTAGAGGAAATATTTTCGTTTCGGCCGTTCCATCTCCAAGTGGCAAATTGTATTTCAGTTTCGAAATGGAGGCTTTTAGTTGTGAGAACTATTTTAGAGTTAGACCGTAGCAGCTAGTCTACGAGGGCTCTACGGCGTAGACCATTGTCATTGTCTCGTATTTTCTCATTTTCTTTTACGGTGCGGCTTAAGAGTGAGACAACCAATTCACTAATTTTATTCGTAATCTGAATTCTGGCTTATTTAGTAACTAATGTTTCTGCCATATTAACATAATCGGCCGGTAAATGGTGCCGCAGCAAATTTCCCCACTTTTTGGGAGAAAAACCCCTTCAATCAATTAAGTCGCCAACGACGAAAACATACTATTAAATTGTAGAACCTTTATTTCAAGTTTCGTCAAGATTCGTTTGAAAATACGCCCTGGACGCGATTACCAACATAACGATAAAAGCAAATACTCACTCGCCTCGCTCGCCCGGTCAATAATAGTGCCAATATTAAGTTAGGTCAATTTCTGACATTTGCTTGTTTATTCAGACTGTAGTCTCGATTGTCTCAAAAATGGAGGTCCACATCCACGTGTGTTTGAATCCAAATTAAAAGCGTGGCAACTTAAAGCAATACATCGGACTTAATGGCGGCTCTCATTGTGAATTTTTTATGAGCTGCGAGGCCGGGTTTTCTTCTGCGGGTTTAAGGGAGCTGTTGACTTATCTTTGGGATCTTAATGTTTTGAGTTGACTTGTCTATTTTTTGTTGCCTTTTAAACTTTGGCTTATACAAATTACGGCTACGGCTACAGGTGCAAAAGAAAAGGCCTGCGTGCTTTTATATTTTTTCTTTATTTTGGGAATTCTCCCAGATGCCCATATCTTTTTTTTTTTTTTTTTTTATACTACTTGGATGACGGAACAAGCTAGAGGCCCACCTGATGTTAAGCGGTAACCTCTGCCTATGAACGGTGCATTACCTCATAGGTCACGTCCACCTAGGACGCGCCCTATGTGGCATTGCACTGCGCCCGCCACCCTGAGACATAAAGATGAAAAGTCTCATGTGCCCGTATATGTATGTGTATATCTAGTACCTTATTAAACAATTTCTAAATAAAACATTATTAACTACGCGGTAAAGTCATAAAACATGTTGAACATAAATTGGGTCAACTTTTCAGACTTTTCTAAAATAAATCGAAAATAAAGAAGAACACATATTTCTGATAAAACCTGTTTATCAAAGAAAAACTTTACTTCGGCGATGTAAAACGTTTCACTGGTTTCTTGTCGGTGAAAAAAATCCCACTGAAATGGAAAAGTTGAATGTTTTCGAAGTCCTTAAATTTTAGGATGCTGACCTACTAACGTTCGGACCATCGGAAACCGCCGACGAAGCTTTTATATGTTTAAAACTTACTTTAAAACTGTAGGTACAAATAGGTTAGTACAAAGGTTGGTTAGTTAAGTACAAAGTGCTTAAATAGGCCTCATCGTCGCTTCCCATCAGGTGAGATGTAGCCAAACGCAAGCCTATTTTAGATAAATAAAAAAAAAAGTTCGGGTTGATTATTCTGTAGAGTTGTTGAATCTTTACCCGACTGCCCAGAAGTAGGGTTATGTTTTTAGGCTATCATTTTGACAAATCATAACTTTGAGGGATATTTTAAGCGTGTGTCTGTTACTTACCAGTATTTTCTGGCTTAAAGTGTAGAGATTTTTAAGAATTGATTATAAAATCAAGATGTCCTAAGGGCTTGGCCACATCGCCAAGGTGTGCTGGCACCGTGAAACGGCGCGGCGACGCACAACGACCGACGTTCCTCAGCAGATGTATCATTATTGAACAGAAGAAGATGTCTCGTGCGATCCATATCTAGAAAGAAACTGCCACTTATCAGGGCTTCGCACCGCAACTTGGCACGACACAGTACGTATAACGGTACGGCACCGCGCCGTTCATATTCACGACATGGCAACGTAACGTGCCGCGTATGATGGCGTTACAACGTTTCACGGTGCCGGCGCCGTGCCGTGATGGTGTGGCCAGATCCTCACGCATTCTATTTGCCTATCCATAGATTTTACCGGACTAAATATTCAAGTTGACCTTTTCGAAGAACTTTTACCCAATGGAGTAAAGAAGTTAACAAAATTTGCGAGGGGTGAAGGACAAAAAAATACAAATTTATTTAATTTGCTGTGCTGGTATTACCTTAGTTGCAGTCAAAGTAATCTGTAAAAGTACTATTTGTTTTAACATTTAAAGAGGCAATGATACTTTGAAAGCCACTCTCGCAAAAGTACACATAAGAAAGTAAATCGGCTAAACTTCGATTGGGCTCACGTCTAATCCAATAGATTCCATTCTACTGTTAACTATTTCGGCCTCGGGAACTTCTTAATGAACCATTTGACTTGGAATTAACGGCTCGAGTAGTGTAATCGACTCTATTATGGCTTATGGTAATGTACAAGCTTAGCTAAAGTTTAGTGAAAAGGTGACTCCCCTCGATCGGTATTTTGACCTTATCCTACCAAACTCTAGGGTTTGAATCTCAGTCGAGCACAACTGGATTTTTCAACTAGAAAAATGTTTGTGCTTGCTTTCAATAGAAATCCAAATAAATATACATAGACACATAGTTTCACGGTTGTATTCCCTAATTATCCTCAGGCATTATAATAAAAAAAACACATACGTATTAAATAATATATATATTATGCACGATGGTGCAACCCACGGTGAAAAGAGGCCCACTGAGGCATACCCTTTTGGGGTAAAAGGAGTGTTGTTTATGTGTATGTAATTATGTACACAAAATAAGTATCTATGCTGTTAATTAGATAGAATACCTACCGCGTAAAAATTAAAATTCTTATGGGTTCAGACAGATCTCACAACCATCTGTGAGGACATCCTATAAAGGGTTATCAGAGGCAAATTCAAACAATTAATCAGGCCCATGCCCAAAATTTGAAAAATAGAAGTTTTAGAATATAACCGTACCGTATTAACGGCCTCAAAGAAGACATGTTTTTTTTTCTTATTGCCGTTATTTTCCGATCAGGAATGATTCCCTCAAAGTAGCCTGCAAATATCTACACAGTAAAGATAGTTTTCCTCGAAATTTGACACAACCTTGTGGAAATTCAATTATAATTTCCCTGCCCTATCACAACTTTCTTTGTTTGTTTCAGAACATCATAATGCCACATCAATGGTTGGAGGGGAACCTGCCCGTGGCCGCCAAGTGTGACATCTGCGACAAGACCTGCGGCTCCGTTCTAAGGTAAGCACACTTGTACGTTTACGTTGAAGAAAAATGTACATATTGCGAAATACAGTTTCAAATAAATTGCAGGTACTTACTTATGTAGCCGTTTGCTCGATATAGCAAAATGTGTGTGAATTTACAGAAGAAATTCCAAAACGTAAAAACCCGCAACGCAATGAAATGTTTTAGTAGTAGGGGTACGTTTAGGAGTACGTTTTTTGTTAGTAGTAGAGCTTGTTTGTGAAAGAGTTCCCCGGGGCAAGACTTCCACTATACCTAATACTGCCGTAAAGCAGTAGTGCTCGCATTGCTGTGTTCCGGTTTGCAGGGTATTACAAATTACAGGCACATGAAACTTTTCATCTTTATGTCTAAGGGTGGCGGGCGCAGTGCAATGCCACGTAGGGTGCGTCCAAGGTGGACGTGACCCATGAGGCAATGCATTTTTAAAAGCAGAGGTTACCGCTTACCATCACGTGGGCCATCTGCTTTTCCGTCAATCACACAGTTAAAACAAACGGCTGAACCGATTTTGATAAAACATGTCTAAGAACCATCACTAGAAATCTGCCCATCTACATCACTAGGAACCCGACCCAGAACCGGTGCCCGCGCCGGTTTTACCCCCCAAGGCTACTCTACCAGGTAAATCTTCTATAAGCGAAGCTATCCTTTCGGCTTCTAGGTGCTTAATAAGTTAAATTAGTAAAAAAAAAAACAAACCCTAACGCAATGAAATGGCTGTGCCGATCTTGATAAAACATACCATCGCTAGAAAACCTGCTTTCAAATAAAAAACGCATTCAAATCAGTTCACCCCTTTAAGAGCTACGGTGCCACAGACACACACACACACACACATAGCGGTTAAACTTATAACACCCCACTTTTTGCGTCGGGGGTTAAAAACATAGACTCTATTAAGAAATATCTCTTTTGAAACCATCATGGTTAGAATATAATTTTTATTATTGGCCATATTGATACTGACCACATCTTAAATCGTCATCATAATACTTTTTATTTCACCCCAGACTAGGTTGGAACTTATCGGTGATGCGAGTAATTGCACTTAAGGTGGTTGCTTTTTCATACAATCGTATTTGCACAAATATGGGCGAACAGAGTATAATTTTACACGGAAGTTACTGTTGTTGGCTTTTATATTGGTCATTATTTGCGGAAAATAATCTTAGTTGAAGAAAACAGTGGACTAATAGCGAAAATGGACTAAAATTTCGATGTTATTTAGGCTATTAATCCACTGTTTTCTTCAACCAAATATGATTTGCCGCAAATAATGACGAATATAAAAGCCAACAACAGTCATTTCAGTGTAAAATTATACTCTGTTCGCCCATATTTGTGCAAATACGTTTGTATGAAAAAGCAACCACCTTAACCGGATCTTCACTTCGTCTCATCTCATCTCACGGATCATCTTTTGATCCACCGTGAATCCGATATCAATATACCTTCAGTATTCACACTTCACTGAGTCAAAGATAATTAGAAATGCGCTAACGCGAAACGAATTGCAGTAATACATTTATGATATTGTAGGTACTGGACGACGCAGTGTTAGGCTCCCCTCGAAAGGCCGACGTTATTTTAAAGGTCACAGGAAGTCGGTGGATGGAGGGGCCTCAAGGCAGTTCATAGTGCTATTCTATGGGAGAAGCTTATGTCCAGACTTTACAGTCTGATGATTATTTGTTTATTTATATTAGGAAGTAACTCGTCAAAACATAGTAAACATAGCATAGTTTAGAATCAAAATGCTAAAAGTCTAGCGCTTAACTGCGACAGTCCCTGAGGTATGGGAGCGGTACGGAAGGGGTGTTTTTGTCCCTCAAATTATCAGATGACATGTGACATAATGTAATCGAAAACACCCCTCCCGTACCGCTCCCATACCTCAGGGACTGGCTCAGTTAAGCGCTAGACCTGTAATTACAAGATTTCAGTGGAAATTCTCTATTGCGAATAATAAAAACTAATAATTATTATCTTAGCTATGCCCCGTGGTTACCCGCATATGTGTCGATCCCGTGGAAATATCGGGATAAAAATTAACCTATGTGTTATTCCAGGAATCCAGCTATCTCTATTCCAAATTTCATTTAAATCCGTCCAGCCGTTCAGCTCAAAGAAGTAACAAACATACGCACTCAAATACTATACGCATGTGCGGGAATTATATTATAGGCAGTTGCCAAATAATATTGCATGCGTAGAGTTGTGAATAGACTTACACGCCTACAAAGAACATACTAAGAAAACCGCGAAAACTTTATCAAAACTCCCTAGAGCTTCTTGATTCCAATACCGTGTAATAAATTGGAGCTGTAAGCCATTTCATGCATTATGTACGCTCAACGTTCGAGACAGATAGGGCCGTTAGTACGTTTTCAAGTACTTGTAGCTGCTACGGGCATGCTACGGCGTAGCATCTCCACGACACGGCTCGACAGGTAGTTAATATCGCAAATGGATCTTCCAGCAGTGGAAACGTATCCAGTAGTACCTAACTTACCATACGTTAGGTTCCGTTCAACTTGTAATAAAGATGAGACCATTTCCATTTACTTTCAAGTATGTTCGTAGCTCGAGATGCTACGACACGTAGCTCATCTACGGGTTTTCGCCCTCGGCTGAAGGCGACTCTCGACAGGCAGTTAGCGTAGCAAATATAACTCATATCCGCTTTCAGACACGTCGTGCGCGCTTTTTTCTCATATGTTTTATATACAGGGCGTCCCACGGCTATGCCACATGGAGGGAAAGTACCTTGAATTTTGTAAATGGAACATTTTACTGAAAGAAGACATTATTTGAATTTTAAAAACAATTTAAACTGCATTCATAGATATTTAAATAATTACATGGTTGAACCGGGAATCGAACCCGTTACACGAGAAAAATAATCATTCTGTAGCTTTATCATACCGATCGAAAGGCTTCATCATAAGGATTATTTTTTGCTAACTAACATAGTGTCAATAATAATAATATACAGGTATTCGACATTAAATTTGATTTTGCCATCGTTTAAAGCACTTAAAACATGAGCTAAATGGTAAAAAAATACTGAACCTTTCTTTATATCTATATATGCCTACCGGTATTTGTTTCACTTGTGTTTATAGACTTGAGACGTAGAAAACATCTGTTTGCTGCAATATATTTTATTGTAGCATTGACATGGCACCCGTGGTGCGCGTCCGACTCGCACTTGACCATCTTTTTATGTAACGTTATTATTCTACTGTGATAGAACGGGCTGTCTTTCCCAGAGCTTCCCCACGGTCAATGGCTATGTTATCAGAGGTACTTTAGAATAACATTCCAACCGACACAGATTCTGTTATATTCCTGGAAGAGATACTTTTCAATTGATACTTCTGTTTATTCAGGCTGTTATTTTTGTATATAAGATAAAAGAGGTTAGGTTTGATTAAAAAATAAACACCGGGGGAAAGGTTACATTTACATGGAGTTTTATAAATGAGTAAGATATCTAAACATAACTATTTTAGGAACTCTTTCGTTTCGTTTCGTATGAGGTAGTGCTGGCCTCTGGTGTCGGAGTTTGTCAAGCCGCCCGAGGGCCTCTGACATGGAACGAACTCTTTTAAAATAGGGTATTCCTGTACCTAGAACAGATACGGTATAAAAATAAATAAAATAAATCAATAATGCTGGACAAGTTCACAGAACATTATCTAGCCCCAAGCTAAGCAGAGCTTGTGTTATGGGTACAAGAAAACTGATATACTTCAATACATCACATAGGTAGATGTTTTTTTATTATACATAGAAAACACCCAGAACACCCTGAACAAATATCTGCAGATCGCACAAATATTTCTTCCGAGGCGAGAATCGAACACGCAACCTCCTGCGTCGCAGGCGAACCTTCGCCCGCCGCGACACAGAGGTCGTCGGTATGGTATCATGTAAGAAGATTATGTAATTGTTTGTGCTTGAATATTGAAATGTATGTTTTTTTTTTGTTCGGTGTATTCGACATCTGTTTTTATTTTTGCATTTCTCTAACTTTATTTATTTAATTCTTTATTGCACAAAACACAAGGAAATTGTACAAACGGAGGACTTAATGCTAAGCAGCATTTTCTGCCAGTCATCCATGAGGATGATACAAAAAGGTTGGCGTGCTAAAACTACAATTACAAAAGAAAGATAATATAATATAGCTTAGAAACTAATTTGCCTTAAAATAAATACATACATATAACAAACAACATACTTATAATTTAAATGAATAGATAATCATTCCTAAAAAAAAAAAAAAATGTTAATAGATAGATAAACAAAATAAATAAAGTATAATATAATATGTATCATGTATAAAACTTTGTTAAATATTTTATTGTAATTTTGTATTTGTACAAAAACTGTATAATTTTTAGGGTTCCGTAGTCAAAGACAAGGAACCCTTATAGATTCGTCATGTCTGTCTGTCTGTCTGTCCGTGTATGTCACAGCCTTTTTTTCCGAAACTATAAGAGCTATACTGTTGAAACTTGGTAGGTAGATGTAATGTGTCAACCGCATTAAGATTTTTACACAAAAATTGAAAAAAAACAATTATTTTTGGGGTTCCCCATACTTAGAACTGATGAAACTCAAAAAATTTTTTTTTCATTAAACCTATACGTGTGAGGTATCTATGGATAGGTCTTCAAAAATGATGTTGAGGTTTTTAATATAATTTTTTTTTAAACTTAATAGTTTGCGCGAGAGATACTTCCAAAGTGGTAAAAAGTGTGTGTGTGTGTGTGTGTCCCCCCGTAACTTCTAAAATAAGAGAATGATAAAACAAAACAAAAATATGATGTACATTACCATGTAAACTTTCACTCAAAATTGGTTTAAACGAGATCTTGTAAATAGTTTTTTATTTTTGGGGTTCCTCATACTTAGAACAGAAACTCAAAAATTTTTTTTTCATCATACCCGTACTTGTTGGTTATCTATGGATATGTCTTCAAAAATGATTTTGAGGTTACTTATGTAATTTTTTTCTAAACTGTATAGTTTGCACGAGAGACACTTCCAAAGTGGTAAAAAGTGTGTCCACCCCCCCATAACTTCTAAAATAAGAGAATGATAAAACTAAAAAAAATATATGATGTGCCATGTAAACTTTCACTCAAAATTGGTTTGAACGAGATTTAGTAAGTAGTTTTTTTTTAATACGTCATTAATCGTAATCCATCCAAGAACTTTTACGTAATGTTACTTGCTGCTACGGAACCCTTCATGGGCGAGTCCGACTCGCACTTGGCCGCTTTTTATTTTGTACGCTTTTTCATGAGTACCTGTCTAATTTGTAATTTATCGTTTTTTTTTTCTTTTACTCGAGTTTATTAAATTTAAATATTGCTGCCTTCGTCTTTTGCGTCGTCCGGTATTTGTTTGTGGACACAATCTTTATTCCCAACCGTTATCAGTTTTGCGAGTTGAATGACCATCAACTTGCTAATTCTGAGAGCTATGTCAGTGATCTTGGTTCTTCTACGGATCTCATTATTTCGGAATCTACCACGTAGTAAAACTCCGAGCGTTGTTCTATCCATAGCCCGCTGCGTTACTTTGAGCTTTTTTAAGCGCAAGTAATAATTTCCCATCGGTGAAACACTTTTAGGTCCTCTCATTGGCTTCCGCCGAGACCCAATTACAACACTTTCAATTTCCCTGTAGCGTGGTTTGTACGATTTTTATTAACATTTATTGTTTATTTTTAACGATGTTATTGTTTGTTGGTATGCAATTAAATAAAATGAAGGTGGTTTTTGTGTTACTTAAAACCGAGGCTATGGATAACGTTTTTTTTTTAACCTCATCGTCGTCTTCACCCTACCCTTATCCCACTTAAATGGGGTTGGCACAGTATGCTTTTTTCTTCCATTCTCCTCTATCTCCCGTCATATCTTTCCTACATTTATGTAATCTTTCACGCGGTCCATCCATCTCTTTTTATGCCTGTCTCTACTCTTGTATTCATTCACGTTCATATACAACACGCTTCTTGTAACATTGTTTTTTCCCCTCCGCATAACATGCAGTGCAATGCCACATAGGGCGCGTCCTAGGTGGACGTGATCTATGAGGTAATGCACTGTTCATAGGCAGAGGTTACCGCTTAACATCAGGTGGGCCTCTTGCTTGATTCGTCATCCAAGTAGTATAAAAAAAAAACATGCCCCATGCTTACTTATTACTCCTCATCTGTGCTGATACTAGCGCTATTTTAAAACTTCCTGAGATTTACTAATTTCTAGATTATTCATTTTTTTCACTCCACACATCCATATCAACATTTTCATCTCCGTGGCATGCACAATTTTTTCATTCAACGTTTTTGGAAGCACTACTCTCTGATCCATACAATACGACAAGCCTGGATGATCGTATTGTATTGTTTTCGAATAGTATGAAATTCGCTAACCTTCAATACGACGACCAATATTTGACGACCTCTGTGGCGCGGCGTGAGAAGCTTGGCCTGCGACGCAGGAGGTTGCGGGTTCGATTCCCGCCTCGGAACAAATATTTGTGCGATCGCAGATATTTGTTCAGGGTGTTCTGGGTATTTTCTATGTATAATAAAAAATATCTATCTATGTAATACATTGTATTAAGTATATCAATTATCTAGTACCCATAACACAAGCTATGGTTAGCTTGGGGCTAGATAATGTTGTGTGAGCTGTCCATCATTATTTATTTATTTTAATTAAACAACACACATTTTTCTTATCTTTTAAAATTTTAATCCGTTGATTCAGCTCAAGGCGATTCCGAAAAATTACTTCAAAGTAAACCTGGCTACAAACCCATTAAAAACGGTTCTACAACATTTTAAACACTGGAAAATGTAGTTTCGAAATAAAATTCTCCAGAACAATAGATACAGCCCGCATTGTCTAGCGAGGCTAAGCCCCGGGGAAATTGAAAAGGCGCTGCGGCTAGCGCTCGGAGTGAGCTTGCGATTCGTATCGCTTTACAAGGATTTGATGGTTCAATGTGCATCCGTCTTACAAAATTAATGTTGTTGCTATGAAGATATTCAGTTACGTGTACTAGTTTCAAAGGAGATGGGAAACCGCTGACCCAGGTGAAAAATAAATGAATCCTTCATGGAAGTAATTAGTACGGTTCTAAATGGGTTTTTTTTTTTGTCCAATTTTTCTAAAGAACTTGTATATTTTGAGTAGTTGGGAAGCAATAGTTGTATTTCTGAATAATTTGAGAAATCAACTCATTGCATTTCCGTGAAACAAAACGCAACATGCTTCATTATTTTTCCTCAACTTTTAAGCATGAAATTAAATTATCTCTTTCATTATCTTAGCATATAAATAATCAAAACAATCTCAACTGTACGTTACGTTAGTCATAATAGTTGGGTCACGGGGTCTCATCCCAAAGAAAAAATATATTGTTCTATTTAAATTCAATAGATGGCGTAACAGGTATAGATTTGTTATTGAAGTATGTGAAAAATGAACATTGGGCCCTGAAAAAAATATTTTGTAATATCAAAAAATACCCATAACACGGGAAAATTAAATAAATGCCTCATCAATCAAGTTTAATTATTTTTAGAAAAATATAATGATGTCGTTTTCTTAGTGGTAATCATTTGAACTAGGTTGAGGTTTGACACAGTTTGTTTGTAGTACCACATGTAGTACAACTTGATAGATGGCGTTATTTTAAAAAAAAAACAGATTACCCGCCAATGACGTCATGCCCAAAATGAAAGAGAAAACTATATAGTATTTACGTTCTATTCTAAAATTTTCTAATAAAATATCAGACCTGTATAGATATCATTGTAACCAAAGACGAACTAGTTATACATAAAAGGCAATGTCCTGACTGACTGACTGACCGAGTGACAACGCACAGCCTAAACCGCTGGTCGTTGAGACTTGGAATTTAGAGGGTGTAGGTACCTACTATTCCTTTTAGGGTTTAAAGGTCTACTTAGAAATGAAAATGAAAAATTCGTATGCTAAGGGTTTCAAAATAGGGTTCACACGTAAAAAAAAAATGCTGTGTATTGCGGAAAGCGTCGGTAGTAGATACCTACCTACTTGAAATTTTCGCTTCGGCCGTCAAGGAAACAAGGAAACCGGGGTTTCGTAACTTGTTCATAGGTAGTTTCCTCTAATAAAATTAACAAACATATGTTTCAGCAATATATGAAAATTGGCACGGGAACGTTGTGTTTGTAAAAAAAACACTTTACGATTTAGCCATATTTCAGCGTAAATTCGACGTTGTAGAATATAGTTTCACGATATGGGTAGTTGTTGGGATTCAAATATTTTCAGGAATGGACTCCTAAATTGGAAAACTTGAGTGTTCGTTCGTTTCAAAGGTTGTGTCACGGCGTGGTTAGTTGTTTTCTGCACGCCGCCGGGAATGTTTTCTGACTAGGCGCGGACAAAGTCGCGAGCGGGTCATCTAGGTGGTTAATGTGGGGTACCGCGAAATTCCTAATCTTAGATTTGATTTTTAACAAGCATGAAGTACAGTATTTTAATTAAAAATATGCATGGATACTACATTATAATTCCGAGGGGTCGCTGTAGGTACCAGAAACACGATAGGACAATATTTTCTCGATATAAAAAAATCCAAAGTTACATCTATTTTTTGCCTAGATTCGATTGTTTACATATTATTGGGTAAAAAATTAGATAGGTAGATAAAATCAATTCAACAACGCCGAGGGTTCACTGAAGGAGTTTTGTAAAATTATTTACGAGATATTCAATAAAAACCGCTTTTTCGAGCGGCGGGCGAGAGGCGTTTTATTGTGTATGAAGATTTGTGCCTAGGGTTGACGCAGTCTTAGTAAAGATGTTGAGTTAAAAAAAACATAATCGTCATAAAGGCCCGTCGCACATGGAGCTACTAAAAAATGACGGAACTAATCAGTAGGTAATTACAATTACAAACCACTTAGAAACTGTACCTCGCACACGATGACACGACACTATATAGATGCTCATGTTGTAAAGTTTCAATCACTTCTTTACTATCGTCAGCTTCAGCTTATAATCTCAGTGATTATTAGGGTAACTATTTTATTAAACCACATGCAGCATTACTGTGGCAATGGAATCATAATGAGGTAAATCATTGTTAAAGGCAGAGGTTACCGATTGTCATCAGGTGGGCCACTTGATCTTTTTTTTTTTTTTTTTTTTTTACTTCTTGGGTGACGGAACAAGCAATAGGCCCACCTGATGTTAAGCGGTAACCTCTGCCTATGAACAGTGCATTACCTCATAGGTCACGTCCACCTAGGACGTGCCCTATGTGGCATTGCACTGCGCCCGCCACCCTGAGACATAGATGAAAAGTCTCATGTGCCTGTAAGATCTCGTTAGTATTTGAGTTTGTAACTAGTTCTTTTTGAGTAGCTCTATGTACGACGGGCCTAAGTTTTTTAACAAACGCCATCTGTTGAGTGTATGCGCGTTTTACGCGGTAGTTACAGTTGCAGGTGCTAGGTGGCTCTAGCTATCAAATGCGCTGCTAGCGGCATCTAGCGTCCAGGTAAGGCAACCAAATTAGCCCGCACAATAGCCCGAGTTATGGCGGTCACGTTTCGTTGTATGGCATGAGGTATCTGTACTAGTATAGTATTATTTTATCTGTGGTTGGGTCAAACAATGTTTGGGCTCATGTTCTTTACTTTTTATTTGAGAAAGTGACTGACTGTCTAATGGCACGCCGGATGTTAACCGATAAATCCTGCCCACTTCAACTCAAACCTCCTTGGTCAATAGTACGTAGAACGGGCCACAAGTTGCTTTGCCCTGCGCCCGCCACCCTGAGACATAAACTTTTCATGCGCCTGTGATTTCACCGGCACCCATTCCCTTCAAACTGAAACACACCCATAATTAGAAATAGGTAAGAACGAATCCCCGTACGAACGCTTTCTCTTTCTAATTTACAGCCTGACTTTTTTTAAGAACATTCAAAGGTTTTTTTTATAATGGAGGAATTTTACCATGAACGGCAGCTACTTAGAGTTTCGAGTAAATTGCAGAGGTTTTGCTATCTCAAGCGTGCAAACTGTCGAATAGGTTCACCAGCTACTTTTTACTCGAGAATTGGGTATTAATATGCTGCTGAGCACTATCATAAGTAGCGTCCAGGGGCCTACATTTTGGTTTATGTAGGTATTATCAAAAAATGAGTTTTTTTGAGAAACATGAAACATGTGAACAACTAAGATGCTTGTTGCTTTCAAAAGTCATCTTCTTTTTAATCCGGGGTCCATCACTTTTTTTTTTTTTTTTTTTTTTTATACTACTTGAATGACGGAACAAGCAGATGGCCCACCTGATGTTAAGCGGTAACCTCTGCCTATGAACAGTGCGTTACCTCATAGGTCACGTGCACCTAGGACGCACCCTATGTGGCATGGCATGCACTGCGCCCGCCACCCTGAGACATAAAGATGACAAGTCTCATGTGCCTGTAATTTCACCGGCGCCCTTACCCTTCAAACCGGAACACAGCAATGCGAGCACTACTGCTTTGCGGCAGAAATAGGTATGGTGATAGTACTTCGCCGGACGAACTCTTTCACAAAAAAGCTCTACTACTACTCACTTTTCATAATATTGAGATAAGAAAAAGCTGACTGTCCGTACCATTCCTAGGATCATTTCTACGCGGCAAAGAAAATAATATATGAATTGAAGAGGCCATAACGGCGTAGTCAGTGTATTTGGCTGCATTTTTTTTAAATACTAGCGACCCACCCCGGCTTCGCTCGGAACGCCACTCTTCACAGGATCACCCGCTGGGTTAATACGAAGATTGCCTGAAAATGTAAACTAAATCTGTCCAGCCGTTTTGGTGTCCATAGGGAACATGCAACATATTTTTTATATATAGATAGATAGATAACATAGCCGACGAATTTAAAACCTCCTCCCCTTTGTGATGTATATTTATTTGCGTCGGTTTATAATTTTTGCATTTAATACTATGGCAACAAAAGCCTGCCAAACGAAAAGGTAAACTAAAATTCAATCAGGGCCAACAAATTAGATTCTCCACAAAGGGTACGGTTAGGTGAAATTATTAGAAAATGTCCCAAAGGCACCGCTTGTTTTTATTTCAGGTAACAAATAAATGAATAAAATAAATAATGTTGGACAGTTCACACAACATTATCTAGCCCCAAGATAAGCAGAGCTTGTGTTATGGGTACTAAATAACTGATATACTTAATACAATATATAACATAGATAGATATTTTTTATTATACATAGAAAATACCCAGAACACCCTGAACAAATATCTGCGATCGCACAAATATTTGTTCCGAGGCGGGAATCGAACCCGCAACCTCCTGCGTTGCAGGCCAAGCTTCGCCCGCCGCGCCACAGAGGTCGTCAAATAATATACAATAGTTATTTTGAGAAGTTTTTTTTCATCTATTTCATTTGAGGAAACTACAAGCACCCTCCCGCGGCCTCACTCGCGTCGTACTGCGATAAAAAGTAGCCCATGTCTCAATCCAGGTCTTAATCTACCTTCGTCAAAACCGGTTCATCGTGATTAATTGATAACTATCCAAAGATTAAAAATCTTTCTTGGCTCTTGATTCCTTACATATTACTACATGAAGGAGGGAAGGGAGGCCTTTGCTCGTAGCAAGAAATTGAAATTTAAATTGAAATTGAAATTTATTTATTTTGGAAAAGTTTTTACACAAGAGCAGTATACAAAAAGGAACGCTGAAAATTGCTATAGTATGAACTGTGTCGCAATTTCCAGCGCCCGACCTTAGGACTAGGAGCACTAAACATCATACCAAAAAGTTACATAAAGTAGGTACATATAGAAAACACAATAGTAAAAAGTTATCCTATAATAAAATTATAATTATGAAGAAGATTCCGGCTCGTAATAATATATACAAATACAATACAATAAAATGCTACAAAATGGCGAATTGGCGACAGTCGGTCGTCAAAACAAGGACATGTTTTGAACCCCGAGTTCCTTAACTTTTACAATATTACCTTAAAATATTTACTCGGTACTTACTGAAAATCTTATATTTAACCCCCGACGCAAAAACGACGGGGTGTTATAAGTTTGACGTGTCTCTCTGTGTGTCTATTGTTGTGTGTGTGTGTGTGTGTATATGTCTGTCTGTGGCATCGTAACTCCCGAACGGATGAACAGTTTTTTTTTTTTTTTTTTTTTTAATTTAAATTAGTCGGGAGTGTTCTTAGCTATCTTTGATCAAAATCGGTTCAGCCGTTTCATTGCAAGTTTTTTTAATTTTTACAAAATTAATTACTTGTTAATATTACTATGCATGCTGCTACTCATATAATAAAACACAAAATATATACGTCAAAATTATTACATGTTATTGGGGTTTGTCTTCAAAAAAATATTATCTTAATTTTAGGCCAAATTTGGTAACCCGTTATTATCCTATCATTATTAACCTTAAAATGTGTCTATGTGTCATTCCGGGAGTCCAGTTACCTCCATTCCAAATTTCATGCAAATCCATTCAGCCGTATCAGCGTGAAGAAGTAACAAACACATTCGCACACACACACAAACTTTCGCATTTATAATATTAGTAGGAAGTAGGATAGGATAGGATCAAGGCAGCTTTGGACGGTCCACTGCATGAATGCATCAGGAAAGCTGCGGTGCGAGATGAGTGGCGAAGGATTGTGAAGCGAGCCACAGACCCTGAAGTGACGACCACGACCACTCTGCCAAGAGTGTAACGACGAAGAAGAAGATTAACCTATCATTAGTTACCTGAATGTATTTTTTTTTTCCTGGGTTATAAAAAAATATCTAAGATAATAATCTGAGTATAAAATGAATATTACAACTCATCATCATCATCAGCCTACAGAAGTCCACCGCTGGACGTAGTACGTAGGCCACAGACGAAGGTCTTGAGCTGCCTCCATCCACCGCCTTGTGTCTTTAATGTCTTTGGTCCATCGAAAGGAGAGCAATTCCTCTTTTGTGTTGTGATACTACAAATAATATATAGTAGGTATATAACATAGATGCAAAATTTAAAAAAAAACTTGTTAAACAGTTGAGCACATATCAGAAAACCTACTAAACTTTTGAAACTATCATGGTTATGTACATAATTTTCACTAGAAACGGGATATTTACCATGATTTTTGAGTTTTATATGTTCCCGATATTATTATTTCCGTTGTTTATTTTGTTTTTATGTTATTATCCCGTTTCTAGTGAAAATTAGAAAACCTACTATTGCGATCTAAAGATACTCGGTAGTTAATGAAAGAAAGAAAAGAAAGAAACCGTTTATTTGCAATTATACAAAAAAACACACATCAGCAAAAAACAAGCAAGATAATAACTAAATAAAAACTAATTTTCACTAGAAACGGGATATTTACCATGATTTCTGAGTTTTAAATAAAAACTAATGAACAAATTATTATTATTTTAAATTAGCTATAGGTATATATATTAGTTAGTTATATAGAAGTTGGACGTAAACCTATTTACTACTAGGTTTAGTATTATTTTATCTGTGCTACTAGGGAACCATACCCACCTTACTACCAGTGAGTATCAGATAAATATCATGTTTGCGATCCGACTGTAAAAGCCTACTAAAAGTTTCCTTAAATACAACAGCATCTCCCATAATTATCTGTAACTCAAAACTCTGATTATTCAAAAAGTAGACTCGCTGTAATATGAAAGCGTTCAGAGTAATCAGACGAAGCTGCGTAATGAAAAGCTTCGACCTCGCGCCGTAATTAAAAGATTAGTTTCAAAGCATCTCGCCAACTCAAGGTACCTGCCAAATCTTACTCGTACCTAATTAGATTTGAATCTGCTTGGCATTGATGCAGATTAATTAATTTATACAGTGTTCCAGAATTAATAAGCTATTTGATTTATTTCTTAAACTGCACATAAAGGCGAACAAGTTTTTGAGACTCCGATATTCCAAGACTTTGACTTTTGAGTTTCTTCAAAATTAAGCATTGTTTCTTGAGTTTAATGCCCGTTTGCACTAAACATAAGTTAGGCTTGTTCTAGTTAAGATACACCTAAGCCTAAGAACAGCCTAGCTTAGGTAGACTAAGGAATGGCTTAGGGTTAGTGCAGACAAATTTATCGTTAGGAGTAGTCTAAACAAGTTAGGAAATAACTAAGGCGACTCTTATGTTTAGTGCAAACGGGTGTAAAACTCAGTTACCTCGGGTTTAGTACTCCAACCGCAAGAACAGCTGATTTTAAGAGTCAGGATTTAATTTCAGAAATTGAACAGTTTCTTTTTTCTAACACTATTATTATACAAAATTTACAAGTTCATGGCAAGGTTGAATCACCTCCCTTTTAGCTATCATATAAATTCTGGTAAACCTTTAATTTACTGAAATCTCGCGTTACTCATCCCCGGTGTACTATCTCTAGATTGAGTTTACAAAATTTCACTGACTTGGATTAATTCATATCCAAATGAAGCTTCGGTTTGTATGGCTATAATAGCGATAGTTCACATTAAGTTACTTGACGTCAATCTAGATAATTTTTAGGGTTCCGGAACCCTTATAGATTCGTCTTATCTGTCTGTCTGTCTGTCTGTCCGTGTATGTCACAGACACTTTTTTCCGAAACTATAAGAGCTAGGCTGTTGAAACTTGGTAATTAGATGTATTCTGTGAACCGCATTAAGAATTTCACACAAAAATAGAAAAAACTAGTAAATTTTTGCGGTTCCCCATACTTGGAACTACTTTTTTTTTCATCGAACCCATACGTGTAGTTTATCTATGGATAGGTCTTCAAAAATGATATTGAGGTTTCTAACATATTTTTTTTCTAAACTGAATAGTTTGTTCGAGAGACACTTCCAAAGTGGTAAAAAGTGCCCCCCCCCCCCCCCCCCGTAACTTCTAAAATAAGAGAATCATAAAACTAAAAAAAATATATGATGTACATTACCGTGTAAACTTCCAACGAAAATTGGTTTGAACGAGATCTAGTAAGTAGGTTTTTTTTTATACGCCAAATCGTAATCCATCCAAGACTTTTATATTATGCTACTTGCAGAACCCTTCCAAAATTACTATTTTCCTTGATTGCCGCTCGCTGCGTGTTTCGCTGATATGTATTGCATGGGCTTAGGAAGACCGATCGCTGAAATCAATCAATAAATGTCTTGTAACAACAAACAACAAATGTACGGAATGTTGTCATTTTTCAAAAGCATAGTATGAACCACGTGTAACTTTTTTAGACGCCTGCTCTCAGCTCGTCACTTTACAACTTCGATAGCTACTTCCCACTTACCAGGATTGAGCGCTATAACAAATTGCAGTTTTCTTGTATCCCGTATATTCTCGCTGCAACTACAATATGGACTTTGAAATGTTACATGTGCAACTTTGACTGCGGTGCTGATACGCTAATACTAGGCGTATAGATATGTGCTGTAGTTCATCTGGCCTAAGAATAAACCCCTCCGTCTCCTCCAGTGGATTTCGTAAAAGCCGACCAAGGGATTGCATTAAGGGATGGGCAGCAGCACCCACCTGAGTACTCAATACCGATACTGCTATCACCAATCCGCCTGCCAAGCGTGGTGATTATTGCAAATGCCTCGTCCAGCAGTGGACGTCTGAAGATAATGATGATGATGATGATGATACTTGCCAAAAGTAACTATAAACAGATAATATTAATAAGGTACTAAGTTTTTTTTTTTATTTTATTTTTTTTATACTACTGAATGGCGGAACAAGCAGGTGGCCCACCTGGTGTTAAGCGGTAACCTCTGCCTATGAACAGTGCATTACCTCATAGATCACGTCCACCTAGGACGCAACCTATGTGGCATTGTACTGCGCCCGCCACCCTGAGACATAAAGATGAAAAGTCTCATGTGCCTGTAATTTCACCGGCACCCTTACCCTTCAAACCGGAACACAGCAATGCGAGCACTACTGCTTTGCGGCAGAAATAGGTATGGTGTACTTCCCCGGACGAACTCTTTCACAAAAAAGCTCTACTACTACTAATATATAAACAGGTGATTTTAATATAGGTACTAAGCGTGCCCCCGCTTGGTGGTACAAAGCAACTACGTATTCATACCGTCAGTCATTCATAAATTAATATCCTATGACGGGGAAGAAATCAGTGTCTAGGATGGTAGGTAGGTTTTTTTGTGATTTCTGATAAAGTCTACTTGTGCGTTCATTTAATATAGCCATTGTTGGTTCATGGTGTAACCTTGTTTAGACGTTACTCTGCTTAGTTAAAGTAACTAAATCCCAACTCCTTTTAACTCTACATCGGTAGATAACTATGAAATTACTCGACATGTTATTATGTTAACAATGCCAAGGACAGACGAGTTGTACCTTATTGTAATGACCGAGACGACTTTGCGTGCTGCTGCGACCCTGAGCATTAACATATTTCTACAGTTTTACCATACTTTCATGGTTACTCACTTGAATACCAACATATCATATTGAAAAACTGGTAGATATCTTCTTTAACTCAATTCTAAAAGGAGATGTCCTCTGGTGAAAATTTTAGGTTTTAGGTTATTACATACAACACTTTTTTTAGTTTTGAAATTACAGGCACATGAGACTTTTCATCTTTATGTCTCAGGGTGCCGGGCGCAGTGCAATGCCACATAGGGCGCGTCCTAGGTGGACGTGACCTATGAGGTAATGCACTGTTCATAGGCAGAGGTTACCGCTTAACATCAGGTGGGCCATCTGCTTGCTCCGTCATTCCAGTAGTATAAAAAAAAAAAAAAAAAAAAAAAAAAAACTTATTACACATTTGTAATACATACATTAATTGTTTTTATTTGATAAAACTAATAGTATTTATGCGATACATTAAAACATGTCCTAGGTCTCCTACTTCCAGCAAAATCATTTTTCGCTATCTCGAGAAGTGTTGACGAGCTGTGTTCAAATTATTAAGCTAACTTAAGCCACATAAATTTATCTAAACTTATTATAATAACTTGAATTCTTTGTTACTTTACAAATCTTCAAAATTGAGTTTTAATACTTAATCAAAATAACCTGTATTACGGAAGAGCGAGACCCTCTAACACAGGTATTTTTCTTAAGAGAGTCCCCACCAATGCTATTGTATCCTAGATTAAGTTTAATGAAATAAAATGTTTGTATTTGAGATGATAAAAAACCGTGGTGGTATTCCGTGGTGTGTCCGGCCTAAGAATAGACCCCTCCGTCTCCTCCCGTGGATGTCGTAAAAGCCGACTAAGGGATTACCCCGACTTGTTGATAAGATTCGTTGGTATAAGATATGTCCTGGTTGCTAGATAATTGTAGAATGTGTTATTACTTGAAGAAAGTGTTAGGTGAGTCAGTCGTGGGAAGCAATGGCGGCGATGAGCTCACTACTTGTCACGTCTATATCCCACGATGGTGCAATCCACAGTGAAAAGAGGCCCATTGAGGCTCTGCCTACCCCTTCGGGGAAAGAGGCGTGTGTCTATGTGTGTGTGTGTGTGTGTGATAAAAAACACAAAAAAAAACGCGCCACAAGCGAGACTATCAACCCTAAAGTCCCATTACTTTGTCCTCAGACTGCAAGACTTCCGTTGCGTGTGGTGTCGGAAATGCGTGCATGCTGCGTGCAAGCCAAGCTGGTGCGCGGCGTGCTCGCTCGGCCCGACCCGTGCTTCCGTGGTGCCTCCAACACGCTTACACTCAGTGGGACCAGATGACGCCTGGGTGCCGGATCGACCGCCAAACGCTTCGCCGCTTATCGTATTTGTCAACTCAAGATCAGGTAAAAGTGGGCTCAGTTATACATAAGCTAGTGTGTTGAGTCTAGTGCTTTTTTCGTGCCTCAAAAACGATTACTTTGTTAGCTAATATTATATATTTCTGTCGGACAGACCGGTGACTGCTACCGGTTCGAATGACTTGCGGGTATCGTTTTCGTCAACTCAAGATCGGGTAAACACCTGTTCATGGCTTGGTTTTTTTCGTTAGGTCTTAAAATAGCTATTTTAAGACCTAACGAAAAAAACCAATTATACCTTCTATGCGAATTCGGGGACAACAGGAACTCCCCCTTTCTACAGGCTTACATGCTTACTTTCGTTTCCCATAACAGGATTATGACTTGGATTGAGTTACTTTTTATTCTGGTAGAACGCGAGCGAAGGCGCTGGCAGACACTAGTAAATAATGCTTAAAATCGATGTAAACGTTTCTGACCATTTCTATTCCATTCCATTTTCTGTTGAACTTTGATAAAACTAAATAAAAATAAAAAATACCGTCTAATTCAAAGTATAGGTTTTCAAACAGGTTTCGTTCTCAAAATACTCTTAAAATGATGCACTTACGGTTTATGTTTTGGACTTTAAAATGAGGCTGTCGGGCGCCTCATGCATGTGAATTGAGCCCTTCTAGGACATTACGGACGTGTTTTAGCTCTCTGATGTGGAGACTCGGCGGTTTTTGTAGAGCTGTGAATTATTCATTCGTTGGATAGGAGCTTCTCTAATATTTTATGGAAACAAGAAGCTAAAACGGTATCTAAAATAATTTATAAAGTAGTTTCTTACGAGAATAAATGTCAGCCGTGCGCAAGTTCTCAAACAATTCCGTTGGAACTCTTTTAATCCACGCTCAACCTTGTAGGCTTCCATTCAATTTTAATTAAATCGTCATCGTTTGATCAGGTCTGGTTAATTCCATACATTTTAGAATTAGTTCACACAAAATATCGATAGATGGCAGTACTGGTATCGCTAGGAATATTGAACACATTAATTAGATTTTTTTTTCACTTTTTTTGACGGCATTGCGTAAATAGTACCTCTAGAAGACTTTTTATGTGATTTTAACTAATAAAATAACAAAAATCGTTATAAAATAGTTTTTTTTTTTCAATGTTTTTACTGACATCTAGCAATTTCTAACCGAAACATTTTGATTGGGTTCTAAGGTTCTAAGTTTGGTCAAGAAACACATAGATGGCGTTGAAATAAAACCATGTTTCGGAGCAGTGTATTATTCGATAATATTTCGATAGTTACTCCACAGAGTAGTAAGAATACTAACGTGTTACTCTATGATATGATGTGATGAAATACGCTTGATTTCTCAAGTATCATCTAGTGCGCTGTAAAGAAGGCAAGAGAGAAGCGCCATCTAGTACGCTGTTAAGAAAACAAGTAAGAATGCATATTAGTACGTTAGTACCGAGCGCGCGCCACGGGCGCTGCTCTTGCGCGACTTATCGTGGCAACGATCGTAGTACTAAGATTGTCTCTCTGTTGTACGTTAGTATTATTCCTTACTCTGTGGTTTGATGCTCCGATTTCCACCTTTTGTCTTACAGCCGCACCCAGAGTCACCAATTTAATGATCATATTCAAAAAATCTGTTAGAATATCTTGAAGTAAACATTATCCATTTAATTTTTAGATCTCAGAGTATGGCCTTAAATCAATGCATGAATAATTAAACGCTCGCAAATATTATCATGCAGTACTTATCTTATAAGACAAACAAAAGTTTACGGCAAGATTAGGTACTTCGGAAAAAAACCCCTTTAGCTTAGTCGTCACAATAGGCTTTCCAAAAAAAAACATGGACTATTTTAGTCTAAATTTAAATATTGCAAAATTAAATCTATTCAAGCTGTGATAGTGTTATCATGAATTCAAGAATTGGAGATGAAATCTTTGTAAAGTATTTTGAAACTGAATACCTTAAAAGTCCCTGAGATGCGAGCTTTATTTATAGCTCGAGGCAACTTTATAATTACTGTAAATACTAACTTCAGTTTAAAGATATTTCGAACACAATTTTCACACGCCTTGTTTTAATTGGCAAACGGATTCTTTTGCTCAAATTACCATTTGCGAGCTGAGACATTGGCCCTCTCTGGTGTAATGATTATTGCCCAAAAAAATACACAAGGAAATTGGATTTGCACTTATTGCTATGCAACATTTTCTGCAATTCTGCCCTTGTAACACAAGGAAGCCATAATTTTCACTAGAAACGGGATATTTACCATGATTTTTGAGTTTTATATGTTCCCGATATTTCGGCACAGTTGCATGCGCCATGATCACGGGAGAACAAGGAAGCCAGTCTAAACTAGACCCTGAACCGTACGCTGAACAGCAATCCGCATCTCGCCGTTTCCCCAGGTGACAATCAAGGCGTCAAGTTCCTCCGTCGCTTCAGGCAGCTCCTCAACCCAGCGCAAGTGTTCGAGCTCAGCGGCGCCGGTCCAAGACTGGGGCTGCGTCTGTTCCGGCACTTTGCCCCGCTGAGGGTCCTCGTGTGTTCCGGAGACGGCTCCGTCGGATGGGTGTTGCAGGAGGTGGATAAGCTTGAGATGCACGTAAGTTTCAAGTAGGTCATCTGTTCTGACAGGAAATGTAAAAAAATTACCCTTGTGTGTCCGCGATCTCATGTGTTGGTAAGTGACGATGCGGCCGATGTTGGAGCATGAAGGTCTAGAAGGCACCTATTTACACCTTGCCTTAAAGAGACCCATATTATTGTTTTCAGGAAAGACTGACGACGGCAACTTGTTCCATTCCTTAGCTTACAAAGGTGGAACCGAAACGCTTAGTGTGAATTGCAGGTATATTGATGAGGTAAGGATGGCCTGCTTGTCGTATTATGAAAAGGAGATGGTCGGATCAGATCATGTAGCTCCTGGGCACATTCCCCGAAATGTAACCTATAGAAGATCGAAAGCCAAGCGATGGCGGTGCTCGAGATTCTTAGTCTCCGCCATATTATGTTCCTCTCCTATAAGCCTGAAAGCACTGCGTTCGATCAAATCTAAGGCAGCGAGCTGGTGTTTGGCCCAGTGTTTGGGATGGCTGTTTCTTTCTTTCCTATTCCACTCAAATAAACATAATCAATGAACTCAAGGCTGTTTGTTTCCACCAGCGTCAAGTGCAGACGGCTGTCCTCCCCCTGGGCACAGGCAACGACCTGGCGCGGGTGCTGGGATGGGGCGCCTCGTGTGACGACGCGGCCAACCTCCAGCAGCTCATTGAAAGATACGAACGGGCTTCCACTAAGATGCTAGACAGGTACATCCCAGGGCCACTATATCCACTTTATCCACAGCTGGTTACTGACATAGCACAAACCAAGAGAGAACCAGTGACGTACTGAACGAAAGAAGGGCTTAAGACTGCACGCAAGTGTTGACAACAGCTTCAACAAAGAAAAAGAACTACAAGAAAACAAAGAACTTTCTTCTAGCTTCTGAAATTCTGTTCTGGAACTTATCATGACCTTTTAACAGGTGGTCGATTATGACGTTTGAGAGGTCAATGTCCGCCCCGCCCCCTCCGCCGGCCCCACCCGACTTGTTGGAAGAAGGTCCTCTGCTGAAGAACTTGCAGGAGATCATGCAGGTATGCTACTCTTAGATCTTCCACTTGACTTGACACCGAAATATTGGCAGTCATTTTATCACGTCATCCGCCCATATATGTCTATGGAACCATGACACAATAGGCTTCAATAGAATACAATCACGATACAATAACAATACAATACAATAACAATTTATTATTCAACCAATAAAGTCTATTGTGTTATAAAAATTAGGTAGGTATAGAATTTTAATACTGATAACGCAGATTGAGGAATATTTTCTACTTTAATTCCAATGCAATCTACCAAACATAAACAAAAGAAAGTGAATTTGTAAGTTTGGCACCGCCTTAAGCCTCTTAACCGATTAATGCGCCAAAGACTTTCGTCGCCAACGTTTCCTTGAATTAAAGTAAAAACGACAAGTCCCGCTGGTCCGAAAATATACACGACACTGGATGATGTTGTATCAGGCAGGTGAAATGTTCACGACCCTGATGATGTTGTATCAGGCAGGTGAAATGTTCACGACCCTGATGATGTTGTATCAGGAAGATGATGTTGTATCAGGCCCCTGATGATGTTGTATCAGGCAGGTGAAATCAGCCAAGTGACCAGTTCGTCCCTCCGCGCCGGCTGCCTGCAGCTGGCACTGGTGGGGGAGCGCGCGGGGGGCGGGGCGGCGCGCGCCGCTCACCGCCTGCGCCGCGCCCTCTCCTTGCTACTGCACGCGAGAACACATCTCGCACACGACCACGCTTCTTGCAAGTGAGTATAAACACCCAAAGTTACCAGGGATCTAGAACCGTTGAGCGTGCGCCGAGATATTGGCGCGCTTAGCGTCTTTTATAAGATTTTTAACGCGGAATGCTCTGAGGAGCTGTTTGAACTAATCCCAGATTCGCACTTTTATAACCGCACATCCCGCCATCGTCAGCGAGCTCACCCGCACATTGTGGATGCGTGGAGGTCTCGCACAGTGCGTTTCACGCGCTCGTTTCTCCCGCGCACCTTCAGGGCGTGGAATGAGCTCCCGTTGGATGTCTTCCCACAGGGCTACAATATACCTACAATACAATATACAGACGACCTCTGTGGCGCGGCTGGCGGTGGTTCGCCTGCGACGCAGGAGGTTGCGGGTTCGATTCCCGCCTCGGAACAAATATTTGTGCGATCTGCAGATATTTGTTCAGGGTGTTCTGGGTGTTTTCTATGTATAATAAAAAATATCTATCTATGTAATATATTGTATTAAGTATATCAGTTAACTAGTACCCATAACACAAGCTCTGGCTTAGCTTGGGGCTAGATAATGTTGTGTGAACTTGTCCAGCATTATTTATTTATTTATTTATTTATAATATGGGTAAATTCCAGACAAATATTAATAGGGCTCTTAATGGTAGGCAGCGCGTTTGCAATACCGTGGGAGTTGCAGATGTCCATAGGCGCCAGTGACTGTTTTAAAAAGAAAAACAAGTGTAATACTGCTGCGGAATACAAGTTCTCGAGTGGCGACCACGAACTAGAAGCTGCTGACTAGGACGGCTCTTCACCTGCTCCAGCAGTGAACTACCCGAGATAACTATAATTTATTGCGTGTGCATAATAGCAGGTTTTAAACCTGCCTCGTCAAACCTTTGGCGGTTTGACTGTAAGTTATTTGAGTAGTTCCTGTTTGTCCCCGAATCTGTCCCCAAATTTGGATTGAAGGACAAACAATCATTAAAATTACCTGTTGCCACCTAATTTAAGTAACTACGATTTCAATAGTAGGTAACAGTTATATGTTCGAAAATAAGAAAATAATATTTAGTAAGGATGAAATTTAAAAAAATAAAACTGGAGACTGCTCTCGCCTAGTAAATTATAGCGTTAGAGGTTTTAAAGTGTCAGCAAAAAAAATAAAGTGACTCAAAACCCTTCATCATGGCAGTCTTTGGGGAAGGCCTATATATATATATAGATATGCAGGTATTTGTTTAGGGTGTTCTGGGTATTTTCTATGTATAATAAAAAATATCTATCTATGTTATATATTGTATTAAGTATATCAGTTATCTAGTACCCATAACACAAGCTCTGCTTAGCTTGGGGCTAGATAATGTTGTGTAAACTGTCCAACATTATTTATTTTATTTTATTTATTTATATGTCCAAGATATAGATAACTAGCAGCGCCCCGCGGTTTCACCCGCGTAAGTCTCGATCCCGTGGGAATATCGGGATAAATATGTGCTTATGTGTTATTCCGGGAGTCCAGTTATCTCTATTCCGAATTTCATGCAAATTCGTCCAGCCGTTTTAGCGTGAAGAAGTAACAAACACACAAACAAACTTTCGCATTTATAATATTAGTGGGATACTTGCGTGCGGATTTCAGCGCAAACTTTGAACCCTCCCTAGTTAAACCTTTGAGCGTTTTTAAGGTGTATACTTATTAGTTTTTTGTAATTTACGCTGTCGTTTAGAAAAAGATAGCTTTAGAAGCTTATTACTACTAGTAGAGTTAAAACAGTTAAATGAAAGAGACTGGTACTTTCGTAGAAGCTGGGAGCCACTGGAGACTACGAGTGACAGTGAACCTGAAACTCAAACCACTGCTGAGAAGGGCAGCATCGAAAAGACTGAAAAGGTACACAACACGTATATTTATTTATTTGATAACGTTTATTGTGAACGGATCAAACGTATTGAATACCGAAGGCACGGGTGAACCAACATGGCTGTATAAAATAGTTTTGCCTACGGGCTGAACACACCAAAAAACACATTGTGGCTGTTCTATAATCAGTGTTTATGTATTTTCTATCACAATATTATCATAACCATGGCAGAGGCCACTAAAACTGAATCCGTCAGAGGACTTGGTAATTCACTTTTCGTTATTATTAGTTTATTGCTAAGCTGGAAGACATTTTTCTGACCATGGTGCGTGTAAGGTGCTAGGTCTACTTATTTAGTACCCCGACAGCACGGAGGTGATACGTTTACGGTGAGAGGCTGTTTGTGTGTGCAAACGAATGTTCCTATTGATGGTTCTTAGCTAAGTTTGGTGGAAATTGGTGCAGCCGTTTCCAAGATCATCAGATCGCATTTTTTTCAAGGGTTATTAGGCCTTAGCGTGGTCTGACAGTTGATAGCGCGTTCTATTATTCCCGTGGCGGCATCTAGTCTTAAAAATTGTGATTCACTTCGGGGCCCTCCATCCACGCGTGTTAGATGCCCATGTGCTTGCTTTAATGTTCCGTTTTTACAAATTTAATGGATCAAAAAAGACAGGGGCTTTTATATTTTTTATAAAATTAACTAAAATAACATAACACATAACACCCAACATACACACATAGTCCTGATCCCAGACTAGGATTCCCTGTGTTGTGTGTATCAGGAACTACAAGTACCATGGTACCAGGTACCCGGAACAAATATTTACAGACTATATAAACATTTGTCCCGCAGCGGAAATAGAATCGCAACCTCTCGCATCTCAGCCGCCTACTCGCCCGACGCGCTACAGAGGAATTAATTTAACTATGTAACTTGGATGTTCGTTATGATTCTTTGTTTTGTGTGTATGTGTCCCACGTTTGTCACTATGATAAATAACAGATTATTCTTTCTTTTCTACGATGAGAGTAGTAGTCGCATAATTGAGAGTGATTTCAGGAGCAGCTGAACTGGGCGGCTCGCGGCTGCGCGCTGGCTAGCAGAGCGGACAGCGTGCGACGCGCGCTGCGCTCTCTCGTAAGGACCCTCACCTTGTTCTATCCACAGGTATGGAAATATAATAAAAGGTGACTTCATCTACTTACAGTAGCGTCATACAAGTCCAGCATAGCCATGACGTAGCAGTCGTAGCAGATGAAATGTTGCATAGGCACGACTTAGTAATCGTAGCCGTAGCTGTCCAGCGTAGCCATGACGTAGCAGTCGTAGCCATAGAAGTGCAGCGTAGCCACAGAGTTGCAGTCTTAGCCGTTGAAGTTCAGGGTAGCCGTGGCGTAGCACTTATAGCCGTAGAACTCCAGCATAACTATGGCGTAGCAGTCTTAGCCGTAGAAGTGCAGCATAGTCATGACTAAGCAGTCGCAGGTGTAGAAGTCCAGCGTAGCTTTGGTATAGCTGTATAAGTAGTTACCGTAGTGTTTTCACCCGTATTAGCTTTGGTCGTAGCAGTTGTAAATGTAACTCTCATAGTTAAATTACTCTTAACTGTAGCAGATGTAGCCGAAGCAGCATTTAGTTGAGAAAATGTAATTTAACAATTTTTCTAAAAAAATAAGTGGTTTCCACTGTGAATTCATGCTGTATTGAGTGTTTCTTGTAATAGTCACCTGGGTTCCACGTCGATATATCATGTTAATGTAAAGTTGAACTGAATGTTAACAGGGCGTGTCACATGAGTCTGAGTCCTGCGACTCGGCGACAGAGGGCGCGGGGGACGTGGCGGAGGTGTGTGCAGCCGCCGCGCCCCCCACGGCAGAGCTATCACTGCCGGTGCCGCGCGCCTTCGCCGACAGCCGCCGGTCGTCCGCTGCGTCCGCCGTGTCCGCCGCTTCTATGCAACCTGACAAGTAGGTCATCAATCCATCTATCAACATTATCCAATAGGGGTATGACGCTGGGATGTTTACCAAGGGCGTTTTCTATCCTGGTATCTACGTCGTTCTTATCGTTCTATCATTGCCCTGATGTTAAATTCCAATAAAGTTCCTCTGAATGTTTCATACCGTATCTGATCGTGATCTTCTTCCCACAGCATTCCAGATGTAGATGAAGACATCGCCAAACTAATATGCTCGAACCCACCAGACCAGTTCACCCTGGATGTAGACCGCGCCGGAGGCAGCAAAGCCAGTTCTGCATCACCACAAGATAGACTCTCACTATCCAACCTCTCATCCTGTGATACTAGCTCATGCAGAAACTTACTCAGGCCAGATACAGACAGGGGAACAAACAGCAGTAGTCTAACGATACCCAATTTTGTTATTTCTGATGATAGTGATAAACGCAGCTCCATGATACAGGGAGACACATACGAATCGGACCAACTAACTATTATAGACATCGACAAACCATATACGGATGACCACTACCAAGACCTTAGCGCGAGGGAAACCCCCGCCAGTGGAGACTGCACGCCTGATAGGAGGCTATCTAGTGTAGACTTAGAGATAGATGCCAGTAGCTCAGAAGGGTCCAACATTAGCGATGACTATAGTTTAATATCGGAAATCATTGACGGAAAACCTGACGATGATGAGACAGGTATGATAGGGCACATAGATTCTCCAGAAATGTCCGAAAATACTTACGCAAATTCGGAAACATTGCACGGAGAATCGATTATGGATGATATTAGTTCCATGTTAGGACAAGAAGTTCTTATGGCAATGATGGGGAAGAATGGCGAAAACGAAACGTATACAGATGATACTACGCTGTTCACTTCAGACACGGCATCTGACATTACTTTGGATAGTAGAAATCCAAGCTTACAGAAACACAACGAGACCAAAACGAAATACATATCGAAAATAAAGAAACAGAAAGACGGAGAGGTGGAAAAATTTGGGTTTGAAAATAAGGTATTCTACATCGAAAACGCAACGAAAGTAGAGGAACAAATTAAGTATTGTAGTCTAGCGCAGTTCGAGGAGGGCAGCGATATCGCTAGGAAGTCTTTTAGGAAGCAACTACGAAAGAGTTTGAAGAAACGCATGGCTGACGACTCGAGTCTCAAGTGCCTTCTACCAAAAACAACAGAGGAGAATTCGAAACCTGAGGAACCAATTAACTTGCCTCTGGGAGCAAATTTAGGTTCTCCAATAAAAAATGCACAAAAACCTAAAAGTAGTCTTACGCCAACGTTTCCTTGTGTAAGTGTTGTGGTTGAACCTCCGTCTCCTTCACACAGTGAAGAGAAAAAGAGCATAAAGAACTGTGTGAGCAGGATGGCATCGGTCCTCAGCGATATTTTCGACCAGGGAACTGACACTCTGAGCGTCAATTCACCAGAGCCGAGCATAGGCACGACGAGAGAGCGAAGACAGTCGGATAACCCGAAGCTTTTGGGTTCAGATCCTGAATATGGGCAGTTTCTCAGCTGTTCGCCGGCAGCTACGAGACGGATATCCTGTGGGAGCCTCTTCAAGCCTGGAGAAGATAAGTAAGTTTAAATTCTATCTGCCTGTTTATGTTCCAACCGCTATGACTTACTGACTAGTAAAATTAAGAAGTGGAATCACATGTCATTCTAGGCAATGCGTGGGTTTTTTGCGATACCGAAAAAGTTTCCAAAACTCCACAGGGTCCATTTTAATATTTTGTTAGGCCCGAGTGGCCCCAAGTGTTTTGTCCGCAAACCCTCGACGCACTTGTAAGTCGAGAAATCTATTCAATGAGGTTGTTACTGCTTACATTATATTAAGTGGGGTGTTTTTTCTTTGATTGTCGCGCGGTGAATAAATTTGTTTGGTGTCTTGGTTAGATACTTTCCGGTTCCTTTATCAACATTATTTTTGTAGATAAAAAAACATGAGGTTATTATTGCGAGTGTGTGTTTTCGTACATCCCTATTCGTTAATTATTTAACGAAGCATTCACGATTGAGGTTGGTCATGAGTTTGATATTTTATTTCTTCGTGCCTTCGCGTCGTGACTCGTGCATTATACACGCGCTGTATATACCTTCACTTACAAAAATATTATACCTTAATGATTTCTTGTAAACTGAAGTCATTTTTTATCTTGAGTTCGTGACGGAACCGTCATTTGACTTACCTGTTGTTAAGTGCTAACAGCAATACCTCATAGGTCACGTCAACCTAGGAAGTGCCCTACGTGGTATTGCATTCCGTGCTGCATCCTTCGTCCTTTTCGGGCTAGATCTGGCATTTTTTATAGTGGTTGAACCCATTTTACACAAGTTAAGTCCGCAAAGGGCAGATTGCCTTTCGGGCTTAAGTAGTGAAAAATGCTAGATACTTATCAAAAATGC